>NW_004624889.1:105221-143217 GCF_000247695.1 Heterocephalus glaber
CAACCACTGTGGAAATCAGTGTGGAGATTCTTCAAAAAAACTCCCTAAAACCAGAGGTTCCATTTCACGTAGCTATTCCCTTTCTTGGTATCTTCCCCAAAGAATTAAATGCATCTTACCTCAGCAATATATGCACACCCATGTTTATAGCAGCACAGTCTGAAATAGCTAAATCTTGGAAACAGCCCTAATGCCCATCAACTGACGAGTGGATAAAGAAGATGTGGGGTTTTTTTTTAATACAATGGAGTACTACTCTGCCATAAAGAAGGATGAGCCTCAGACATTTATAGCTAAATGGATGCACCTTGAGACCAAACTCTTAAGTGAAATGAACCAGACACAGATGTTTAAATACCACATTGTTTCTCTGGTGTGAGAAACTGAAACTGGAAATAAGGACTGAAATGTATAATAGAGATTGGGAAATGGGAAGAAAGTGTTCAAATGGGAAGGGGAACAATGGAGGGAGGAGGGAGAAAGGAAGGGACAAGAAAAAAAGGGAAAATGGAAACAAAGCTTTGTACATACAGAGGAGAGGGGGCTTGAAGGGAGGGGAGAATGAGAAAAACAGGGCCGGATACACCATGTACAATGCAAATTCCCTATGATGAGTGTTATCCTTATGTAGGCCTAGAATGTACCAATAAAGGTTTTGCTATTAAGAAAAGCACTGAGATTCCACTTCTCTCCAGAAAGCAGTTGTCATGGTGTGTCTGGATGTCCCCAAATCCTCATGTGCTCAAACTGGGGCTTTTCAGAGCTGGCTGGATCTAGGGTATGTGATACTAGGGTTAAGGGTGTGTGGTGCTAAATCAGTTCACTGATTGCCATTAGCATGGTGCTGGGTGCAGCTCAATGGATTTACTGAGGACAAAAGCCCCACCCTGGGTGTGGGTGGCACCACCCAAAAGGTGGTAGCCTGGGTGGGATAAAAGGGAAAGGTAGGCTGCTGCTGCTCACTGCCTCCTGCCATCATGCCATGGACCGTTTGTCCTCTGCTGTGCTGCCTGCCTTGGAGCCAGCTGACTATGGACTGAAACCTCTACACACTGTGAGCTAAATAAACCTTTCCTCCTTCAACTTATGGGCGTCAGGTATTTGGTCCCAGTGATAAGAAAAGTAACTAAGACACGTGGCTATCATCAAGAAATCAAATAAATGTTGGTGAGGCTTAGAGGAAATAGGAAGCCTTCCACATTGTTGGTGGGAGTGTAAACTGGTACAATCACTGTGGGAAACAGTGTGAAGATTCCTCAGAATCTAAAACTAGAAATTCTATTTGACCTAGCTATTCACCTACTATTGTTCCCCAAAAATTAAAGGCATGATTTTACAGTGATACATGCATATCCCTGTTCATAACAGCATAATTCATAATAGCTAAATCTTGGAAACAGTCTAAGTGTGCATCAACAGATGACTGGATACAGAAAATGTGGTGTTTATACACAACGGAGTACTACGCTGCTATAAAGAAGGATAAACTTGAGTCACTTGTAAGAAAATAGGTGAAGCTTGAGACCCTAATGTTAAGTGAATAAATCAGACACACAGGTTAAATATTGCATGTTTTCTCTTATATAGAGAGAGCAAAATAAAAGATAAATAATAGGAAACAGACCTTCTGCAAAAGGGAAGAAGACTAAAAGAAGGAAGAGGGGAGGGAAGGGAAATAAGAAGCATGGGGCTGTGTCCTGTCCACCACCAGCTCCTACAGGAGAGTGATCCTCGGGCACTGCAGACAGGGACCGACAAAGACAAATCTGAAAATCCGGAGGAACCGCCATTCGCAAACTCCTCAAACGCCCCCATGTCTGAGTGCCCATCTGCTGACCTCTGCGTGCCTCGGACGCAGGACGGGCGAGCGCAGGCAGCGGGCATGGCCCGGGACGCGAGGCCCAGCAGCTGGGCAGCTCCCTCGCTCAGGGAGGCCTCCGCCCCACACCCGGCAAGGCCGCGGCCCTCCCTCGCGACCCGGTGGCTGGGCGCCACTCCTTGCTGGTTCTCAGCCCCCGAGGCCCTGCTCCTGGGAGAACGCTCCCTCCGGCCACGGCTGGGCACCGCTTGACCTCGCGGCCGAGTAGGGAGTCCTGGACGTTGCCGAGAGTCCAGACCAGGCCTCCCGCAGGGCTGTGTCCCCAGTGAGCTCGCTGGGCTCTCGGGGAACACTGTTCAACATCAGAAGTCACTCGTCATACATGCCTGTATCTGCAACTGCCCAGGAGGAGGCTGAGGCAGGAGGATCGTGTGGTTGAGGCCAGTCTGCGCAACCTGGTGAGACCTTTTTTCAAAGTAAAATTTAAAAAGCCCTGGGATGTAGCTTGACACTGACACGCCATGGATTCCACCCCCGGAGTCTCACACGCACGCGCACACACGTGCCCACACACACGCTATTTTTTCTAATTATAAAAAGCAGGAGCCACTTGCGTAGGGAAGCTGAGGACCTGGGGAAACCTAGAGAGCAGAAGTGCCCGCTTGCCCCGTAATCACCCTCCCTGGCAGTCACCTGTCCTTTAGCCCTGCTGTCTGTCCCCTCGGTGAGGTCAGCGTGCTGGACAGCGCCCGGGATCAGCTGACCCAGCCCAGGTCGAGCCTGCGCCCGGCTTGTTCGCTGAGCGACTCCCAGACTGCGCTGCTCAGCAAGACCCAGGCGGTGGGCGCTGCTCTGGCCCAGAATCCAGGACTGCACACAGACAAACCCAGTCTTGCAGACAGACGTCCTCAAAAACAACAGACGGGCAGAAATTTTCATCCAAAACGCGGAACTGGGGGTGGGGGCGCCGCCTTGATGCCAGCACTCTGGGAGGCTGAGGCAGTAGGATCGCAAGTTTAAGCCCCGCCTGGCAATTTTTTTTTGGTACCGGGGATCGAACTCGGGACCTTGCGCTGGCGAGGCAGGCGGTGGAACCACTGAGCTACATCCCCGACCCTCAGCCTGGCAACTTCGTCTTTGCGAGACCCTGTCTCAAAATGAAAAATAAAAAAGGACAGGGGTGGAGCTCAGCGAGGAGGCTTCGGGTTCAGAGAAAGGAAACGGTGGTGGGGCCGGGCCACCGGGGGGAGCAGAGACCCTGGGGAGCGAGCTTGCGTCTGGACGCCGGGACCCGCCTGCGGCCGGCCCCCTGGGAGGACCGAGTCAGCCTCGTCTAGCTGGGGCGAGCCGGTTCTGGGCGCAGGACGCGCTGCCCTCCCTAAGCGCCCGGCCCGCGCGGTGGCCCAGGTCGCCCACGGCCCAAGACCTCGGGGCCTCCGGCACGCGGCTTCAAAGGCCTGAAAATAACTCACCCCCCGGCCCCGCGCCCCGCTGGCGGCGTAGATGGAGCGCGCGTCAGGACGGGTGGGGGCAGCGGGCGACGCGACGGCCACGCACCGGAACCGGAAGCTGCAGCAGGAAGAGGGAGGGGGCCCAGATTCGTTTTCTGCTTGGTCTCGCCTGTTTCCCCTCGCGCTGTTTTCGGGGCGCTGCCTCCATTTCGCAGCTCTACCTATTTTCTTTTTAGTTTTTCTGAGACAGGGTCTCCCCTGCAGTCCAGTGGACTAGAACTCCTGGCAGTCCTCCTGCCTCGGCCTCCTGAGAGCTGGGATTACAGGCGTGTGCCACCACACCCAGCACCCACCTCTACCTTTGAGGGGTTCCCTCACTCTCAGGTTTAAGGGTTAGAATAAGGTTGTATATTCATTGCAAGATATTGAAACAAACATTTTGAAAGGTGAGAGTCAGTGCAGCCCACCGCCACAGGAGGCTGAGGGGAGAAGTCGCTGGAGCCCGGGTTTCTGGGAGCCGGGCCACGTGGGAGACCCGGCCCCAGCCCGCACAGTTCCAACTCTGGAGTCAGATGAGCACCACCCAGCTGTGGAAAGGGCTCCTGGGACCCCAGCGCCGCCCCGCGTCTCAGGCTCCGCCTCCCACTGGCTCCCACTGTTTCGAGCTGCGTGTGAGTGGAAACGCAGCGCTTCTATGTCTTCCCTTCCACCCTCCACACGGCAATCGGTGTGTTGGTTTCCGTCCTTGATTTTCGGAGCTGTCTGCTATAAAATTCTTAGAAGAAAACAGGAGAAAATCTCAGCAACCTGGGGGCAGGCAAAAAATGTCTTAGAACATGGAAAATGTACTGGCCAGAGTGGAAAACATTTGTAAGCTGGTATTCATCAAAATTTTTAAATTTAGGGCCGGGGATTTAGTTCAGTGGTTCCGCCGCCTGCCTCGAAAGCACAAGGTCTGGAGTTCAATCCCCAGTACAAAAAAAATTTCTTGGAAAGACCACTGTTAACAAAGCGAAGGCGAGTCATGTTTTCAGTACCTGTCTGGGGAGGCAAGATACAGAGAATTCTTCCAAATGGGCCCCAAGAGCAGTGACTCAAACCAAAGCTCCGAACGGGATGCAGGGTGGCCAACAAGTACACACACAGTCACTCGGCAGCATCCACAGGCCTTGCAACAAGGCCCCCATGGAGACGGATCCAAGGGTTGTGGAATGGTGCAGACACTGGGACTCCCACAGAGGCCGCAGAAGCCCTGTGCTCCTTCAAGATAAACGAAGGTGCCTTCCGCACACAGACTCGCACACTGTGTTCATGGTAGCTGTGCTCCTGGTAACCAGCATCTGGAAATCCCTGAGTCATCCATGGACAAGCCGGGAGTGGTGGTGCACCTGTAATCCCAACACTTGGGAGGCTGAGGCAGGAGGATCACTGTGAGCTCAAGGCCAGCCTGAACTACACAGGGAGACCTTGTCTCAAAGAAGCAGAATCCAAAAATCAAAACAAAATATCTGTCAAAAGGCAGATAAATCCCATGCAGCTTCGTGGTGCAACAGAATATTCATGGTAAAGGGGTAGAACTGACTGGCACCATGGATCACTCTGACATACATGGGGGCACACAGGGTGAGTCCAAGGTCCATAAAAGGGGCTGGGGCCATGGCTCAGGGGGTTTGATCCTTCTCCCTGCAAAAAAAAAAAAAAATGTACACTGTACTCATGAGCAGTCAGGGCTGAGCCAAGAGGATCGCAAGCTGGAGGCCAGCCTGAGGAACTCAGCAAGACCCTGTGTCAAAACGAAATTAAAAAGGGTTGGTGAAGCTGGGTGTGGTAGCGCACACCTGTGATCCCAGTATTTAAGAGGCTGAGGCAGAAGGATCATAGCAGTTATGAGGCCAGCCTGGGCTACATAGTGAGTTCAAGGCCAGCCTGAACTACATAGCGAGACCCTGTTTCAAAAAACCAATAATGGGGCCAGGGATTTAGCCCAGTGTTTCTGCCACCTGCCTCGAAAGCACAAGGTCCCGAGTTCGATCCCCAGTACCAATAAGTAAATAAATAAAAGGCTGGTGAATGTAGCTCAGTGAGAGAACAGTTGCCTAGCACTCGTGAGGCCCTGGGTTCAATTCTGTGCATGCATGCACATGTGTGTGGAAAAGGCAGGTGAATGGCTGTGTAAAGCAGATGTACCAGAATTTATGGATGAAATCTAGTGGTGAGAATATATGTGCTCACTGTGAAATTCTCTCCACTTTGCTTTATGCCTGGATGTTTTTACAGTACCATATTTGGGCTGTAAACATTGCACCGAGTGAAGGAATGCACACTCGGTTTATCTGTGCAGACCTGGAGTCCTCTGCACAACCCAAGACTCGGGTGTTGGGACAGCTATCCGAGTCCCTGAGCTCACACTTAGCCGTGTGCCCGGTTTACACGGATGACACAGCCGGCCCTGATGGAGGAGCGAGGCCGACAGGGCAGGTGGGCGCCCTCGCTGCAGCGCGGACGCAACCCCAGCCCCTGGGCTGCTGGCCATGCTGTTCCCCTCCAGGGTACCTTGGGCGGCGCCAACTGCCTTTGCTCAGTTTTTATTTTTATTAGTCCGTGTCTGCGGTTCACAAAGATCACACTCCCTGTGTGCAGTTCATGCCTCCATGTAACACATCTTCACGCCCTCAGCCCTCCTCCCATCTCTTGACCCTCTTCCCGGTGAGAAAGATCTCTCTCCCTGCTTTATATTGTCTATTTTTTGTTTTGCTCTTTATTTTTACTCTGGGTTTCTCATATAAGAGAAATCATGATGTTTAAGCTGTGTGTCTGGTTTATTTCACTTAACATTATGGTCTCAAGGTGCATCCATTTTCCTCCAAATGACTCAAGTTTATCCTTCTTTGTGGCAGAGTAGTGCTCCATTGTGTGTAATGCCACATTTTCTTTACCCATCCATCATTGATGGACATGCAGGCTGCTTCCAAAATCAATTATGAATTGTGCTGTTATAAACAGCAGTATGCATGGATCACTGTAATGTGAAACCTATAACTCTTTTGGGAAGATACTAGAAGGGGAATAGCTGAGTCAAATGGAATTTCTTGTTTTAGTTTTTTGAAGAATCTCCACACTGACTTTCATAGAGGTTGCACAGTTTACATTCTCAGGAACAATGTACAGGGGTTTGTTTTTCCCTGCAACCTCACTGACATCTGTTACTATCTGATTTCTTGATCATAGCCGTTCTTTCTGGAGTAAGATGGAACCTCAGTGTTATTTTGATTTGCATTTTTCTAATGGCCAAAGATAATGAGCATTTTTTTCATGTATTTATTAGCCATTTATACTTCTGAAAAATGCTGTATCTACATCAGTTGTCCATGTTTTGATTGATCCTTTTATTTTGGGGAGTCTAATTTTTTTAGTTCTTTATATATTCTAGATAGTAGTCCTCTGAGGAGTAGCTAGAAAAAAACTGTTCCCATTCTGTAGGTTGTCTCTTCACTCTGTAGGTTTCCTTTGCTATGCAGAAGCTTTTTAATTTGATGTGATCCCATTTGTTGAATCTTGGTACTATTTTCCGTGCCACCAGGGTTTGTTCAGAAAGTTCTTGCCTACACCTATGTCTTCTAGAGTTTTATCTATTTTACCTTACCTTCCAGCAGATTGTTTCTATTTTAACATTTTTTTTAAGGAGGAAAGGTTTATTTTAGCTCACAGTTTGTAGAGGTTTCAGTGCATAGTCAGCTGGCTCCAAGGCAGGGTGGCACGTGGCAGAGGAGAAACAGTCCATGGCAGGGCAGGCAGGAGGCAGCAGGCAGTAAGCAGGGAGCCTGCCTTCTTTTCCTCTTATATTCCACCCAGGATATAAGCCTGTTGGGTGGTGCCACCCACACTAAGGATGGGGTTTCCCATTACCCACAGCCAGAACTATGCTAAACCAATCAGTAGACTAGTTTAGTTATCACATACCCTTAATCCATATTCTCAGACCCTAGATCCAGTCTCCCCTGGAAAGCCCCACCTATAAGTGCATGAAGCTTCGGGGGACATCTAGATATGCGCCATAACATCTATCATTTCTGATCTGACCTTTAATTCTGGGGTATGTAGGGGCAATTTCCTGTCAAAATCTGAGGAGAAATAATCATCACCATTCAAACTCAGGACCTCAAGCTTGCCAGGCAGGCACTAAATCGCTGAGCTACATCCCCACCCCCACCATTCATTTTAATACAGTACAAGAGACCAGGCATAATGAGAGGTATAAAAAATATCATCGGAAGAAATAAAACAGCTTCTTCTTCTTCTTCTTTTTTTTTTTTTGGTACTAGGGATCGTACTCGGAACCTTGCGCTTACAAGGCAAGAGGCGGAACCACTGAGCTAAATCCCCAGCCCCATAACAGCTTCTTTTCAAGAAAGACTGATAATACCAAGACTGACAAAATAAATAGTCACAATTTTAGAACAATATTTCAGCACATTTTCCAATTACATTATTAACTTTAAAAATCAACAGAATTCCTCAACACCGGTAATAGACATATAAAAAGGGTAAGAACCTCTCAATAATTATATCTAATAATATATCTAGGAATTAACTAAGAAAATGAAGATCTTTGGAAAAAACTTCAAACCTTGAATACGAAAGGAAATAGAAGGCCAGGATGTAGCTCGGTACATAGCACCTGCCTGGCAAGCGTGAGGTCCTGAGTTCGATCCCCAGTACCAAAATAAAAGGGAAATAGAAAATGTTTTTAACAAAGGCATTTGGAAAGAAGTGACAGGAAAACAAAGAAAAATGGAAACATATTTTTTTAAATAAGGAGGGGGGAGGATGTGTTGAAGGGGGGAATAGAAAAAAAGAAGCAGCAAGGTGTATCATGTATGGGTGCAAATTCCCTATGCTGAGTGTTATCATTATGTATATCTAAAATGTACCAATAAATGTTTTTGTAAAAAATTTAAAATAAAAACAAAATGTACCAATAAATGTTTTGCTTCAAAAAATAAAAAATAAAGGCATTTGATGCAGGTGTGGTGGCACATACATGTACTCCTAGCATTCTGGGAGACTAGGGTAGGAGGATTTCAAGTTCAAGACCAGCCCAGGCAATTTAGCAACTCAGTGAAACCCTGTCTCAAAATAACAAATAAAAAAGGGCTGGGGATGTAGTTCAGTTTGAAGGCTTTAGCTTCAATCCACAAAGTAAAATAAAAGGCACTGGAGGCCATAAAATAAGAAATTTTAAAGGACTGAAATGTTACAAAGTACATTCTCCAAATACAATGGAATGAAATTAGAAAACAATAGCAGAAGAAAAATTAAAAACATGAGACTTTGGGGAGATATTTTAGATCTAAACCACAAGAATGATTACAAGTTCTAAGTAATTAGAAAATAAAAATAAAGAGCTGGGGATGTAGCTCAGTGGTATAATGTGCCTGGGTTCGATCTCCAGGATAAAAAAAAAAGTAGATTACTCCTAAAGTCGTTGTCTATCTCTGAAAATATTTAAAATAACCTTGAGAAGAGAGAGTTTTAGAAGCCGATTACAGCGGCACATGCCTGTAACCCAGCATTCTGGAGGCTGAGGCAGGAGGCTACTCACAAGTTCAAGGCCAGCCTAGGCTACTAGGCTACATAATGAGCTCAAGGCCAGCCTAAACTACATAGCAAGAGCCTGTCTCAAAAAGAACAAAACTGAGAGAGAGAGAGAGAGAGAGAGAGAGAGAGGGGGGGGGGGGGAGGGAGGGGGAGGGGAGGGGAGGGAGAGGGAGAGAGAGAGAGAGATGGAGAGTGTATTAGTCTCAGTGGCCTTCTCAAGGCTAGGAGGGCTTTCTCCATGAAGAACTATGTGCATAGTACTGAACTGGACTTGGAAAAAACTCTAGTTTTATTTTATATTATCACTGATATCAAAGTAACACCGACCCAGACATTTGGGTTAAAAATCAGACTAAGGAAAAGAGTCATGCGCAAGAGGCAAGAAGCTCTCGTCTAAATGAGCTGACATTTGTGATACCTTGCTCAGAGTCCATGCTCTTCATGGAGTAAACTGGACACACGTGTGCAAACATTGCACTGCCTCTCTGGCGTGAGAAACTGAAAGTGGAAACAAGGACCAAAATGTGCAAGAGACATTGGGAAATAGGAAGAAAATGCTCAACCGGGAAGGGGACCCGGGAGGGGAGGGGAGAAGGGAGAAGAAAAGGAGAACAGAAGGAACAGAGGGGAAACAGCTTTTGTAAGCAAGGAGGGGGAAAGGGAGTTGAAGGGAGGGGAAGAAGTTAGGGAAAAAGGAACCGAGATGTACCATGTGCAGTACAAACTCCCCCCATGAGTGTGATCATTATGCACATTCAAAATGCACCAACACAATTAATTTTAAAATACTTTGGTCAGAGAAAGGCAAAGTCTACCTATGGAGGGGCCCTGGGTGCCACGCCGTCTCCGAGACTGCAGATAGCAGTCTTGGCTCGGCGCGCTGGGTGCGAAGGTTTGCCCGGGACCTAGAGCTGGACCGCCAAGGTGCTCAGGGACGCCCGTGCTGTCCTCTTCGCTGGGACCTCGCAGGTGGAGGGCACGGAGCAGACGGCTGCAGCCTCACACTCGCCAGGAAAACTGCAGAGCTCTGATTCGGGCCACAGGCGTCAGGACAAGGGCAGCGACAGAGGCTACCAGCCCCCCAGCTGGGGCTCGAGCCCTCGCTCGGAAATCAACCGTGGGACTTTCTGTGAAGACGAAGGGCTCTGAACAGCCAGAGGGGCTCTTGGGCTGACAGGGACGGAGCCATGGAAATGTAAACCACAGGGAGAAAGATGAATGCTGGGTGGGTGTTGTGAGCCCGGGGCATATTCTTCTCGGCGGCGGAAGGCTCCGGTTTGCCTGCAGGAGTGACTGCTCACGCTGCTCCTGCTGCTTCCTGTCTGAACCGCCTGTTCCCAGACCGGACCTCACTGTTCTCGCCTGTAGGCGGAGTCTCCGCCCGCTCTTTCCGAGGTTCTTCTCTGGGGGCGTGGTCTGCCAAACTGAGCCTCCAGCTTTCGGCGCTGCTGGTGGTTGAAGGAGGTGGGTTCTTGATGTTTCTCTGCAAGGTGGAATTGGGTTAGATCTGTGGTGTCAAGTACATCCTGGGGTCGTCTGGGCTGACTGAAGTGTGCAGCCGGAGAGTCACAGGAGTATTCTGTTCACTGGAGGTGCTATAACCCCAGCACTCAGGAGGCCGAGGCAGGAGGATTGCCATGGGTTGTCAGCCAGCCTGGGCTACAGAGTGAGTTCAAGGCCAGCCTAGAATATACAGTGAGACCTGAGACCGCTTGGGTCCTGTGGGATCAAATTCCTGCCGACAAATTCCTGTTGAGGAAACAGTCTGGCAGAGGATTTTCCGGGGCCATTCTGATCAGGATTTTTGAACTGGGATGAGAGGCCTCTACTGAATCTCCTTGCAGTTTTGATTTTAGTTTTGAACAGGGAGAGAGATATAGGTCTATGGATAGCCAATTTTCCCATCACCTTTTATTAAAGAGGCTGTTTTTCCTCCAGCATGTATTTTTGGCTCCTTTGTCAAAGATCAGATAGTTGAATGTGCTGGGGTTGTTTCTGTGTCCTCTATTCTGTTCTACATGTCTGTTTCTGTGCCAGTACCATGCTGGGTTTTTGTTTGGTTTGTTTGGTTTTTGAGACAGCATCTTGCTATGTAGTTCAGGCTGGCCTTGAACTCACTGTGTAGCCCAGAATGGCCTCAAGCTGGAGGGAATTCTCCTGCCTCAGCCTCCTGAGTGCTGGGACCACAGGCACGCGGCACCCTGCCTGCCAAGGCTGTTTTTCACACTAGCTTTGTCACATAACCGTAAGTCTGGCATTGTGAGGCCTCCTGCTTTGCTCATGTTGAGCAGGATTGCTTTGCTACCCTGGGTCTCCTCTGGTTCCATATGAATTTCAGGACTGTTTTCTCCAGTTCTAATTCCTAATCTGCTCTTGCTAAGCCTGGGCCAGTCTCAGATGCAGCCTCCAGAGCAGCAGGGACCAAGGTGCCTGTGGTGCTGGGGGCCTCTCGTCCCCCACCCCATCCTTGATCAGGGTCCCACTCTCTCCAGATTCACCGCTCACCTCCACTTGCCCTTCTCAGGCTCTGTGGGCTTCAGTTTGTCTTTAAGGCCTGGATCTGCCCTTGACGCTCTTCTGTCAGCTTGCGCACCCTTCCGGTTCCGCGAGGGTGCAGCATGGCTCCTTCCCTGTCTGCCCTCCCATCTCGGCCCTGCTCTCCCGAGCTCAGTCTGTAGTCCTTTCGGAGCACTGAAGGAACAGCCTAGGACGGCGTGACATGACCCAGAGGCAGCCAAGGTCGGAGGAGAGGAAAGCCCCAAGCTGCACAGCTTGGAGGGAGAAGGGAGAAGCGAGGCACATGGCCGAGTGCCCGGCCTGCCCTTGAGGTGACCTTCACTCGGCAGCTGCCTGGCAGGATCCGCTGCTCTGCACAGACAATGGCTTGGGCACCCTGGGATTTCTTCTTTCATTTTTGAACATTTGTTAGAGTAAAATGTTCGGGAAGGAAATGCTGTGCACATGCAGGCCGCTGCACACAGAGGGTCTGCCCGGCTCCCGGCCTGCGCCCCACACGGAGGCTAAGAGGGGCCAGGGCCACACTGCTGCGCTCTGATGGTGAGGCGCTGGGGAGCCGCAGTCTGCCGTTGGCACGAGAAAGGAGCACAGAAAGAGCCCCTCAGATTCACGTGTGACCTCTGCATGCTGGCTTGGGCAGGACTGGCTGGCCTCCGGGAGTCTGCACTGAGAGGTAGACACCGTAATCTGAAGAGTCTGATATAGGCCTCTGCACTGCTCCTGGCCAGATCCCAGAGCAGACTCCTTCTAGGGCATATAGGCCTTACCGGCCTGAGGCCACCTCTGTGCAACATGCTACATAAGCTAGCAGGGAAGAGCGGCCTTTGGGAGCCTCCTGCCCAGCGAGACCCGACCAACTGACCGCTCGACTCTCCCAGTGGTCCCCCAGTGTTGAGCTAAGAGGCTGCCCCAGCTGGTGATGTGTTACTTCTGTCTGCCACGCTTTGTTTTTACTGTTCTTATTGCTTAACCTTTTGATAAAGCTATCTTTACTTTTGCTTACAGTGTCTTTCATCTGGGATCAGCCTCAATCTAACCAAGTGGTGCACCCGAGGAGCTTGGCATTAACCAACAACACACCACACTACACACCACACACCACAACAGCACACCCACACACGCTCGAGACAGTGTGTGCCATGCAGGGCCACACTGCTGCACCCACAGTGAGGGTGCCCAGGAGCCACGGTCTGTTGTGGGCACACCCTCACGTGCTGGAGGCTCGGTCACTCGGAGTCCCGCCTTGGGGCATCAGCTCCGTTTGCTAATGGGACACAGATGCTCAGAAAGGCTAAATGATTCAGTAAGCAGAAGCCATCCAAGTGAGAATGGAGCATGGAATCCAAACCCGCACTGCAGGAGAGGCCTCTTCCTCTTCCATGTGCTCCCAAGGAGGCAGGCCTGTGGGAACAGAGGCCTCACCCCGCCAGTGGCCCTGGGCCTGCATCTGGACAGCCAGGCCAGCCTGTCTCCAGTCTGAGTGCTTCTGCCCCTCGGGTTTTGTGAGATGGGAACCAGAGCAGAAGATGGTGGCTGCCGAGTTTTATCTTGGCAAAGTAAGGATTTTTAAAAACCAACATAATTCCCAAATGAATATATACTGTCTACTACTCCCTAAGTTCATAAAAGGAGAAAATAAAAAAGAACAGTGACTAAATGAGAGTCCTTTAAATTGAACACCTTGTGTTTTGGCAGGACTCTTTCACGTGTTCCACTCACCCCTTTTTGTTTTGTTTTTTTTCAATAGCAAAACATTTATTGGCACATCTTAGAAACACACGATGATAGCACTCATCATAGTGAATCTGCGCCTGTACCCACCGCTTTTTGTACACTAGGGAAAACTCTCACAGGACAGCACCTGTCCTGCAGTTCTGAGCTGCCATCCTCACCCTGTCACTGCCCGACACCACGCATGGCAGTGCTCGGGGTTGTCATGGTGTAAGACCGAGGGTCTTACCAAACGCTCCGAGGAGCTGAAGTGGAGCACACCCGGGGATCCCAGCGGTGCCTCCAGAATGTAAGACCAAAGGCCTTACCAAACGCTCCAAGGAGCTGGAGTGGAGCACACCCGGGAAGGAACACACCGGCCATGTTGGGAAACAGACCTTTATTAGTCTGGCCAGACGGCACTCCCGAAGCAAAATAACTCAGAGAGGCACCTGGCTCAGAGTCCGAGGTTGTTTTATAGAGGGTTAAGGGGGGGGGGGTTAACATGTGGATTCACAGAAAAAAAAGAACAAAGGTTAGTGGCTCATTGTCACATGCTGATGTTCAGCAGACATCCTGACTGACAGTTACGACCACCCTGTTTACAGATTGTCCTATAGATACTGGGCCCACGGACATTTGGATTTAGGGCAAACAGATGGCTGAGTAACCTCGCCCTATTACTGATTGTCCATTGTCCCGAGGCAAACACACTCCAACCATCAAATTTACAACAGAATCTAGGGGAGTAATTAACTTTTGAATCACACAGTCCCACAATGGAGCTGTCACCGGGTTCAGAGGCCCTGCATCCCTGACCTTCCCCAGGCTGGCTCTGGCCTGGCGGGCTCCGCTGGGGATCCAACCCTGGCTGTCCACCTGTCAGCCGCCGCTCTGCCCGACGCCCACCTGCTGCCTCCTCAAGGACCAGGCCTTTGGGCTGCAGGTGGAGTCGGCCAGAAGAAGTCGCTGCTCTCTGGCTGGAGAGGTGCCTGTGGGCCACTCCCCTGCCCCACCGGCCCTCTCTTCACTCTGGTCACTGTCCCCACCTCCGCGAAGGACAGGGCTGAGGAAACCAGGGCTGCGACAGGACTGCTCACAACACTTCCTCTCTCTGCACTTCACAGGGACCCAGCTGTCAGACTCCCTCCTGGAGGGCTCCAGTCTAGCTCCATGTGTCCCCGTGAGGCGATCAGAAGCTCCCACGAGGGACCAGGGTGCGAGGGTGTTAACACTCCCCGGGCAATTTCCATGCACAGGATCCAGAACACCCGATCCAACCCAAATACTCCTCTCTACCTCCCTATCAACCACTGCAATTTTCAGACAAAGAACAGAGGCTAAAACCAAGTAAAGTGATTAGAAGGTTTTGAGTGGAGCTACTGGCAGAGCCAGGGCTCCCAGCAACCCACCAGTGTTTTTCCTGACCGCACAGTGGCCTGGAAAGCAGAGGGCTCATACAGCACACTCTCACTGGCTCTTCCGGATCGTGCATCCTGCCTGGACCTTGAGAAGTTCTGGAAGTTCAGGCTCTTGAGAAGAACCAAATAGACACTAATGTCTAATATGCTGTAATTTGAACCATTGGGCTTGATGAGCAAAGTGTCGTGCATACATTAGTAACTAAGCCATCCCCAGCCGCAGAGCGTACCTCTGTGCAGGGCGGAGGGCATGGGCTCCGGTGCTGTCCTCAGGGAAGTCCAGCTCCCCTGTCAGGCAGCACGAGCCAGGGCATGTCTCCTGGTTAGGCCTCATTTATGAAAAGGCAATGGTAGTCTTTTTGTTGTTGTCGTTTTTTGGTACTGGGGATCAAACTTGGGACTTTGCATTTTCGAGGCAGGTGGCGGAATCACTGAGCTAAATCCCCAGCCCAGCAATAATAGTCTTAACCTCATGGAATTACCACACAATTCAATCTTTTTTTTTTTTTTGGTACTGGGGATCGAACTTGGGTTCTTCCGCTTCCAAGGCAGGAGCCAGAACCACTGAGCTATTTAATCTTGAAAATATGCATGGCATATGGTAGGGGCTAAATACATTAATTAAACACTGTAGCCAGCATTGATCTTGCTTCTGAGAATAGAGAGGAAAAGACAAATGCTGACACTTGGAGCTTAGGAACTGCACTGCCTACTCTGCCATAAAACGACAAGCCTGAGACACTCACAGCTCAGTGGACACAGCCTGAGACCATGCTCCTGAATGAAATAGATCTGAGGCACATGCTTAAATACCGCATTGTTTCTCTGGTGTGAGAAACCAAAAGTGGAAATAAGGACTGAGATGTATAATAGATACTGGGAAATGGGAAGAAAATGTTCAGATGAGAAGGAGGGAGGGGGAAAGGAAGAGACAAGAAAAAGAAAGTGAAAAGAGAAATTGTACTGACAATCTCCAACCCCTCTTCTCAAACTTCTCCTAAATCCAGAGGTTAAATGCAAAGATACAAATAAGATTTTAAAAGCTCCTGTGACATAAGGAGGCCAGACTAATAATATCCCTTAATTTATTTATTCACTGAACAAACGTTTTTGAGCTTTTACTATATTTCAGATACTATGTAAAGAAATAGGGCCAGGGATTTAGCTCAGTAGTTTCGCCGCCTGCTGCGCAAGCACAAGGACCCGAGTTCAATCCCCGGTACCAAAAAAAAATAAAAACTAAAAAAGAAATAGAGGCTTTGTCCAGGAAGAATTCTGAAAAGAAAAAAACAAAGCTGAAAGATGAAAGACTCTTATTGCAAAATGCACTCTGCCTGCACTGCCATGCATGTATACGTATGATTTTATTGATGAGTATACATGTGAGGTAACACCTTCTTTATCAGGAAATAATTGTAACAACCTAGGCAAAAACAGGGAAGTAAGAATAAAGGCATCTGAGTGTAGGAAAGGTCTCACTTCACTAACTCTTTATTGAATCGATCCTTGGGGTCTAATTATCATTATTTTCTTTTTTAGTTTTTTGAGACAGGGTCTTGCTATGTAGTTCAGGATGGCCTTGAACTCACTAGTAGCCCAGGCTGGCCTGGAAATTGCAGAGATCCTCCTGCCTCAGCCTCCCAAGTGCTGGGATTACAGGCGTGCACCACCATGCCTGGCAGGGGTCTAGTTATTTTCATGGCAATGCTAGCAAGTTGCTTGGCTGATTTCCTAGATTATTAGGCCTTCAGAATTAGAAAAGGAGCTTTTGGAGCTGGTTGTGAGTGATGAGAGGGAATCTAGGGTGGAAACAACAGGAGAAGCATCCTGAGCATGGAGCAGGGCCCAACAGATGCTGAGGGTGGAGTTGAGTCGGACAGAGCAGAGCTGACCCTGCGCATGCTTCTGAAGGAGGAAACACAGTGGCCCACGGACTAGAAGGCCTTTGTGCAAAGCAATCCACGTATTAAAAGTCTAATTGTTACGGGGTCATCTGTAGGCCTCGCTAAATGATGACATCAAATATGCAGGAAGGGCCGGGCCGAGGATGTAGCTCAGTGGATTTAGTTGCGCCTCAAAAGCTCAAGATCTTGAGTTCAATCCCCGGTACCGGAAAAAAGAAAAGAAAATAGAAAAAAAAAAAGAGAGAGACTGCAAGTATGTGGGAAAATATTGCCTTTGAGTACTAAAATGCTACATCCTAACTCCAACTCATCAGCGAGAGCACCTGAAGTCTATCATGGAGGACGCGTGGCCTGGGGTGAAGGACAAGCGAGGACCCGCAGAGAGCTGCCCTCCCTGGCCCGGAGCCGGATCCACCCAGCGTGAGGAGGCCCGGCCTAGCCCAGCCCGGGACGGGACGCAGCGAGGGCCAGTGCGGGCTGTGCCGACTGCGGGAGGCCTGGCCGGGCCTCCGGGCCCTTCTCCGATGCTCACACAGGAGAAAACAGCGCAGGAAACAAGTGGGCCTCGACTACAGGCTTTTTGGTCCCGCGTAACAGTCGGGAAGCGTCAAGAAGATTAAACTGTAAAAGTGACTCAACTCTGGTTTCTTCTCAGAGCATATAAATCTTTCACTTTTTACTAAGAGACTCAGTTGCATCTCAGAACATGGCTCTCTATATACATAGATATAGATATATGAAAATATCAAGCACTAACGAGGTAAATGTACAATGTCTAGATTTAATTTAAAAACTACAAAATGGAAAGAGGCAAGAAAATCTGACTCATAATATGGTCAATAATCAATCAATAAATAGAATTGAACCCAGAAATGCCACAGATAGCAAATTGGTAGACAGGAATATAAAATCATGTACCATGACCACGTCTCAAGTGTTCAGTAAGACAGAAGAAAAACTGGGCACGTTGAGCTGAGGTGTGGAAGACATGGAGTCTCACGTTACAACTCCAGACTAGTGTCTAAGATGAAAATATATTGCATGAAGTTAACAGCAGATTAGGTACCAAAGAAAATATTAGTGAACCCAAAGATACAGCAATAGAAACTATAAAATGAAACTTGGGGAAAAAAAGATTGAAAGAACAAAATAAACAGAGTATGAGGAATTGGAGTTCCTAGAGGAGGGCGTGGGGGACAGAAAGTCGAGTTCTGGGGTGGAGGAGAACAGAGCTGGAGGGGAAGGAAGTGTGAAAAGGCCCAAGATGCCACAAGCATGTGTCCCGGTTCCCCAGTGTCTTGGTTACTTCCCTGTTGCCGAGACAAAACGCCTGACACCCAAAGTTAAAGGAGGAGAGGTTTATTTGGCTCTCAGTGTGTAGAGGTTTCAGTCCATACTTGGCTGGCTCTAAAGCAGGGTAGTGAGGCAGAGGGGCATCGCAGAGGAGAAACAGTCCATGGCAGGCAGAAAACAAGGCAGATGGCACCAAGCGAGTGAGCTACAAGCAACAAGTGACCACCAACAAGTGAACTTAGCAGCTTTCTTCTGCCCCTTTTATATTCTATCTAGGCCACCCAGTTTAGGGCTGTGCCAAACCACTCAGTGGACTGATTTAGTAATCACACACCCTTGATCCCAGTGTCACACACTCTAGATTCAGCCACCTCTGAAAAAGCCACACCCATGACTGCATGAGGCTCTGGGGGCACACTAGACATAATGGCAGAATCTTCTGAATTAAAATCCCAAAGATGGGCCGGGGATTTAGCTCAGTGGTTTTGTTGCCTACTGTGCAAGCGCAAGCACATGAGTTTGATCCCTGGTACCAAAAAAAACCCCAAAAACAAACAAACAAACAAAATCCGAAAGATCAGAGAAGCCTAATGAACTCCAAGAAACAGGAATAAAATTACATCAACAAACATGATAATCAAATTGCTTAATCCGGTGATGTGTCCCTGGATGTGGTGGACCTGCCAATCCATGCAATAACTTTCCCTTGAGACAGAGGATGCCCAGGGGAGACACGGTGGGTAAGAAAGCCCCAGCACTGGTTGTCTAGTGTCACTCCATTCTAGACCCCAAGTGTACCAGGCCAGCTCTAGCGCCAGAGACCTCATGCCTGGCACCCTCAGCGGCACTGGCTTTCGCAGAGGACCTGTAGCCCATGGGCCAGGGGCTCCATTTCAGCTCAATCTATGCTGGCATCCTTGGGATATGCCTAGCACGCCTTTGGACAGGACTTTCTGGCTATGACGCTCACCACTGAACACGATGGGGGAAACAGCCTTCTCTCGGGCCTCAAGGGCCACTCCCTACAGACCAGCCACTGTTCTTACCAGTTTTCTTGTAAAAACGTTCCCAGAAGTAACCTAAAATTTTCTGACTGACACCCACAGTTAGACATGCTGGGATCAACCTGTGTGTTATACAAGCAGCATGAAGATGAAAGTTGAGAATTTCAACTGCATTTGTTATATAAACCTGGGGTTTGAAATGAAGTCTACCTCACATGAAATAGAACTTGCAAGAAATGGCTGCATCCTTGCTGTCTCAATCAACATTGAACAATAACTAACAGTACAATTAGCAGTAATAACTAACAAGCCACTTGTATAGCATTAAGTTAAAGAAGTATTTTTTGCCATTTTTTTCTATTACTACAAAATGTCATATTTTTGAATTGTTTTCTCTTATTTACTGTTGTTAATAAAAATCGGGCTTCCACACACACAGATTTCTGATCTTATTATTCTTTTTTTTTCTTTTTGGTACCAGGGATCAAACTCAGGACCTTGCACTTTCCAGGCAGGCAGCTGATCTTATTACTCTTTATTAGAAGTACTTGGACTGCTGTATATGACATGTGATCAAAATATACAGTGATTAAAAAATATATAAATATATGTACAGTGATCATTTAAATTTCATAGAAACAATGAGAGTAAAAGACATTTCCATTAGTTCTCCTCAGGCTGGGGATTTAGCTCAGTGGTTCTGGCGCCTGCCTCAAAAGTGCAAGGTCCTGAGTTTGATCCCGGGTACCCCCCCAAAAAAAATCCATTAGTGCTCCTCAAAACACTCCTCACTTTGAACGCATTTATCCCATCATCAAGTATAACCAACTTGGTGAGGACTTGAAAAGATGGTACTTTCCGCGAGTGGGCGGGGTTTGGTGCCAGCGAGCAGGACAGGGAGTGGAAGGCGTGTGGACATGTCTGATGTGTGGCCAGAGGCTAAGCCTCAGCACTCTGGGGTGGTAGCCGTGTCTGCATGGAGTTTGTGGCCTCGGAAGACTTAAACTGCCCTGATTCAAAGTGCAATTCAGACCAGGTCTCCAGGAAAGAGACTGGTTGGTAAAACACACTGCATGTGGACAAACTGTCACGGCGCGTGCCGGAAGTGCAAATCCCCACTATCTGAACCCACCAGGAAAAACAAGAACCTTGCGTTGGAGTCCAAGTACCTGGAGAAATCTGTTCACCAATGTGCCCTAGGCCATGAATGTCACCAGTGCATCAGAGGCATTCAGGAAATATTTGTTAAATGAGTGAATGGAGTTCTGGATAGCTGCTGAGGGCCACCTCTGCGCTGCAATTCCTTGGATCGCCCTTGACTGGAGACTGGGAGGGCTGAGGGCATGCGCCTTGGTATTTGCCTCTGGGATTCTGTCTCTGAGCAAAACAAAGCCAACCAACAGGAAAGGCCCTGGGTTAGTAAAGCAGAGAGGGTCACTCCCCGCGAGGGTCAGAGAGGAGGTGGCTGAACTTGGCACTGTGTGCACTGTGCAAAGGGGGACGTTCAGGTTATGCAGCCGTTATCAGAACTTGGGGCCAGCACCCCGGCCTCTCGGGCTTGGCCCTGGAATCTACATACCTCAGAGACAGGTCACGAATTAAGGAATTTATACCTGGGGTGAAATCCCCATGAGGTTAAACAAGGGAAGTGGGATATGTTTGCTCTCTGGAAATTGTTTGGTACCTACAGATGCTAGTTTCTAATCACATCTCCTGCGAAGCTTTGTCCTGACACAATGTCTAATTGTAAGGCTCTATATCAGGACCTGTGAGTATATTAGGTTTCTACCCCGCAGGGTTTTGGGGCCAAGGTGCCATCTCTGCCTGAGAACCTGCCTTCCCCGTGAGAGGCTGCATCTCTGCTAACAAAGGCCCTCTATAACAAAGATCCTTTTAGGGCAGCACTGCGGTCACCGTGAGCCACAGAGTTGGCCTTCAGGATCTGTGCCTGAGCAGCTGGTGCTTCCCATGGAAATCCCAAGGCAGGATAATAAACGAAATAAAATACCCCCTGTAGTCACAACAGAAAGAGCTGTAATCACAGAGCCTTCATTCAAATGTGTGGTTCATTTTCATGTACAAGGCAAAGGTTTTAGAAACTTTTTATCATTCTGTAATAGGGTAATAAATGTGAAAGGAAATTTAGAAAGATGTTTGATTACCAAATAAGGAGGAAAAAGTCTGTATTACATTTTGTATTATTTCTCTTTCTTTCTTTTTTGTTTTTTGGTACAGGGTATTGAACTCAGGACCTTGAACTTTTGAGGCAGGTGAGGTGCCACTGAGCTAAATCCCCAGCCCAGTATTATTTCTAAATTCAGTGGGAATTGAGTAAAGCTAAAGTAGGTGGAGCACTTGCAAGGAGTACTAAATGCTTTATTTAGAATAAGATGTAATGAATAGTTCATGGATAGTATAACTGGTAAAAATCTAAAAGCAAAACAAAAATCTGAAAGCAAAATACTTCTTCATAGCCATAAATTGTTTTTGGGGACACACTTTGGTGCATTAAGAATTATTCTGAAAAAAAAAAAAAGAATTATTCTGAGCTAGATGCGGTGGCCTATGAACTTTAGGAGGCTGAGGCAGGAGGACTGTAAGTTCAAACACAGCATAGGCTACGTTCAACTTAGCAAGTTCATGTCTCAGAATTAAAAACTAAAAAGAACTGGGGATGTAGCTCAGTGCAGAGGGCCTGGGTTCAATCCCCATATTGTGATACATAAACAAATAAATAAATACATTCAGTACTGAGGATGTAGCTCAGTGGTAGAGGTTTTGCTGAGCATGCCCACAGCTCCGGGTTCTATCGTCAGTATCAGTAACAACAGCAACAACAACAACTATTCTTTTCTCAAATGACACAAAACCTCCTGGTTTACATCTTTCTTTTTTCTTTTTTTGAGACAGGATCTCACTATGTAGCCCAGCCTGGCCTTGAACCCTTGAACTCCTGGCGATCCTCCTGCCTCAGCCTCCTGGGTGCTGGGATCACAGGTGTGTGCCACCACAAACAGCTGGTTTACATCTTAAATATTCATGATCTTATTTTGTGATGTGCAGTCCCAGAAACAAAAGTCTTCAGCAACAACCAACATTCTTCCCAGTTAGTTTAGTAATTTGTGGGATATTTCGAAAAGGTTGCTTCATTCTGTTGCACGTGAGATTAGACAGAAAACTATGCAGAACTGAGACATGGAGATTTTGTCTTTATTTTTTTAACTGCTAAAGCCACATTTTACACTGTTTACATGTAACAAAGGAAATTCAATGCCAGTGTGGTGGCACAAGCCTGTAATCCCAGCACTTGGGAGGCTGAGGCAGGAGAACAGGCCAGCCTGGGCTACATAGCGAGTTCAAGGGCAGCCTGTATTCCATTGCGAGACTGTGTCTCAAAAAACAAAAAAACAAAACAAATTTTTAAAAATCAAAAGTAGGGGCCAGGGATTTAGCTCAGTGGTTCCTGCGCTTGCCTTGCAAGTGCAAGGTCTCAAGTTTGATCCCTAGTACCAAAAAAAAAAACAAAACCAAAAGTAATTCAGTCTGATATTAAACAATAGCATTTTGAATTATATGTATATTCATAATACATACTACATGTAAATGAAATATATAATAAATTTTATATATGACATATAAATTTAAAATAAAATCTCTTTGCAGTAGGTCCTTTCTTACAGACTCTGAGGCAAGTGAATTCAATTTCCACAGGAGGCTCCAGTCTCTGATTTTCTGACACTGATTTTCTGGTCCTAAACAAAACAAAAACAAAAGCAAAAAGTTACCTGTTCCCACCCAAACTGATGCTGAAGTGGTGGAGGACTCAGGGAGGGATTCCTCACGAATCATGGTGCTCTGAAGTCCTGGGGCTCTGAGGCCCCGAGGAGCACATCAGCTTCTTTTTGTTTGTTTATTTTTGAGACAGTATCTCACTACATAGTTCACACTGGTCTTGAACTCACTTTGTAGCCCGGGCTGTCCTTGAACTCACAGTGATCCTCCTGCCTCAGCCTCCTTTGTCCTGGGGATTATAGGCATGTGCCACCATGCCCAGCAGCACATCAGCTTCTGAAATCCACATTGCCAACTGCGTGAGGCCAACATTGAATAACTCAATTTTTGTTGCTAAACTACTAAGGTTGCACATTTATAAACTACACATTTATAAAACACTAAAGATCTGCGAGTTCCTTGAATGCCAGGAATGCTAGTTTTGATGACAATGGGATATTGTGAGTAAAAATTACAGTAAATCCCAACCTGTGACTTACATTTTACGTTAGCATTATCACATATGTATGTTACGTAAACAGCACAGAAGTACTGAGACCAAAGGTACAGCACGGATGAAGCATGAGCATTCTCACTGGCTGAGATCGACACCTCGGACAGCCCAGGCCCACACCTGTCTGCTTTTCGAAAGGGCTGTCTGTCCCAGACAGAGCTATGCCTCTGCTCTCTCTTTCCCATGTGCTTGTTTTCGCTTCCTGCCTTTAGCTTCAGTCAGCAGTTCCTGTAGGCCCCTTATCTACTTCACAAGGCTGATCTGGTCCAACCAGATGATGAATTCCAGAGCGCACACAAAGTACAGCCTGAGCACAGGGCCAAAGTCCTTCCTTGGCTTCCCCTCGCAGTGCCCTGCTGTCCTGACTGTACCTCCTGGTAACCTCTGAGGCTCCACCTTGGAAGAGAAACCCCACGGGAATCTGCCCGCTAAACCAGCAACTTTCCTGCCCTAGGGATGGTCCTGCACACTCCCGAGCTGCCACACCCCTCATCTGGTGACCTCTGCGTTAGAACATGAGTCCATTCTGATTCCACGTTTTAAAAAAGAAAAACAATAATTATAATGAATAATGGAAAAGAAAGGCGGAGGGGCAATCAGTTTCTCTCCACAGGACATTCCTGTCCGACCTCTGATCAAGCAGTCCGGCCAATGTCCTCCCTGTCTGCAGCCCAGCAAATACACATTAATGTGCAGACCGGCTGCACATTCTTTAATCCCGAACAAAGCCTCTCCCTTCCTGAGATCAGGAAGGGCCGCCCTGGGCTGAAGTAGCAGTGGCGACCATACACACGTCCTGCCACCTCCATCATCCGACATCCTTCACCCTTTTTCCCCCTACCATTAACTTTCTGTAAGGACAATGTCTTCTTCTCTTGTCTTTGTATACATTTTCTAAGCCACTTCATTCCCGTAAGTCCCCCAAATGTATTACTTCCAAGAAGATGGTTTGAATGTTTCGTTATGTGCAACAGCAAAGTTCCCAGCCAGGCCATGGTAGCACCTACCTGCCTGTAATCCCAACTATCTGGGAGGCTGAGGCAGGAGGATTGCAATTTTAAGGTCACCCTAGGGCTGAGTGAGACTTGGCCTCAAAATAAAATGTAAAAAAAAAAGGACGGGGGAAGTAGCTCAGCACTTAGTTCAACTCCCAGTACTAACAAAAAAGATTGTTAAAGTTTCTGCACTTATTTCACGCACAACTACAAAGCAGCTCTCAGGAGAGCTCTAAGGCGATTCGACCGCACCCGTCGTGTGGTTCAGCAGGGGTAGGGTGAAGGTGATGTCATCTTCCACTTATGTATCAAGCACAGCACTCCTCACCCTGCCCGACCCAGTCAGTGAGTCTACGATTAACCAGAAGTTAAAATTTTAAGGTAGGTGATGTTCTTGGCAGGTTTTCCCAGTCCTGTTTTGGTGGCACCGGGGTCAAACCGAGGCCTCGAATACTCTAGGCAAGTGCTCTGCCACAAAGCGGCACCAGGCCCAGCAGTGTGTCCCAAGGACACTGTCCACCTCTAGAACTTCACACGAGTCGGCAGCTGCTGTAAAACATCTTCACGTCAACACATCCAGGATCTCTGTGCTATCCCTCTTTTCTCAACAGTGAGGCTAGTTTGTGTCTTTCTTTGCCTCCTAAATGTGATGAGAGGTCAATCTTAGCTGCAGCTCTCAAATTTTGGATTTTGTGCTTTCATCTTTATTCAGCTAAAAATATTTTTGACTTTCCCTAGCTTTTTTTGTTTTTTTTTGGCCAGGGATTGAACTTGGGACCTTGTGCTTGCGAGGCAGAAGGTGGGACCACTGAGCTAAATCCCCGGCCCTGTTTTGGTTTGTTGAGATAGGGTCTTGCTATGTAGTTCAGGCTGGCTTGGAACTCAGTATGAAGCCCAGGCTGGCCTTGAGATCAGTGATCCTCCTGCCTCAGCCTCCCAAGTGCTGGGAGTACAAGCATGCACCACCACATCTGGCTGACACCCCCGCTCCCGGAATTGAACTCACAACCTTGTGGTTCCGAGGCAGGCATGGGGCTACTGAGCTAAATCCCCAGTCCACTGGCCGACTTTTTTTGAGCAAGGGATATTTACAAATGCGTAACCCAATTTCCATATATTTGTGGAATTTTCAGATGTTATTAGTCTAATTTCCTTGGGTCTGAGTCCATATCTTGTATAATTTCAATCATAACTGTACTGAATGAATCCCTCTAGTATTACAAAATGTGTCTCTTTATTACAAGTCTTTGTTGAGAAATTTACATTTAATATAACTATCAATATCAGTTAATTTTATCACATTATTTCCATTGGTTCCAATGCTTTGTTCCTTTTAAACTCCTTCCTATCTTCTTTGCAATAAGTCTTCTAAAGGATTCCATTCGACCACATTCTATTTATTATCATCAGCTTATTAGAAATTCCTGTCTCACTGACTTAATATTTATAAACAAAGAATTTACAAGAAAAAAATCAACCTAGAATTTAGGTGATTTAGCAAATTACCCCTCCTCAACATGGTTTTAAATCTTTTTTTGTTTTGGTACTGGGATTGAACTCAGGACCTTGAGCTTTCAACGCAGGCAGGGACACCAGCTACTGACCTACAACCCCAGCCACCCCCCCTTTTTTGGTTTTGGAGACAGGGTCTCACTGTGTAGTTCAGGCTGACCCCGAACTGACTATGTAGCCCAGGCTGGCCTCGAACTCTCGGTGATCCTCCTGCCTCTGCCTCCTGAGTGCTGGGATCAAAGGCCTGCACCACCACACCCGGCCTTTAAATCTTAACTTATAGATTTAATTAAAAATTTAGAAGTAGGGCCAGGGATTTAGCTCAGTGGTTTTGCTGCCTGCTGCACAAGTGCAAGGACCTGAGTTCGATCCCCGGTACCAAAAAAAAAAAATTAAAAGTCAATGATATGGAGGAGAATATATCTTGCTTATTGTTAGAAATAAAGAGCTGGGTGTAAAACTCCAACACTTGGGAGGCTGAGGCAGGAGGATCACTGCAAGTTTGAGGCCAGCCTGGACTATGCAGTGAGTTCAAGACTAGCCTGAACTACACAGCGAGACCCTGCCTCAAAACACCAAACAAACAAACAAACAAAAGAAATAAAGAAGGAAAAAAATACTGTTTTCACATTATGGGTACAATGAGGACTAAGGTAAGACTAGAAAAGACGGTAGGAGAAGTGAACATGATCTGTGGACGTGTGCACCAAAACCTGACAGAAGTGTTCTGGAGTGGAACCCAGGTCCCTCAGAGCTGTGCACAGGGCCACCCTGCCCAGTGCTGGCTGGGATGCAGCCATCACCAGTTGGGTCCATGATGCTGATGGAGCCCCTCATGTGTCTGGCACCTGCCTAAGCCTTCCAGACATCAGATATGTCCTGAGAGTTGCTTTTTTACTTAAAGAACTTCAACACAGACTGGCATGTGTTTTCTTTATTAACTCTTTTTTTTTTTTGGTACCAGGGATCGAACTTGGGACCTTGCACTTTCAAGGCAGGCGGTGGAACCACTGAGCTGAATCCCCAGCTCCTTCTTTATTAAATCTTAACCAGCATTCTTTAGGGGACACACACAGATGAGTAGGCTCCAGCGGAGAAAGCTTACTCTTACAAGCGAAGAAGTCACTGAGGCTTCCAGGACCCTCCTCAGTGATGTTTCTTCTCCTTATTCAGGGACTCGAGGTAATATTCGGCCCCAACAGCCACCACGAACGCCGCAAATCCCCACTTGAACCCTTTCAGGAATGCACCGACAAAGGAAACATTGTGTGTGAAGCCACCCATGTATCTCCAAGCTTCATTGCTAGAAGGAAAAAAAGGAAAAACTTACAATCGCAGATAACGGGTACATTCTTTCAGTCAATTGAACTTTCATCTTTCTAATAAGACTTGAACATAACATCACATAAGATCATCCAAGTAGCACGTAAGAATCTGTGGCATAGGATAATTAAGAATATGTGACCAGGTTTCACACAGAGCACATTTTTAAAATTGATGACACCACGCTTCTCAGTCACTGCATCCACAGGAGCCAGTGCCTCGCTGTGCCCCTGTCACAGGAGGAGCAGCAGTGGAGGCTGGGATTCACCTGTGCTCTCCTCTGCGGAGCTCAGACTCAGCCTCACGCTGCTGGGTCTGCGTCCTCTTCAGCTCAACCACTTCCCTGTTGTTTCCCAAGGTTAGAACCTCACCTATCCTGGCACTGGGCAGCCCAACGTTTGTCACCATTGTTGCTAGGAGAGCATCACAGCTTTCCTTCAGAAGACTGATCTCCTGCTCTGTTAATAATTCTAAGCGCCCTCAACAGAGAAGCAAACAGAAAGTTACAGAGCAGAAGGGAAAAAAGTCTCCTCCCACAGATAATGGTGTCAGAAAAAAATGCTATAAAGAACAAAACCCGTTTAACTCCAAAAATCTGACATCAAAAAGTATCAAATCTAATTTAGATGCCAAGACCAAAGGTGTTAAAGAAAATGTCAGAGTAATATCCCTTGTGAACACAGATACAAATATTCTTTAAAGAATTTATAGGGCCGGTGATTTAGCCCAGTGGTTCTGCCACCTGCCTCGTAAGCACAAGGTCCCGAGTTCGATCCCTGGTACCAAAAAAACAAAAACAAAACAAAACAAATTTAGAATATTGAATCCAGCAATAAAAAAGATGATGCATCATATCAAGTAGGGCTCACCCCAGGAATGTAAGATTGGTTTAATGTTTGAAAATCAACATATGAACAGAAAAAGAAAAACTTTGTGAGCATTTCAGTAGATGCAGAAAAAGCATGTAACAAAATTCAACAATCATTAATAACAGAAAAGAAGAGCTGGGGAATGTGGCATGCACTTGTAGTCCAGATAGCCAGGAGGCAGAGGAAGGAGATCACTTAAGCCCAATTGTTCAGGGCCATCCTGGGCAACACATCAAGACTGTCCCAACAAAATATAAAACAAAACCAAATCAAGAAAACTCTCATTAACCTAGGAATAGAAGGGAAATTCTTCATCTTGATGAATGTCATTTACACAAATCCTAAAACACACACACTTATATAGTGGTGTCAGGCTGGATGCCTTTCCCCAGCGAGGAACAAGGCAAGGATGTCTGCTTTCACCATTTAACTTAACATCGTACAGCAGTGTTAACTTGTGGGATAAATGCAAGAAAAATAAGGTTACAAACTGCTGGGCATGGTGATGAACACCTGTAATCCCAGCACTCAGAGGCTGAGGCAGGAGGACTGCTGAGGGTTCAGGCCAGCCTGGGCTCCACAGTGAGTTCAAGGCCAGCCTGAATGACACAGTCAGATCCTGCTGCAAAAAAAAAAAAAAAAAAAAAATTACAAATTGGAAAGAAAGTAGTAATACTTTGTAGATAAAACAATTATCTGTGAAAAAAATTCTAGGGAATCTATAAAGACCTAGAGCTGCAACGTGAATTGAGCAAGGTTATGGGATACAGTCAGTATATAACATTTGTATTTTTAGTTTTTATTTTTCTGGAGTATAGATGAGGACATTAAGCAACAGAAATTACCATGTTGCTGGTGGGACTGGAAAATGCAGTCAGGCTGGAAAACTTTGGGTCTTGCAGTTTTTTACAAAAAATAATCATACGTTTATTATATAGTCCAGAAGCCCTACTTTTAGGTGCTTCCCTAAAAGAAAGGAGAGTGCACAGACCTCGGATGGTTCTAACACTCCACTGTAACAGCCAAAGCCAGAAAAGCCCAAAGGGCCACCATCTATCAGTGGCCAACAGCCTGGTACAACAGGCGGCAGTGAAAAGGAGCCAGACACAAGCACCCAGGCACACAGACCACAGAAAAGACTACATTCTGTGATTCCGATTGCAAACATTTTAGAAAAGGCAAAAATTTTAGAGACAAAAGTAGAACAAAGGCAGCCAGGAGCTACAGGTTACATGACGTGGACTGCTGAAGATCACACAACATTAAGAGAGCAAAGGGCCGGGGGCCAGGGATTTAGCTCAGTGGTTTTGCCGCCTGCTGCGCAAGTACAAGGACCTGAGTTCGATCCCTGGTACCAAAAAAAAAAAGAGTAAAGGGCCGGGCGTGGTGGTGCACGCTTGTAATCCCAGCATTCTAGGAGGCTGAGGCAGGAGGACTGCAAGTTTAAGCCCAGCCTCGGAAACTTAGTGACTTAGTGGGATGCTGTCTCAAAATTTAAAAAAAAAAAAAAAAAGTTAGGGATTTAGCTCACCAGGAAGGCCGTAGATTCAATATCCAGTACTGCAAAACAAAAAAATCAAAAACAAAAACACAGAACCCAGGGCTGGGGGTTTAGCTCAGCGGTGCTGCTGCCTGCATTGAAAGTGCAAGGTCCTGAGTTTGATCCCTGGTACAAAAAAAACCACCACGGAATCCACAGGTATAATAAATCCTACCTACACCAACCACTCAGCTCATCTTACCGGCCCCACGGATCCCTGAGTCCTTGTGCAGCCAGCTTCTTCTGGACAGTTTCTAACGGGGTCCCCTCGATCCTCCACTGTCTATAATCAGGTAACTCCATCTTGCTGTGACCATGTTCCTGTCCATGCCCATGCCCTGGGGCCATGTCTACAGGAAAGAACAACATAAGGAGAAACACATCCACTGCAGATACCTGAAAGCCAAATTCACTGTGTGTCTTTTTGTTGTTGCTATGTCTTAAATGAAATACTTAATGTTTTTAAAAAACATAGTTAAAAATTCAGAGTTAAGATATTTTACAAAAATATAAATTTTATAAAAATATCTTAGTACACAATGTATGGTCAATTAGAAAATACACATAACATATTAAAAATAATAAACAGTAATCCTGCGGCTCGGCAACAGCTACCTCCTATGTGGTGCTTTTTTTTGGTATCAGGGATCGAACTCAGGACCTTTTGCTTGTGAGGCAGGAGGCAGAACCAATGAGCTAAATCTCGGCCCTGTGGTGCTTTGCTTCATTACAAAGGCAGCAGCACTTACTCAGAGCCCTGTATACTGGCGCACCGTGCTTTTCAAGTACCAACTTCATCCCTTCCAGAACAGCTGAGTGTACATTTAAATATCCTATTAGATGCGTTATATTAATGTACCAACTCCCCACGATAAAGGTAATCACTATGTACTGCAAACATGGCCAATAAAAACACCCCACTTCACAGATGAAGACAATGAGACGCTTAAGAAGTAACTTCCAGAAGTTAACAAAAGTAGGAAATGGTATCCCTGGGACTTAAACCTGCAGTATGGTTTCAGAAGCCCTGTTCCTAACTTTGAAGCAACACTGTCTGCCTCTGTTTAGTCCTATTGTGTAAGCACACACAAAAGTGTTGTATCTACTGCTTTGTTTGGTTGGGTTTTTTGTTTTGCTTTTTGGTACTGGGCATCAAACTCGGGACCTTGCGCTTGCAAGACAGGCAGCGGAACCACTGAGCTAAATCCCCGGCCCCTGTACCTACTGCTTTGTTACCTGCTTTCTTCAAATTATTCTTAAATGCACTACTGCTTTTAAAGAAGACAATCTCATGAGCTCTTTTTTGTTTTTGTTTTGTTTTGATTTTTTGAGACAGGGCCTCACTATGCAGCCCAGGCTGGCCTTGAACTTGCAGCAATCCTCCTGCCTCAGGCTCCTGAGTGCTGGGATTACATGCGTGTGCCACCAACCCCAGCTAATGAACTGTCTTTTAAACTTTGTGAGCAAGAGGTAAAAATTGAATATATAAATTTCCAACTATTTTATTGATAAAATAAAAGCATAATAAATAGCAACAGTATAATTTTTTGTAACATAGATGTCATGTAAAAAAAAGTTCCCTTATTTGGGGATAGCATTATGTTTACCTGGAGCTCAAAGTCAGCATTCCTTATTAGCAAAATGATTGTAAATTTTCCTCTGTAAAAACCATTCTTAGCTCAAGGGCCTTACAAAAATAGGCAGTAGGCTGGGTTTAGCCCACAGGCTACAGTTTACTAACCCTGAACTGACTGAGAGTTCAGGACCCCGTTTTCATCAGTAAGTTTGCTTCCTTAAATAAAATATGTCCTCAGTGGTTATATAAAGATTTGTTTTACTACTGTTATTTTTTAGGTAACAAAAATAAACTTCAGCAGTAGCAATTCTACAATGAATGCTCTCCAAAAATAAAAACCAAACCACAAAAACAAAAAAACCAAACCAAATAATTACAATGTCATGTTTGCATTTATAACTATAAGCCCAATAATAACACAGGATTCCTTATGTAGCATTTTAGAAGACAGGGGTAATTATTAGATAGTGTATACTAAAGGCACATTATGTGAATTGCTTCTTCCATTAAACAATCATTCCAAAATATGAGGAAAAAAAAATTGGACACTGTGATTCTGACAAATTAACCAACAATATTTTAAAATAATTTATCTTAATTTCACTTATTTATTTATTTATGGTACCGGGGATTGAACTTGATATTCTTTTCTTTTTTTTTGTACCGGGGATCGAACTTGGGACCTTGTGCTTGTGACGCAGGCACGGTGCCATTGAGCTAACTCCCCGGCCCATTTTAAATTTTTTTTATTATTATTATTTGTACCGGGGATCAAACTCAGGACCTTGCACTTGGAAGGCAGGCATTGCACCACTGAGCTAAATTCCTGGTCCTTAACCAAGAATATTTATAAACATTAAAACTTACAAAACATTATGTTGATGATTTTTGTATTTAAGAGAGAATAAACATCAATACCAAACACAAGTTAAAACTACAACACTTTGGGCCGGGGATTTAGCTCAGTGGTTTTGCTGCCTGCTGTGCAAGCGTAAGGACCCGAGTTTGATCCCCAGTACCAAAAAAGAAAAACCTACAACACTCATAATTTTGAATAAAACATTTAATCTACTATAATATAAAGAAAAGTGAGGCATAGAGGCATGTGCCTGTAGTCCTAGCTAGTCAGAAGGCTGAGGCGGGAGGATCTTGCTTAGGCAAAGAGTTCAAAGCCAAACTAGGCAGAGTCAGACCTCATCTCATAATTAAATACATAAGTAAACCTAAACTAAATATTTTTAAAATAAAGGGAAGAATTATGGCTTCATATTTCAGAATGACTTTTGAGATTCAATACATTATTTTTAAAAAGGCTGTTAGGAGCATTTATTTAGAATGGTGATGCTTTACATTCTTCCTAACATGTTTTCAAAAAATTATGTTTTAAAACACTTCAGGGGCTGGGGATGTAGCTCAGTGGCACCATGCCTGCCTGGCAAATGCAAGGTACTGAGTTCAAGTCCCAGGAGACACACACACACACACACACACACACACACACAGTTTCATTTAAAACATGTTTATAGAACCAGTTATGGTGGTACAAACCTATAATCCCAGCACAGTAGGAGCCTGAGGCCGGAGGACTGCAAATTCAAGCCCAGCCTGGGCAATTTAGCAACAGGACTGTCTCAAAATAAAAACTAAAGCAAAATAAAATAAGGATCTGAGAGGTAGCTCAGTGCAAAAGCTCTGGGGTCAATCCCCAGTACCACACAAAAAAAGAGTTTATAGAAATTACAAGACAAACTATTATTTTGACAAATATCAATTCTAGAATATTAGTCCTAACTACATATCAATGTATTTGAGTGTACAAAATAAAAATTTTCATAAAATTTGTTTCTGAAAATAAAAGACAATGCCAGGCACGGTGGCACATGCCTATAACCCCAGCACCCTGGAGGATGAGGTAGGAGGATTGCCATGAATTTGGGGCCAGCCTGGGCTACACAGTGAGTTCAAGGCCAGCCTGAACTGCACAGCAAAATCCTGTCTTGGAAAAAGAAAAAAAAATGATGAACTATAACCAAGGTATGAAGGGTATTTTAAAGTTAAACTATTGGGCCGGGGATTTAGTTCAGTGGTTTGGGCGCCTGCCTCAAAAGTGCAAGGACCTGAGTTCAATCCCCGGTACCAAAAAAATAAATAAATAAAGTTAAACTATTATCTCAAGATTTTTAGTAATTTAGAATATAAATCTTTGAAATAAAACATGAAAGTACACATATTCACATTTCTCCTATACAAAAAAAATTAGCGTTTTCTGTTATTACATTAGTTCAGAAAAAAATCCTTTTATAGGAATTTCCTAAATATAAAGGATAAAAAGTTGAAGAACACTATTTCTACAGACCTTTTATTTTCTTTTAAAAAATTATTTCTATTTCAGAATAGCCACAAATCAATGGTATCTCAATCACTTGAAGGAAGAGTTTTGAATTCTTTTTTTCCTTTTTTCATGAGTAATGTTTGCAATACACAATAATTACATTCATCTCAGGAAATTAGTACATATACATATCACATCTTGATCATTTTTACACCTTTGGAATTTTCCTATTTTGCACACTAGTTGCTATAAAATCCTAGGCAAATCACTTAACCTCTCTAAACTTGTTTCTTCATATAATGAGGATAAAATCCACCTTGTGAGATTGTGAGAATTGGGAAACAGATTCTACTTCACACCTAGTGGTGTGAATGCTACTGACCACACTCATTCTCAAACACAGAGAGGACCTAGAAATACTGGCCATCTGCGGACCCAAGGTCAGCAACCCCACTCCTGGGCACCTTTTTTTTTGGCACCAGGAATCAAACTCAGGACTTGTGCTTCCCAGGCAGGTGGCGATATTGGCACTGTCCCAGCTATGGCCACTCACACATGGCAAGAGCAAGTGGAGGACTGGGTATTATTTTACTTTAATTCATTTAAAATTCAAAACCAGTCTCAAATCTGTTATTAGGAAATAATGTGTGTTTAGCACAATTTCGGTATATATATCTACTTTCTCAACTGGAAATATTATGAAATATCAATGCAGATCAAGCATTTGTATTTATGAAAACAGCATACAGATATTCTGTAAAGTATGTCACTTTTGAACAGTATAAAATTAAAATATTTCATTAATAACCATACTGATTACATCTTGGTAAATTTTGAATATACTGGGTTAGATAAAATATACTATTAAAAAGTTAGTTTTATCTGTTTTTTACTTTTTAAATAAGCCCATTAGAGAATTTAATATTATGTTGTGGCTTGTATTGTATTTCTATTGAACAGCACTACTTTTTTTCTTTTGAGGCAGGGTCTCACTGTGTAGTTCAGGCTGGTCTTAAACCCACTATGTAGCCCAGGCTGGTCTAGAACTTTTGGCAACCCTTCTGCCTCAGTCTCCTGAGTGCTTGGATTACCGGCACCATCACATCTGTTTCTGCACAACACTACTTAAGAGAAACTCTTGCATATATATAATAAGGGATATGTTTCAGAAAGTTCTGAGTTTTGTGTGTGTGTGTGTGTGTGTGTGTGTGTGTGTGTGTTGGGGATTAAGCCTAGGGCCTCACACAAGTACATACTCTACCACTGAGCCCCATATCCTGCCCATTTTTAAAGTCTTTGCAGCCAAACTGTTTGCTAGCTCTAAACTGCAAGTAATGCAATCCAACGGAAAAGGCTACAGGAGAGCCACACTACAGAATATTATACTGCAAAAAATCACATTCAGAAGTATGAACAAATCTCACAAATATAATGAGCAAGGGACGAGTCAGAAAAAAATACACATTAATCCCATTTATATAAATTGAAATGCTTAACAATTCACTTTCTAGGAATTCATCATAGGTGGAAAAATGAAAGTAAAACCAGTGAATGCTTGTCACAAGTCAGGACAGGGTCTACCTCTGGGTGGAGAAGAGGGAATCACAGGAGTAAGGGGGCTTCCATGGCACTGCTCTCAGTCAATTTTTAATTGTGTCTCTAAAGAGCCATTTTAGATGGGTTTGTTTCCTAACCATGTCCCCGCTTCCCAATGAAATTCTAACACCAAAGATATACTGTGTATCTGTTTATGTACTGTTGTCCTTTGGAGGGACACAAGTCATTGTAATGCCCTCCCACCCTCAGCCAACGTTCACCCCTTTGAGGGGCAGACCCCTCTCTTGAGAACGTTCGTTCTAAATTACTAGCAGTGCTTTATTTCCTAACCTAAAAAGTGGTTACACGAATATTTGCTTAATTATAATTGTTCAAAAGGTACTTTTGTCTTATACACTCCTGTGGTGTACACTTGACAATAAAAAATAAAATTAGAAATAGTGGCTTATAATGTGCTGAAGAGTCAACATGACTGTTTCACTTTTGCAGCAGCTCAAATAAGAACAGCAAGGAAAGTAGTTCCACAAAGAATAAGTAGTCATGAAAAATTTTAAAGCTATCTGCCTGTCTGAAGTGAATCTGTAAGTTTGGTGGAGATGAGTCTCAACTAAGGGGGGCAAGCACTAGCACCAGAAAAGTGCTGGTACGCTCTAAGAAGTTTACTAAAGACTTTCAAGTATATTTCCCAAATTTCCCTTATGTTAAAAAAAAAAACCGCAACTATTAAAGAATATGAGAGCTGGTGCCACACCCTGTGATCTCAGCTACTCAGGATGAGGCAGGAAGATCGTCAAGTTCAAGGTCAGCCTGGGCAACTTAGCGAAACTGTTTCAAAAATAAAAAGGTCTAGGGAGGTACCTCCGTGGTAGAGAGCTAAAGAAAAAAGTGAAAAACAAGCTAAGTGTTACCACTTTTAGGTCCACTCCCTGGTCGAAGGTAAGTGCAATGGATGAGATTTCGCCCTTTTCATTTTAACTTTGTAACGTAAACATACATAACAGGAAAAAAAACTTACCTACGTTACATACACTTACTTCTACTTTAGATATTTCGGCTGAGGAGCCCGTCTGACTTTATTCGATTTCAGGGTAAACCCAAAGAGCACGGGCAGAGGCTGCGGGAGCAGAGGCGGGAAAGCTCTGGACTCGGCGTGCGACTCCCGAAGCGTCCTCCCCTCTCCGCTCCCCACCCAGGTCCTGGCTGGCCCTCAGAGCTCTCTCCGCCCGCTAGCTCCTCCATCTCCTCCCCCTTAAACTGCCTCTTCCTCATCCTTCTCCACCTAGTCTCTCCCGTGTAGCATTTCCCACAAGATTCCAGCTCTCGTTCCTAATTCAGAGGTCTCCACCAACGCCCTGATTTACCTGCCAGCACTGTGACCCCTCAGGACACAGAGTGTTCAACCTTCCAGCCGCAGCCAAACGGAAGCGGAAGTTGGTACCTCGAATTTCTTATGGCAGGAAAGCGGTGGCGACATTTAGCGTTCCGGTTCTGGCTCACAGGTTCTGGATCAGGTGGAGATAACTCGAGGGACTGGGAGTCCATATTTTTCCTACATATGGAAATCCGAAGTGTGACTGAGATAAGAGTCGTCGCAGAGGACGCAAGCATGGGGAAGAGGTGTTTTCCTGGTTGGAGACGGAGTCCTTAGACCCTGCACCTAGGGGCGGGCCGAAGGGAAGCTGCAGCCAATGAGCGTGGCCGTTGTTGAGAGCGGGGCTCAGCCATAGAGAAGCCCGGATGTTGCGCTGCGGTTGGTAGGCTGCTGCGGGAGGCGGTGGCGGTCGGAAACTGGAGGCGGCGGGGGACTGGTAGGTGGCCGGGCTGGCTGTGGGGACGAGAAGTGCGCGGTACGGGGCTTTCCTCTCTGCTGCGGCCAGCGTCGAGGGCAGCGGACGAGGGTCGGCTGGGGAAGCTGCAGCCTCCCGCCGGCGGTCACGACCCGCGGAACCGGGTAGCAGCTGGAGGTCGCGAGTCGGCGGGGCGGTCCGGGGCCCCGGGCCTGCGGGCGGCGGAGAGGGGGAAGAGGAGGGAGCGCGGGGCTGGTCGCGGGGTGGAGCGGTTCTGAGCGCGAAGCCGGGCTAGCGGAGGACGCCGAGGGGCTGCTTCTTGGGCCTTTCTGGGGTGGCGGGGGTGCGGGGAGCAACGGCCTTCCCGGCCGTGCGAGCGAACCCGCGACCCTGCCCGGCCGTCGTTACGTAACGCGGGCCGACGTGGCCCCGGCGGCCAGGCTGGCCCGGCCCGGGAGTCTCGCGGCCGCCGTGTGGGAGCGCGGGCTGGGCCGGGCGGGCGCCGAGGACGAGGGGACGGGGGCGTCAGCCTGCGACGGGCGTGCGGGTCCACGCTGTGCAACTCGGGCGCTTGTTTGTTACGAGGGCCGAGGATGCTGACTGCAGCTCTTAATCTTCAGGAAAGTAGAGCCTCCAAAATCTTTGGTAGGAGGCGAGTGCAAGTTGGAAAAAGACTAGAAAAGTAGCTGGTAGACCTCCTTAGATTTTGCGGATGTTAGGAACTGAAAAATTGGAGGTCGGAATTGGGGGGAGGGCAACTTTTAAGTAGTTTTCCTGTAAGTCTGAGAAGCTTGTTACAAGTTATTTGTATCTTAGGTTTGAAAAGAATGCTCTGAATCTCTAGGACTTAGGTAAGGCATTTACAGATAAAACTAATCACAAATTATCTTGCTCTTAAGTCTTGTAATTTATTGTTTGCACAATAAAATGTAGGGTTAAAATAGGAACTTCGGTGAGCATGTGCTGTGGGAGGACAGACTACATACAGCCTTGATTTTGTAGTTAATTGAGAACGATTTAAAAAGTCTAGAAAACAATTTTAAAAGAAACGTAAATTACTATAATGTAAGCTGTTTGAAATTTGCTTTCGAAGGAAGAATGTAATATTAGCATTTGTATCATTTTCCTGAACTTGCTTTAGTATTCCTTGTCAGAAAAATTTTCTGAAATGTGATTTTTTTGTATTAGTGATCATTTATATTGCTTCATATAATTTGGGAGGGGGTACCGGGGAATCGAACTCAGGACCTTGCCTTGCCAGGCCGTCGTGGTGCCACTGAGCTAAAATCCCCAGCCCATGGTTCATATAAATTTAAAAGAACATTTCATTTTTTTCTCAAAATACCCAGGAAGGAGAAGTGGATGCTTAAAGTTTATTCTGAAGTGTTCAGAGTACTGAGATCCTTGTCAATGCTTTAATTAAAATTTTTAAATGATTCTTGGTGCCTCATTCTTTTGTCTTTTGTCCTCCAAAAAAACCAGTGCTGTCTCAGTCACAAAGAA
>NW_004624889.1:143408-157210 GCF_000247695.1 Heterocephalus glaber
TTTCTCGTTCGTTCTTATGTAACCAGCCTACTCAGACTGTCTTGCAGATCTAGGGGCTGCTTTTGAATGTCCAGTAGGTGTCATTGTAGAAAGTTATAAATTGAACATTAGAGAGTACCAAGTAGTTCAAGAAACACTAGTCCCGGGCCCGGGATTTAGCTCAGTGGTTCCGCCCCCTGCCTCGCAAATGCAAGGTCCCAAGTTCTATCCCTGGTACCAAAGAAAGAAAGAAAAGAAACACTAGTCTAAATTAACATATAATAATTGGATGGTTGCTTATAAGTCATAGAAGTCTTCCATTCTGAAACACTTTAGTATTGGAGCTGTTTATAAGAAATTTGAAGCAATGGCTATTGAAGTATAATCACTTTAAAATGGATCTTAAAAGATTGTTTTTTCTTTTAATCCAACCCTTAGGCTATTTTGACAAGTAATGTTGATTTAACTTTATTGTTTTTAGCAGGCAGTTTTGACACAATAGTTATTAAGTTCTAAAGAAAAAAAAAAAGGAAAAAGAGAGAGATAGCTATTAAGTTCTAGAATGATTAAGGTTTTTTTTTGTTTTTTGGTGCCGGGTATCAAACTCAGGACCTTGTGCTTGCCAGGCAGGTGCGGTACCCCTGAACTACAACCCCGGCCCTGATTAAGGTTTCTGCTTGACTGAATTTTGTTACAGAAAAACTAGTGCTACAAAATGAAAAGTTGAGATGACAAAATATGAACAGAAGTCTCCAAACAAGTTATCAGCTGTGTATTATAGTACTTTTTAAAATACTAGAATAGTAGAATTTTGGGATTTCATTGCGGCTTCTTAGGATCGCCCTGCCACAGTTGGCTTCATTTTACATTTTGGTGTGGCTAGTAAACTGTGTTTTTCTCGGGATAATAGTCTGAACATTTGTTATTATCTAAAATGTAATGTTTAGATTCTGGAAGGAGCTGGCACAGAAATCTCTGAAGGGGGCTTAACACCTGCTCTGAACACAGCTCTTTAGCTGCGTGGATTTCTGCAGAGCTCTTGTAGCTCTGTTCCTTATGCTTGCTATTGATAACAATATTTTAGAAAAGGTTTGGGGGCCGGGGATTTAGCTCAGTGGTTTTGCCACCTGCTGAGCAAGCACAAGGACCCGAGTTCAATCCCTGGTACCAAAAAAAATAAAATAAAAAAAGGTTTGTACCTAATATGAGAATTCTCCATAAAAGTGGAGACAGATAAATCTCTCCAAATAACCTAGAAGACGTTTTTTTTTTTTGGTACTGGGGATTGAACTCCAGTCCTTGCGCTTGCGCAACAGGCGGTGAAACCACTGAGCCAAATCCCCGGCCTTAGAAGACTTATTAAAGACATGTACAGATCTATCATATTATGTACACTTTCCTTTAGAGTCTTAGTGGTGAGGAAATGTAGAGGAAGCAGATGCGTTTTGGGAAAAAGTTCTCTTGATTTGGTTTATCTCTGACTTCCACTTTGGAATCACTGATCTAATTCAAGGTACTTATGGTGTGAACCAGTAACAGTTTTAGCTTGAGAGAAAGGGCTGGCAAATCTACCAGTATTTTTATAGCTCAATCAGTTGTTGCCATTTAATATCATAGCCAGGAGCTGAAGTTGCCAAAAATAAAAATTGTGCTGAATGTTTTGGTTTGGATTGGTTTTTTTACTTGGCACTTAGTTGCTTTCCATAAACCAAACTAGTTTCTTTCAAAATGTGGACCAGTGGGGCAGGGGATTTAGCTCAGTGGTTTTGCCACCTGCTGTGCAAGCACAAGGACCCAAGTTCAATCCCCAGTACCAAAAAAAAAAAACCAGCAAAAAAACAAACAACAAAAAATCAAAATGTGGACCAGTGATCACTAATTTGCACAGATATTTACTCATATTTGATTCTTTTAATGTCTCAGAATGCTGTCTAGTCCTAGAATTGGACTAAAATTGGAAAATAGGATTGGAAGTTTTCCTTTTATTTTATTTTATTTTATTTTGGAGTTTTTGGGGGGAAGTTTTCTTGATGCAAGGTCTTTTTTCAGTAAGTGCCATATGGTAAATATTATTTGCATAAGGCTGGCGATTTAGCTCAGTGGCACTGTGCCTGCCTCGAAAGTGCAAGGTCCTGTGTTTGATCCCCAATATCCCCCCAAAAAAGTTTGCATAAATATTCACCCAATAATATGTACAAAAACTTGTAATTGCACGTATGTTGACCTTGACATGGGTCCAGTGTAGAGGTTTATGGTTCGTTTTTATGAATTCTAAGACTTTCTGTTTGGGGATCTGACTGCCATGGGAACAAGTGCATGCAAAAGTGAATGAGAAGACTTTCAATTCAGTTATGTATATATCAAGGGGTGTAACATTGATTACTTGTAGAGGTTTTTTATTTTGTTGTTTTGTTGTTTGAGCCAGAGTCTCACTATGTCAGGCTGGGCTTGGACTTACTATGTAGCTCATGCCAGCGTGGAGATGTCAGTGCTCCTCCTGCCTCAGATTCCGGAGTGCTGCAATCACAGGTGTGCAGCACCATGACCACCCTTTGTTTTGGGTCTTTGACACAGGGCTTGCATGTAGCCCAGCCTGGCCTCAAACTCACGGTGATCCCCTTCTCAGCCTCTCAAGTGCTGGGATTATAGCATGTGCCACCACACCCGGCTATTAGTTATAGATTTGTGGTACAGTACTTTCTAGGTTTGAGATATAATTACTGAAATGGTAAAATGTGAGTAGCAGCAGTTTATTAGATGGCAAAGCATGGGCTACAGAATAGTCATTTTATTCTAAACTTAGAAAAATGCTAGTCATTTATTTTTATCTTTGTCATTAAGTATATTTGACTCTTATTAGTGCCTTTGTGTGCTAGCCAAGCACTTTACCACTGAGCTATGTCCTCAGTCTAATACTTGACTCTTAATAATGTTTGATTCTTAATTAAGAGATTATTGTTAGCTACCTAGATTTCTATTAAGAATTGGAAATGCAAATAACAGATATATTCCCTGTTCTAGAAAAATTATTAATTAAATAGGACTACTAAACATGTACTCAGCTTTCTGAGAAGAGAGGGTATTAGGTACTGTGGGGTGTTGGGAATAGCTGCCATTATGCCTGCCTCATCAATTTATAAGTCTTAAGAGGGAGAAAAGGAGGTAACCTCTTTAGAAGGGTAGTATAAGTTGAAAGAAATAAAGTTTTATCACTTGTGGAGGAGGGACAAGTGTTGTTTTCCTTCCTGAATCCAAGAGAATGTCGCCAAGAGTCACTTGGGGGGTTTTATGTGCCATCAAGAAGAGAGACTGACGTTTATTCTCTGTCTGGGTGTCTGCTTATCTGCTAGTCTCCATTAGGTGCCCCAGTTCTCCTGCAGAAGGCATGGGAATGGAGTACCTGTTACGAGGGCTGAATGTTCCCTGCTCTAAGAGGTTCCGAGAGGTGGAGTCTGCATAGTTCCAGGTCTTAGAGTCAGGACTGTATTCATAGGGGTTCTCCAGAGAGACTTAACCAATATGGGTGTTTGTGTGTGATTTGTCATAAGGTGTATTATAAGGAATTGGTGCACATGACTAAGGAGGCTGACAAGTTTCACGGTCTGCAGAGTGAGTGGGCAGCCTGGAGACTCAGTAGAGCTGATGGCGTATTGCCAGTCAAGAGTGTGTGCTTGAGAGCCAGAGATGACGTGGTTCTTCTCCAAAGCTGACAGATGAGGCCCAGGAAGAGCTGATGTTTCTCTTTGAGTCCAAAGGCAGGAAGATGCTGATGTCCTCTTACATCAAGGAGTGGGAGGTTCAGCCTTTTTTGTTCTGTCCAAGCCCGGAATTGATTGTGTAAGGCTCGTCCATATGAGGGGGGGGCAATCTGCTTTACTTATTTTGTATATAAATCTCATCCCCAAATTGTTTAATCAAACATCTGGGCAGATGCAATTGGAAAAATTTTTATCCAGAATGGAGCAAAAGCTTGCTGACCAGAAAAATGGAGCCTAAAGTAGTGATGAGCATAAATTATATTTTAATGTCTACAAGTGTGATTTGTTAACGAAGATACCTGTGATTGTTATTGGTGACTACATCACAGGAAATATCACAGGTTGTCTTTATTCATGATGTGATGTAATGAAGTTACAAATTTTAATTAGAGGTTTATGAAAAGAGTGGTGTGATTTTTTTTTTCCCCCCCTCATCGAAGTTTATTCATTTCAGATCCCTGAAGGTCTGCGAACTCTTAAGTTGAGAACATGTGAATTGAGAAGGGAAGAAGCAGGACCCTGAATTGATATGGGTAGCATGTACCCTGAGGGAAGGCTTATTAGAAGAGGTGGCTGTTGATCTTGAGTGTGGAAGAAACAGTGGTGTAGTTAGGCTAGAGGATAGTTGACAGTATTGCAGAGAGGAGAGTAGATTCGGCAAATGGGTAGAGATGTGAGACAGCCTGGCAGATCAGGAACCTGTAGGTGGGCATTGATGAGGGGGCGTCTTGTTACATCAGGTTAATTTTTGTTCCTGCTGCCTGGGCTGCTATTTCTTGAGCCTATTGAGCAAATACTCGTTGCAAAGACATTTTGCCATACCATTAGATATGGACCTCTGGTTATTTCTTTTTTCAGGTACAGTGAACAGCCAGATAAACTGCTTGAAGCTCTGCCTCCCTGGAGGATTTCACTGTTCTCCTGTCCTACAGAGCAACTTCTGTGTAGGAGTAATGCCAGCATATTGCTTGGAACCATGTGTTAACAGGGTCTAGCTATTTTTTTTTTCCTCTCTCTTCTTCTTTCATTTGATCATAGAGAGTTCTGCAAGGCCACAGAAGGGAGAATTGAGATTTAGTAGAAGTGCCATGGAGTCTGAATCATTTGTCCTTTAGGCTTCCTTGTGTTTTTGTGGTCTGCTCTAATCTCTTTATATTATCTCCATTGTAGTGAGAGTTAGCTGGTTATGGAGTGGTAACAATCTTCAAGTAGTGGCCTAATGTAATTTTTTTTTTTTTTGTACTGGGGATCGAACTCGGGTCCTTGCCCTTGCGGGACAGGCAGTGGAACCACTGTGCTAAATCCCCAGCTCTGCTTAAAGTAACTTTTGAAAAAAGATTTATTCCCACATAAAATCTGCAGGTCTGGGTGATTCCAGGCAGCTATTCTTTATATGTTGGGTCAGCATTGCATCTCTGTATTTATCTCTACTTCTGTCATCATACTGGTAAGGAAAAAACAGGCTGAAGAATTGCAAACTGACAATTAGATGCTTCTACGGAAATCATTTCTGGTCACGTGTGGTGGCACATGCCTGTAATCCCAGCACTTGGGAGGCTGAGGCAGGAGAATCACTGTGAGTTTGAGGCCAGGCTGGGATACATAGTGAGTTCAAAGCCAGCCTGAATTGCATAATAAGTCCCAGTCTCAAAGAAAGAGAAAAAGAAAGAGAAAGAGAGAAAGAGAGAGAATGAAATAAATAAATAAATTCCTGTTCCTTGGTCAAAACAAGTCATGAAGTCATATCTGACATAAAGATAAGGGTAGAAAAATTGCTTCTCAGCCTTTTGGCTAAGATCAAGTGCTGAGGGTAGAAAAGGGTAGTCTTTTCTTGTCCCCTGAAGAAGAGAAAAAGCTAATGTATGACACTCAGTATCACTTGTGTTTCTGAATGGAATGCCGGGAGCACATGCAGCCTGTGGCCTGGTGGGTCAGAACACAGTTTTGAGGACAAGTTAAGTCACCTGGTCACTTTGATCCATCATCAGTTCCTACAAGGGCCCAAAAGCCAGGCAAGAAACTATTTCTCCAAAGGAAATGATCATTCTCAGAAAACAGCATAGCTCTGTTATAAAGCAGTGGTTCTCAACCAGGGACAGTGGTGGTCTCCATGGGACACGGGAATATTTGGAGACATTTTGTTTGTCATAATTTAGTGAAAGTGCTACTGGCATGTAGTGGGTAGAGGCCAGGTATGCTGCTAAATATTTATCCTCCTGTACATAGGCAGCCTCTCACAATGTAAGAAGTAACCAAGATGCCAATACTGCCAGGATTGAGACACCTTGCTTTATGGGTCTTCTGGTAGTCCAAGTTGTAATTCTGTCAGGACCTTTTGGTAGCTTTAGACAGCTACCTTATCATTCACCACAGACACTTGGGACACCACTGAGTTTGGTGAGTCTTCAGGTCCAAATGTGGAGTATCTTGCACTGCTACCTTGACTTACTATGTTGCTTTCTCTTGTACTGGGACCCATTTAAAACTGCAGCTTGGGCTGGGATTTAGCTCAGTGGTTCCGCTGCCTGCCTCCCAAGCCCAACGTCAGGAGTTCGATCCCCGGTACCAAAACATATACCAAAGCAAAATTGCAGTTCATGGGTTATTCAGAAAATAGGGAGAGCAGCACACTAAGGTCTGGCTTATGTTGTTTACAGGCTGTAAAGAGGCCCCTCCAGCACTGCTTCTTTCTAGGTGGTAGTGGCCAGCTGATTTTGAAGGGAGTGTTTTGGCACACTTCAGTCTTTTTTTTTTTTTTTTTTTTTTTGGTACCGGGGATCGAACTCGGATCCTTGCACTTGCACAGCAGGCGACGAAACCACTGAGCTAAATCCCCGGCCAACACTTTTCAGTCTCGTACTCATCAAGAACTTTGCCAAGGTGGCAGGAATCTAAATTTTCATACAGTTCTTCTACCCTTAGCATGCATGTTACTTTTATTAAGGTAAAAACTTTTTTTTCTTACTTGCTGACCAGATGGAATAAGCATTGCATTTTCATTATAACAAATGAATGTGATAGCCTGTGGATTGGTGAAATGTTCAGGATTCTTGTGGTCTAGCTTGGCAGCCTTGGGTTTACCACTTAGTAGTAGCATGTCCTTTGGCAGAGTGCCTGCTTGTCTCTAAAATGAGGATAATAATAGTATTTATTGAGTAGGATTGTTGTAAGTAGATGTACAATCCTTGAACAGTACTCATGTACAGTAAATACTATCAAAGTGTTAGCTAATAAAGAGCTACATACAATGCAAAGTCTTTAAATAGAAAAATATAGGTTGATTTTTTTTTTTTGAGTTTTGTTGCTGGTTTAATTCATTTATATCAAAGCAGGTATCTACCGATTCACCAAAGGTAGGTTGATATATTTATAAGCTTAGAATAGAGTTCATTAAAAACAAAAAGCATAATAAAAAAAATAGCAAAAGATGGACTGATTTGATTTGCTATTTTCTGAATTTATAAGTCTAGGTTTTAATGATTAATTCCTTTAATGTACATTTAGTTGTATTTAAAATTAGCAACAGTGCATGGAAACTTTCAATAGGTAATAATTGTCATAAAAAGAATAGAAGAAGTATATTAATACATAAATGCCTGCTCCTGCTTCATTCTCCTCTGTTAAGTTTTCTGCTTTGTCTTTATTGGTTGTAGTTCTGGATTATAGTAAAAAATTATTATCCATTTATACACAAAGGAATTAAGAGCAGAGTCTTTAAGAAATACCATATACCCATGTTCATATTAGCATCATTCACATTACCCGAAACTTGGAAGCAACTCAAGTATCCATCAGCAGATCCACTGATAAGCCAAAGGTAGTATATAGTGTACGCGCTATAGAATGTTACCCAGCCTTAGAAGGAAAGCAGGCAGTCCTGCAGGGTGCTGAAGCCTAGCATGTTGCTGTGCTGTGGACTTTGGATGAGCCTTGAGGGCCTGATGCCAAGTAACGTGAGGTAGGCACAAAAAGACAAGCAGTACAGGATTCTTCTCTGGTGAGGTTCGGAAGAGTAGTCCTCATCAGTGTCCTGGAGACAAGGCAGTGGAGTGATGGTTACCAGGGGCCGAGTGGGGTTATCTTTAATGGTGTGGAGTTTTAGTTTCACGGATGAAGGATTGAGGTGGTTGGTGGTGACAGCTACACAACATTATGAATGTAGTTAATGTCACTCACAAGCGGTGTACATGGTAAATTTTGTTATATACATTTTACTACAGTAGAAAAATTAGGAAAACCACAAAAAGGGATATCCAGTAATTCACGTTAATGAAAGAACTTGTCTGAACTCTGTTAGCTTACTACGTAAGGAAAGGAACTCTCTTTCCCTCTCCCTCCCTCCCTCCCTCCCTCCCTCCCTCCCTTCTTTTCTTTCTTGCAGTACTGGGGATTGAACCCAAGGCCTTGTACATGTTAGGCAAGAGCTCTACCATTGAGCTACATCCCCACCCTCCTTTTCAGAATTGTGTTTTGAGACAAGGTCTTGCTAAGTTTCCCTGCTGGTCTTGAATCTGTGAGCCTTTTGCCTCAGCCTCATATGTGGCTGAGATTTCAGGCCTACACCACCTTGCCCAGCTATAAAGGAACTTCTTTGGGAGGTTAAAAATGTCACCAACTCCAGACACTGCCTTCCATGACTCAACTCTGAATACCAAATGCTTTAAGCATTTATTTAGTATTTGAAATTCCAAAATTCAGCATATTTTCTTGGAATTTATTTTTAATCTTTAATTCTGTGCTACATTACCTAACCATGCTACTTATTCAGCATATTTGTGTAGGGTTTTGGGGGATTGGATACTATTTTCTTTTCTTTTCTTTTTTCTTTTTTGGTACCAGGGATTGAATTCAGGTCCTTGTGCTTACGTAGCAGGCAGTGAAACCACTGAGCTAAATCCCCGGCCCCAGAATGGGCTTGTCTTAAATATGATTCATTCTCATTTAGTGAGAAGGAATCAATTTCAGATCACTGTATTCCAAGGAAAAGAAGCACATTTTTCTGTGCAAGAAAATAGTACCCAGGGCCGGGGATTTAGCTCAGTGGTTTTGCCGCCTGCGTCGAAAGCATAAGGACCCAAGTCCAATCCCCAGTACCAAAAAAAAAAAAAAAGACAAGCCCATTCTTTAGCACCCAGATTGTGTTCTCTAAACATCATTTCCCACCCCCCCAAAAATCAGCACTCCTTGGAGAAATTCTAAGTCTAGGGGAGGAATTGTATAAGTAAGCATGAAACGTCTTGTTCTAGCAAGAAGCTAGGAACCTATCTTAATTTACTTTATTTAGTTTTATGACAGAGCGTTTTAGAAGCTGTATTTGTGTTACTAGAAGCAGGTTCTTGGGTCCAGAATTGTTAGAATGAGACCTCACCCAAAGAAAGATAGGGACATGGCAAGGCTTGTATTGGGACTTCTCACACAGTAAGGGAGTCAGCTCTGATAAAGGGCAAGTCAGGCTGGTGGCTCCTTACCAAAGGAAAAGGGATATCTGATACAGGACATGTTTCCCAGCAAAAGTTCCTATCCAGGTCCTTTGTGCAATAAAGGGATTCAGACCTGCAGAGTACCCCGTCCTGGCTGAGCAGTGTCTGAGCTCAGCTATAGGCAGCTCAGTGGTCAGCTTTGGAATATGAGGGCATGCAGGTTTTCTGGAGGGGGATCCTTGCTTGTATTTGTGTTAGTGGCTGTGGTGTTTTTAATTAATTGGTATGTGAGCCCTGGGTCGCCAATTATGTCTTTGTTTGGTTTCCTGTGAAAATGCAAAACCTGCAGATTCCCTGTGGGCCCTTCCTTTCCTACCTTTGATCATTTTATCTTCTTTTGAGTGGTTCCTGACTTTGTTCTTGGGGGGCTCCAAGACCACTCCCAGGTTTCCTGATTTTCAAAAATGACTCAGGTCATAGTCACAGCAGTTTATTAGGACATTACATGAAGGCATTTGGGTCAGAGTCTGGAGGAAACCAGGTACAAGCTTGCAAGTGTCCTCTTCCTGTGGATGAGAGTCCTCATCCTTTAGAATGAGATTAGTCCCTCTTTTGGGAGTTGTGTAGAACCTCAGAGTTAGACCTTACTGCACTTCAGTGTCTTCTGTTTTTCCTGAGCATGTACCTCGGGTGCACATGTCTGTGTGCATACATATGATTCCTGTGGTTTGTAGGGGTTTTTCAAAGTTCCCTGTCACATCTCATTGTCCATTTTTAATCTTTTTTAGTTGGGCTATAGTTTGTCCCATTTGCTTTCTAATGCTTCAGTAAGCCATGATGTTGAAATCATCCCAGCTTTGAACAAATGCTTCTGGGGAAAGGGTATTGGAATTGGCAGAGCTCCAAGTCATGTCAGATGAAGATAACCTTGCAAATAGGGTCTTCCAGACAGGTCAGGTAGTGGTTGTCCTCTGGGAAGACACTTTCCCCAGTTCTGTCCTCTTCCGTGACTTTCACCTGGGACTTCCACTCCTATTGTGGGCTGTTTTCAGAGCTATTGTGGAGTTGGGGTGGGGGTGGGGTGGGATGGGAATAAGGAAAATTAAAACTCCCTGAGGCTCTGTTCTTTAACAAAATGCAGCTACTTGAAGAAATACTTCCTCCTTTACTTTAAGACTTTGGTTAATTTGCAGAGTTCTTTAAAAATTTATTCTGAAAAACTTTACCAGTGCTTTGTTGCTTTTATGAAGGAGAAGATTTTCTGAGGCCATTGCTCTGCAATTTTTACTGATATCACCCCGATACCACTGAAGAATAGGAGCCCTCCCTCCTCCCTCCTTCCTTCCTGTACTTGTTCAGACACTAAAAGAGGGACTCTGGATAGCATGGTGAATGAAAGACACTCTCCTCACACACAGGCAGCTAATGTGTATGTTTTAGTGTATGAAGATTGGCAGTAAACAAATTTGTTTGTTGTACTGGGGGTCTAACCCAGGCTTTGCATATGCTGGGCAGTGCTTTACCACTAGCTAGCTATTCCTCCAACCTGTTCAGTAGTAAGAATGAACAGTGAGTGTGCTCAAGATCAGTGAATGAGATTGGGGCAGGTTGAGCCTTCCCCTACTCTGAGGAATCAAGACCGGGTGAAGTTAGGAAACATCGTGGACAGCTAAGCAGCAAAGGCATCGTCAGCACAGAGCCTCCTGGCAAGAGTGAGTTTGACGTATTCAAGACAGAGCAAGAGAGCCAGTGTGGTTGAAGGAGGAGGATGTCTGAGAAGGGAAAAGGGGATTGAAATCACTAAAATTGTGTACTAAAAAGCATTGCTATCCAGGCTTGTAGTAAAAATACCCAGATGTTTGGTAATCATTGTTTTCATTACTACCATCTTCAGTAGGCTTACTGCCTCCCAAAACGGGACACCCAGGGACGGATGCTGGTCTGATTCTAACGTTGGTACAGACGTGCATCTTTTGTTTGTTTTTGAGACAGGGTCTCACTTTGTAGTTGAGGTTGGCCCTGAACTCACTGTGTAGCCCAGGCTGGCCTTGCACTCTCAACGATCCTCCTGCCTCAGCCTCCTGAGTGCTGGGATTACAGGAGTGCACCACCAAGGCCAGCAGTCCTGCATCATTTTGAATAAAGCACTGGTTGGGTCTCTCAATATCTTGGCAGAAACCCAATTAATTAAATCCGTTTTGAAAATTATTACTAAATGGGCAGTTTTTAATGTCCTTTATAGTAGGTTCATGAGTGAGATCCACCCCAGCATTTGTGGTTCTGTCAGTTAAGCTGAGAGCTTCACACATGCTGGGCAGGTACTGTGCTACTGAATTGTACCACCCATCTCTTCGCCCTTTAACAAAAAGCATATGTTAGTTAGCCTTTATGGCATCACTTGAACATTTAGTGGCTTAGCATGACAACCATTTTATTTGCTCACAGTTATATTGGTCAGCAGTTTGGGCATCTGGGTGGTTCTATTTCTAGTCTTCCCTGATTCTCTCATACACATCTGTTGGTTGATGCTGACTATTGCCTGACATGTATCTCTTTACCAAGCTAGCTCTGCCTTCTTCACATGGCTGCTAGGTTTTAAAAGCAGCAAGAAGAAAGACAGGCTCCAGTATGTGAGCATCTTTCAGAACTTTGCATTGCATTGGCTAATGTTGGATTGGGGAAAATAAGTCACCTGGCCAAGCACAGAGCCATCGTGGGAGGAGACTACAGGCATGAGTAGCAGAAGACAGCACTCACCAGGGCTTTTGCTGTGACCATCTGCCTCAGCCTAGGAAGGGAAGAACATGAAGTTTACTTAGGGGAAGGAAGAACATAATACAGCAATAGAATATTATTCATAAGGACCTAATACTGACTAATGTTGTTTGAGGAATGGCCTTTAATAAGAACTGTAAAAAGAATGAATGAGGGCCGAGGATTTAGCTCAGTGGTGCTGGCGCCTGCCTGGCAAGTGCAAGGTCCTGAGTTTGATCCCCAGTAGAGGAGTGCCTGGGTGGTGAATGAGTACAAACAAAACATTCATTATGCAAGAAAAATAAAAGATTTTGTCAGGTGTGAAAATTATGTGCCATCAGCATGTTATTGCGACTTTATCCCAAAAGATTTATCCTCTTAACAGTTTGTATTCCATTAAGAAATTACGGCTCCATTCTAACTTTGGTAACACAATGAAAAATATATGTAATTTACATTATGAGGAGAACAGATGCTTAATTCAAAATAAAAATAAAACTGTAGGGCCAGAGATTTAGCTCAGTGGCACCATGCCTGCCTTGCAAGTGCAAGGTCGTGAGTTTGATCCCCGGTACAAAAAAATAGAACAAAGCAAAACAAAAAAACTGTAAATGATTTAAAAATTTTAATTCCGTTTTGTCATCTCCATAAAAATATTGTCATATTTGATTTGTCTACTGCTTGTATGTCCGTAATTTAAATTGCAGTCTCATATTGATCGTACAGTTTGAGCTCTTAAAAGATGTAATAAAGAGAATTTTTCTGTTAGTATAATTTTACCTATACCTTGTAATTTAGGACATTTTTTGTGTGTATGTGTGAAACACTGGTTTCTAGACTTAGAAAATTGTGACCTCTTACAAATATATTTTGTGTAGTATATATGTGGGTATGGTCATGCATAAACATTGGATATTTAAATTGCAAAAACTGTAACCGTATTTTCTTTGTTTTTTTTTTAATTTTTTAATTTTTTTGGTACTGGGGATCAAACTCGGGACTTTACGCTTTCGAGGCAGGCGCTGGAACCACTGAGCTACATCCCCAGCCCTGTTTTTTTAAAAATAAATTTTATTTTATCCCATTCAGTACTTTCTTATTTCATAAGAATCATAAATCCTCCTGTGATTCTTTTTGTTTCTTAGGTTCTCTAATAACCTCTCACCTGGTTTTTCTGGATCCATACTTCTTTATCTTTTAGGGACTTAAAATCCCACTAAAATTAGATAAAAAGCTGTGGATCCAGAAAAATAGGTATTTACCTAAAACATTTCATGCAATTTCAGGGACGTGATGTCCTCTTACAGCTCAGGCTTAAGGAATCCTTTTCTTTTCTTTACATGCAGTTAGTCCCTGGATACAACTATCTGCTGATCCAAAATATTTGAGGGAAAAATTACATCTTTATTGAACATGTTCAAATCTTTTTCTTGCCATTGTCATCTAAACAAGTAGGGTTTAACAAGTATTTACCTAGCATTTACATTAAGTAAAGTATGCAAGAGAGTGAGTGGAAGTTATATGCAAATGCTGTGCTGTCTTATGTGAGGAGCTTGAGTATTCTCAGGTTTTGGTACCCACAGGGGTCCTGGAAGCAGTCCTTCCAGAACACTGAGGGATGATGGTATTTCTCATTTCCTCCCTTGCCAGCTGGGCGTGGTGGTGCACGCCTGAAATCCCTGCATTCAGAGGGACTGAGGCAGGAGGATCCCTGCAAGTTTCAGGCCAGACTGGGCTACGTAGTGAGTTGAAGTCCAGCCTGAACTACACAATGAGACCTTGTCTCAAAAAAAAAAAAAAAAAAACCTTGAGGCTGGGGATTTAGCTCAGTGGTTCCATCGCCTTCATTGCAAGCACAAGGTCCTGAGTTCGATCCCTGGTACCAAAAAAA
>NW_004624889.1:157310-208524 GCF_000247695.1 Heterocephalus glaber
AAAAAAAAAAAAAAAAAAGCCCGCCCCCAATCTTGGCAATTGGAAAATAAGACCTGATGACCACTGGACAGGCTGTGTACCAGACATTCTTATTTAATCATCACAATAACCCAGAGAGATTTTACCTTGCTGAAGTTTTGAAATACTCTTCTCTAACTTAATCTTACACGTTTAGTTGATTAGCTAAAAAAGGTGATGTCTTACTATGTTACTTTCCTATCTTTTTTTTTGATAACTTCAAACTGTAATGCTTCTTTATTTGTACTGTGAACCAGAACCAATTAGAAATACTATGCTGTACATTGTAAAATATAATGAGTAATTCATAGCAATAAACTATGTTTTGAAGATTAGCTAATCTTTTTTGTTATTGTCTGGTTTTTTATTGTCTGGTTGTGCAGTTGTTTTGTTTGGTACTGGGGATCAAACTCAGGTCTTTGTGCTTGCACAGCAGGCGGTGAAACCACTGAGCTAATCCCTGGCCCTGTGCAGTGTTAACATTGTTTGTAGATTACAGGAGAAAAGTTTTACACGTGTTGATTGGACCTATAGCTTGTATTCCTTTGTTTTCTCTGAGGGGTGGAAAAATTTCAGGATTAAAACCAGTGGATCAAAAAATGGTCCATCTGCACCTAACTCTATAGGTGAAGGTAGCTGATCCTGGTTCTTTTGTATTGAGGAAACTTTTTGGTGGTACTAGGTATCGAACCCAGGGTTGCTCTACCACTGAGCTACATCCTCAGCACCACTTTTTAAAGATAATTGTTTATTTTTACATTTTGAGATGAGGTCTTGCTTAGTTTACCAGCCAGGACTCAAACTTGGCAATCCTTCAACCTCAACCTTGCTCAATGCTGGGATTACAGGTGTGCCCACTGCCCCTGGGTAGGGGACACATCTTGTCCTCAGTGTTTTCTTCTCTGGGCTAAGTAGCTTCATTACTGAAAGCCAGAATTACCAACAGTGTAAAAGTTGGCATAGGGCCCTTATTCTGTCCAAAGCTGGGCACAGCATTGACAAATGTGTTTCAGAAAATAGAATTCAGATACTGAATTCCTGCTGATTTGCTTTCCAGTTCACTAATCTTTTCTTTCTACAGTATCTCATGTTATTCATTCACATCCAGTATGCTTTTCACTTTATACATTGCGGTTTTTATATTACAGTTGGAATAAGCTGTTTAAAAAAAAAATTGACACCTTCAACGTGCTCAACATAGTTGAACAATATAGTTTGAACAACTTAGTTATGATTACTGTTACCTGTTTCCTTGTCTGCTAACTGTAACATCTATATCAAATTTGGGTCAATTTTTTGAAAAATTTGGGGTCAGGTTTGATTGACTTGTTTTGCTACATCATGGTGGATCTTACTGTCTGGTCCCTGTCTCTTTGCTGAGACAGAATACCCAAGCCCTGCAACTTAAAGGAGGAGAGGCTTATTTGGGCTCACTGTTTTTAGAGGTTTCAGTCCCTAGTCACCTGGCTCCAGGGTAGAAGGGTCTTGTGGAGGAGAGCTGCTCCTGTCGAGGTGGCCAGGAAGGGGGGGCTTCCAGGCCACACCCTGGAGACCCAGCCCCCCCCAGAGCAGGTCGGCTGAGATCCACTCCTGAGCACAGCGCCTCCATGATCCAGTCACCTTCCCGAAGCCCCACCGCTTCACACAAGGCACCTAGCTCTAAAGCGTAACACCTGTTTTTCTGTTTCTTACCATTCCCGGTAATAATTTTATTGACTGCCTATACTCTGAATTTTACCTGTGGTATTCTGGATATTTTTGTATTCCTACAAATATTTTTGAACTCTGCTGTGAGATGCAGTGAAGTTGTTTGAAAACAGTTTGAGCCTTTCAAATTTTGTTTTTAAGATTTAGTAGGCAGTATTGGATCTGTGGTTGGTGTAGGCCTTCTTTTCCTCTTGTATTTCGCCCAGTCCTCAGTCTGATAGGAAGAGGCACCTTTCATGGTGGTGTGTAAGTTCTCTAACCTTTTGGGCACTTCTCTTCTGGCATCTGGTGGTTTCCTCATGTAGTGTACTGATCAGCTTTTTTTCTAACTAGAGAGGGATTCTCTGTAGATCCCCAGAGTTCTTTCTTCAAGTTGCTGTCTCTCTTACTTAGCTCTGGCAGTAGACTAGCTTTGGCCTGTTTTTCCCTTCCTTACACTGAAGCAAGAAAATCCTTAAGGAAGAATGTTGGGGCAGCTTCATTGTTCTTTGGTTTTTGTGTCTACCGTCTTGAAAACCAAAAATTCATGTTTTATCTGTTTTTTGATTATTTCAGGCAAGAAGGTACATTCTTTCCTGTCAGAGTGAGGTCCTAGGTTGTCTGGAAGCAGAAGGCTCTCCCCTCCCTCCCCCCCCCCTTTCTTTTGTTCTTTCTTTCCTTCGCAAAGTATTTATTTTTCTTATTTTTCCCCACCCCCCCCAACCCCTCTTCCCCTCCTTATTTACAAAAGCTTTGTTTCCATTTTTTCCCTTCTGTTCTTTTTTTCTTGTCTCCCGCTTCCCCTTCCCATTGAGAAGGCTCTTTTCTTGTCACATTTTCCCCTTAGTACTAGGCTCACGATTGCAGATGAGAGTGTTCTTTGTAGCCATGGTCCAACCTTGGCTGTAGACTGGTGCTTTGTGCCAGGACCTCATAGCTTTCCTGTCCTCGCCCCGAGCCATTGTAGGTCTTTTACCCTTACTGTTGGATGTTATTTTATTGTTGACACCTTTTTCTAATTGTTGTCTTTTTATTCCCTTAATCCATTTTTTGATGAGAGATTTTGTATACCCCAGTTTACCTTTTTTTTTGTTTTCAGTGCTTTTGTAGTTGGCTTAAAAAATTTTGGCTGCATCTGGGTCAAAGATATTTTGCTATGGCTCTTCCTCCCTTGCTTTTCACATTTACATCTGGACTGTCTGAAATTTACCTTTGTGAATTGTGTATGGTTAGGGATTGTATTAGTTAGCTGTCCTGTGGTTAGGACACCAAAGCCAATGCCCACAGCTTAAAGGAGGAGAGGTTTAATTTGGCTTCGGTCAAATTAAATGGTCAGCTGGCTCCAAGGCAAGGACATCATGGAAAAGTGGAAAGGGCCTGGCAGAGGAAAGTGCCTGGCCTGTGGGAAGCAGAGCAGGCAGCAGCGCCAGAGAGGAAGGGATGAGGGACCAGTTTTAGAACCCAAGGTCATGGTACCTTGGCCTGCCCAGAGATGCGCTTCACTAATTCCTCCTTCAGCTTCTGAGCCAGTCAAGTTGACACAGTTAAGCTAACCTACCACAAGGATGAGGACGTGTTGTTTTACTTAGGAATTTTCAGTTGCTTCAGCATCTTTGTTTCATAAAAGATGGTCTTTTCCCTCTGCACTCAATGCTACTTGTATCATAAGTCAGGAAATCTTTTTTTTTTTTTGGTACTGGGGATCGAACTCAGGACCTTGTGCTTGTGAGGCAGGCCCTGGAAGCACTGAGCCAAATCCCCGGTCCTTATAAACTTTTTTATTGATGAGTTTTAATTACTATAGGTATGTAGCATGTTTTAATATTTGAATGGGATATGCTATCCATTTTTTTTTCAAGATTGTATTGGTATTTTTCACTGTTGTATTTCTCTAAGGATTTTCAAATCTTTTTTTCAATTTATTTTTAAGAGGCTTTTAGAAAAGGAAGTGGGAGTTAAGATCGTTTTGAAATAGAAATGATGGATTGGAAAGATTGTAAGTCTTCCCAGTCCATAAGCTTGGTGTATCTTTCATGTATAGTTGACAGACTGTGTGATGAAGCTTTGGGCAATGCAGACCTCTTACCCAGTGGTGGTCCCGTGAGATTGTAATGAAGCTGAAAAACTCCTCTTATGTTGTAACTGTTAAGCTTTATTGTACAGTACACCCCTCATGTTTCTGAGGCTGCTGCCCTGTGACAGTGTAAAGGCGTTGCACATGTAATTATGCACAGCACCTGAGACTTGAGAGTGATGATGAACAGCGGGCCCTGGTTTGTCTGTGTACTGTGCTGCTTCTTATGCTGTGCTTCTTTTTAGGGCTTGCGTGCCCTTTTATGCCAGCAGCACCCACATGTCCATACCACTGTCTCCTGGCAGTGCCAAGAGGCTGCAGCAAGGATTGGGCTGCTTACTGTTCGGGTTTGCGGCAGTGCTCACACGACCACAGTCACCTGTTTCTCAGCGCGTACTCCTATTGACAATTGTTTTTAGGACTTTGTAAATATCTCTCAAAAAGTGCAGAGGTCTTTGCGCATCTTTTGGTTTATTCCTAGCTTTTGTTTGTTTTATGCTATTGTACTTTGTCTTTTAAAAATCTGTGGTTAAAGTCTGGGCATGATGGTGCAGTAATCCTACCATTTGCTAGGCCAAAGCAGGAGGAGTGCAGGTTAAGAGATCAGTCTAGGATACATAGTGAGTTCAAGGGGAGGCTAGACCATGTAAAAGACTGCTACAGAGAAACACAGTGGGGGCCGGGTGTTAGCGCAGTAGTTCCAGGGGCCCGCCTCGCAAGCACAAGGTCCTGAGTTCAATCCCCGGTACCTAAATAAATAAAATAGAGACAAAACAAAATCCATGACTAGTTTGTAGAAGCACAGTTGGTTTTCAGTATTAACCTTATATCCAGAAATATAAATTCACTTATTACATTTAATAATCTATAGAATCTTATAGATTCTCTTGTCATCTATGAATTGCCACTTTTCTTCCTTTCCTGTCCGTATTCTTTGTTTCTCTTGCTTTGTTGCACTAGCAAGGCCCTGCAGTACAGTGTTAAACAGAAGTGGTGACAGTGGTCAGCTCCTGTTTTCTACTTGCCCCAGGGTAGGTTTCCAGTATCTCACCATTGACTGTGATATGTGCTGCAGACATTTTATGGCTATTCTTTATGAGTTTTCCAGTAGCTTTTTATTATCAGTAGCTATTGAACTTTTTCACATGCTTTTTCTGTACCTATTTGGATGATCATATGATTTTCTTCTGTTATACACTTAGGATAAATGATGTTACAGGTTCTTTTCATATATAATGCTAGATTTTATTTGCTAGCACTGTTTGAGTTATTACACTTGTGTTCATGAGCGAGATTAGTCCATGATTCCGCTTCCTTGCAACATTGGAGTCAGCTTTTGGCATCATGATTGCACTGGTTCTTAAGAAGAGTTGCAGATCTTTCTATTATTTTCTGGGGACTTTGTGCGAGTTTGGTGATGTTCTCACTTGTTCAGAAGTACTCACTAGTGCAACCATCTACATCTTGAGATCTTTGTGGAAAAGGTTTTAGTAGCAGATTCCATTCCTTTAATAGCTTTGGGGCCCTTTGGATAGTCTGTTTCTGTCAGCATTGGTAATTTGTATTTTTCAAGAAATGTATCTACTTCACATTGTCACCTGTTAGCATAAAATGATCATACTGACCTCTAAAAATTTTGTAGTTATTCGTGTTTTTCCTTTTACCTTAATCAGCTTGGCTAGACGTTTTTGTTTTACTAAGCTTTTCAACAAATCAGCTTTTGGCTGTTAATTTTTCCATGTGCTTGTTTTCTTTTTCGTTCATTTGCTCTTCAATGTGGCATCTTGGAAAATGAGGGCTGCCTGCCTGTGTGGTTCAGGTGCAGCTGCATCTCACACACTTTGCTGCTGTCTCAGTATTCAGTTCAGTGTATTTATTTCCTAAGTTAAACTCCCAGGTGCTTGGTGTTTTTCCAGGTTACTTATTGTCATTGCTAATGATTTCTGACTTTTTCCTTATTTGTGATACTGGGGATTGAGCCCGAGGAGTGTTGAGCTATATCCCCAATGCTTTTAATTTTATTTTTAGACAGGGTCTAGCTAAATTGCCCAATCTGGCATCCAACTTGCCATTCTCCTGCCTCAGCCTCCAGAGTAGCTGGGATTGCAGGGAGGCATCACCATGCCTGGCTGTCAGTTCTCTTCTGGTTATGTTGCATGATGTATTTTTTTTCACCCTCTACTTATCTTTCTATGGATGTTTAAGGTTTGTCTTTTTTAAAGAATATACTTTTTTGTTTAGTCTGCAGAGCATCCTTTTACATGAAATTGGGTTTATGTATAATTTTACGATCATTTGCTCTTTGGCTCATCTATTTTTTTCCCCTTCTTGATTGGTTTTAGATTAAATATTACTTTTTTCTCTAATGTGTTATATATAACAAAATTTTTAATGATTATCCTAAAATTATAACATTTATCCTCAGCTTATTACAATGTAACACAAATTACTTTTTCTTGAGACAGGGTCTAAGCTTTGTCCAGACTAACCCCAAACTTGCAGCCCTTCTGCCTCAGGCTTCAAAGTAGCTGGGATTACAGGTGTGTGCCACACTATACACAGCTCAAATTACTACTTTTTCACACTGTCAACATAACTGCTGCTGGTTGTAGTGGTGCACGCCTGTAATCCCAGCACTGGGAAGGCTGAGGCAGGAGGATTGACAGGAGCTCCAGGCCAGCCTCAATTACACAGTGAGACTCTGTCTCAAAAAAACCCTGCTAAAATCTTAGAACCTTTAAACCTTAGAAGATATTTTAGTTATTGCTTTGAATAATCACTATTACTTTATTTCCTTACATATGTACCCTGTTTATTCCTTATGTTTCATATTTATGATGTAGGATGATTTTTTTTAACCTAAATAATTCCCTTTAATCTTATTTAGTACAGGCTTGCTGATGAGAAATTTCTATTTTTGTATTTGTTAGCAAACATTTTTATTTGATTTTTTATTTTTTTTGAGACAGGGTCTTGCCATGCTGTTCAGGGTTGCCTTGAAGTCACTGTGGAGCCCAGGCTGGCCATGAACTCATAGCTGTCCTCTTGCCTCAGCCTCCCGAGTGCTGGGATTAATGGCATCCGCCACCACACCCAGCTCTTGACATTAATTTTTGAAGAATATTTTTGCTGAATATAATATTCTAGATTGACAATTACTTTCTTTAACAATGCTATTCTATTATATTCCAGTTTCTGGTGTTGAGACATCTTTTTGCTGTTAGGACTTTAATTCTCTCCTCCTTCTCTTCCTTTGGTAATTCGATTATGTTGTCCTAGGTATAGTTTTCTCTTTGTATATCGAGCTTGGAGTTGGTAGAATACCTTGAATCTCTGGATTGATTTCTTTCATCAGTTTTGGAAAACTCAGATATTCTTTCTTTGAATATTGCTTTTACCTTTTTCCTATTGTCTGGTGTATGTATGAATGACATTTCCAGCATATCTCATGTTTATCTTAAACCTCTCCTCTTCCTTCTTTCCCTTGGCGCCCCCCCCCCCCCCGTTCTGCTCTTTTCTCTTTGTGCTTTTATTTGGCTATTTTCTTTCTCTTTTTTTTTGGTATCGGGGATTGAACTCAGGACCTTGCGCTTTCAAGGCAGACACAAGAACCACTGAGCTAAATCCCCAGTCCTATTTGGCTATTTTCTACTGCCTTTTTTTTTTTTTTCTACTGACTTGTTTTTAGTTCACTGATCCTATATTTTGCTGTGTCCGGTTTGGTATATAATCAATATATTGAGTTCTCAATTGAATATATATTATTTTTTAGTTCTAGAATTTCAGCAGTTTTTATGGATCCTAATTCATTGGTGAAATCCTCCATCTTTTATCAATTTTGTCCGTTTCCCCTGTTTTCTTTAATATATTAGAGTTATTTAAAGTAATCGTTATTGTGTGTTGGGTCTGATTTTCTGGTCTAGTTTTCTCATACTGCCCATATTTTCTTGTCCTTTTGCATACTAAGGTCTTTATCATGTGCCAGATTTTGTGTCTCAAAGAACTCATGGAGACTCTGGGCAGTGTTACCTTCCTGATAAGGTTCCCATTTTTCTCTGTTGCACAGATGAATGAGGGGCTAGTTACCTCCAACCAGCAGAGATTGCTTTGCTTTCCTGTTGTGTTAAGGTTTTTGAAAACTCAGTTTTTCCCACAATTTGCCCTTTCTTTTTTAAAATTTTTTTTCTCTTTGCTTTTTAATTTGAGAGTCTAATGAGCATCTGTCTCCACAGGAAGATGGGGAGACAGGTCTGCAAGGCTGTCCAACCTGCCTGCTATAGGGCTCCAGAATCTGACAACTGTCTTGTGATTCAGAACTCAAGATACAGAAAGATGTCTCATTCTCACCCTGATTCCTTGACATTCAGAGCACCTTTTCAAGTGTTCACTGGTCTCTTTGTGTGGCTTCCCATAGATATTCTGGTAGTCCTTTTCAAAGGCTCTCCTGCCATGCAGAACCTACTCCTTTCTTTTTGGTTTTTTGAGACAGAGTCTCTCTACATAGTTCAGATTGGCCTTGAATTCACTTTGTAACCCAGACGAGCCTTGAACTCCCAGCAATCCTGCTTCATACTCTGAGTGCTGGGATTTCAGGTGTATGCTATGCCCAACTTCTGCCCCTAAAATAAACCTCTCATGTAAAAGCCAAATATAGAAGAGATACAAAGTCATGGCTATGGTTACAGTAGGGGGTCTTGACACTGTTCAGTCCAAAGAATATTGGAACCTTGACAATGCTAATGTAATTTTTTGTTTTTTGAGATAGGATCTAACTATATAGTTCAGGCTGGCCTTAAACTTGTGACAGTCCTCCTGCCTCAGCCTCCTGAGCACTGGGATTGTAGGAGTGCACCACCAAGCGTGGCCTGATAATATAATTTAACTCCAAGATAATTTATTGCATATTTTTTATTAAAAGTACATTTCATTAATGAACATATTTTTAAAATTTATTTATTTATTTATTTATTTATTTGGTACTGGGGATCGAACTCGGGTCCTTGCACTTGCGCAGCAGGCGGTGAAACCGCTGAGCTAAATCCCTGGCCCAAATGAACATATTTTAAAGGATTAACTTTGGGGGAGGTTACATTTTAAAATTGTACTGTTTTGAATCAAAGAAGTAGAGCATAATGTGTTCAGCAGATGCATATATAAGTCATTATTTTCCAAGAAATCTCTGTTTTGCCATTTGAAAGAGGCTCTCTCTGAGCAAGAAATGTAATCTATATGTAAAAAATGATAACTTTTCACTTAGGTGAAACTCATTCAAAATGATTTTGTTGCCTTTGTAGTATTTAAGTTTGGTTTTATATTGCATGTTTTAAAAGATTTTTGTTTGGAGTGGTGCTGGGTATCCAGCCCAGAGCCTTCATATATGTGCAGCACACGCAGGACCCTGGGCTGTATCTCCAGCCTTGCATTTGAAGTTTGAATGAGGACGTCATATTTCTTAGGATTGTGCTTATGTGCGTGAGAGAGGAAGAGAGATTGTTGTGACCTGTTTCAAAGAGTCATAGAATTTTTGTCTAGAAGAATACAGTTTTGTAGATTAATCAGGTGAGGCTCCAGACAAAATAATGTGTTACATACACATATACATGTAAAATTTAAGTAACCTACCAAGGCTCTCACAGATAATTAATGGCAAGTTTAAAACTAAAATTCAGATTCTCTGTCTCTAAAAGAATGGTTTTTTAAAAAAAATTAGACTTGATAAAGGTACACAAGTATCCTATTTGTTACAGAAATTTTTTTATCCATGATTATTTTTTATGATTATATGAACTATATTATAAATGTATCCTCAAAACTGTTCTTTCTTATGGAAAAAATGGAAATAAAGTCTTTGTAAATAGGGAAGGGTGGAGCGGGTGAAGGGAGGGCTAAGAATGGGGAAAAAAAAAAGAACCAAGATGCATTATGTAAAGGTACAATTCCCAATGAGAAATGTAATTGTGTTGTATACCTAAAATGTACCAATAAAAGAATTTAACAACAACAAAAAAACAAACAAAAAATCCTGTTCTTTCTTTTTTGTATTACATCCTTGTTTTCATTTTTATTTTTATAGAGGTGGAAAGTATTTAACTCTCAACAAATGAATTCTACACTTGAACTCTGCTGCATTCCTATGCCACCTCCTCCTTTAGAAAACTGATCCAGAACAGGTACATTTATGACTTTAACTTAAATTTCCCTTGGAGACTTAATTTATTATGCAGTTTTACCTGAAGTGATTACATCTGTTTGTGTGTCCATTTCTTTCTCTGTGAGTGTGTGTATGTGTGTGAATTATTGAGCTTAGTCAGCATGATTGCATTATCTGGCTGCATCCAATAGAACTTTGGTGACCATGGCTTTGTTTTTATTGGGAAGGTCCAGTATGGGACTCCAGTGCCCTGTAGCTGCTGCTGGGCGCTTGACATGTGACTACAGCAGCCAAGGAGTTGAATCCTTAAATTTTATTTTTTTTATTTTGGTACTGGGGATTAAACCAGGACCTTGTACTTCTGAGGCAGGTGTGGTGCCACTGAGCTAAATCCCCGGCCCCCACTATTTATTTATTTATTTATTTATTTATTTATTTATTTATTTATATTTTTGGTACCGGGGATTGAACTAGGGACCTGCGCTTGTGAGCCAGCCCACTATTTTTAACGTACAATATATAGAGAACTCAAAGAAAAATACTCATCCCCAAATCCATTGTTGCTCTATCCCAAGACCTCTACAAATCCGGTCAGAAAAATCTGGTGCCAAGGCAGGTGGCAGTGAGCTGGGAAGGGGTCAGGTCATCTGGCTGTACCCTCCCAGGAAAGAGCCTGCTAGAGGTTCAGAAGTGGTGATGGAACAAGGTTGCTGGAGCCTTGCACAGCCAGGTTTCACTGGGGAAGAAGTCTGGAGGCAGAGTGCTTGGCCATAGCAGGTGAGGAGCGGTCTCACCAGGAAGTCAGCGTGGCTGCAGGCCAGGACAGACCAGCACTGTTGGCCTAACCTGTGCTGGCTGAAACTCCCATTGGGTGCAGATGTGACTTTGCCATCGTCAGCCTGGCAGACCTGGGATGTGGGCGTGGCTGTGAAGGTTGCAAGGTCATACTTTGAAGGCTCAGAATGTGCAGCTTGTGCCAGGGATCAGAACTCACCTCAGATCCAACCTGCTTATGTTTTCCTGCCTTCACCTGTCTTGTATCAGTTTCCTGTGAAAGACGGATTTGGTGGGTTTTGTATAGGATCTTGGTTGGAGCCACAGTAGATTTGGGGATGAGTATTTTCTTTTTCTTTTGGTTTTATAAATTGTGTACGTTAGTAATAAACAGAAAGAGCAGCAGCCTGGGAAATGTATCCCTTCACACGCACACACACTGTAGGGAGTCATGAACTTGGCTGGCCAGTCTCTTCAGTGTAGCTGATCCCGCATGAAGTGTTCTCTGTGCACGCGGAAGACCCACAGTGGGTGCTGAAATGCTTGCCAGTGAAACCAACTTTACACTGTCAGGCATCAGGGTCGTACTGGAAGGGGCTAAGTATCCACATGTGTTTAGTCGCTACTGTACCTGACAGTGCAGCTTTAATTTTTCCTGAAGAATTTGGTCTTTACCATGATAGTGTGTCACAATTTAAATTTGACATATACTTTGAAATCCCTTCATGGTTGTTGACTGCATTTGGAAATTTACAGTAATAAAACTGAGCCAGACCTACTGGTGCAAACCTGTAATCCCAGCTGCTCAGAAGCCCGAGGATCGATGGATCACGAGTGCAGGATCACGAGTACTTGCCTCAGAGTAGTAAGAAGGACCGGAGATGTGTGTTTATCCAGTAATTTTGATGCCCTGGAAACCCTCAGGAGCACTGTCATGGTTTGTTTTGCTGTTTGTTTTCTCATAACATCTTAATACGTACCATGTAATCAATGTCTAATAATTATTATAGGAAGAATGAATGATTAATCTCTGTACTGACCTCTGCAGTAAAAATGCCTCCCAAATTGTCTAAAAAATTAATTAATATGGCTATTATTTCTAAAGTAATAGGGGTGGCTAACATCTATGGAGGACTACTGGTGTGTCCTCACTGTTCTAAGAACTTAGGTGTGTTTGTATAATCTTTTAAAATAAGCTTTTGTCGGGTGGGCGTGGTGGCACATGTCTGTAATCTTATCACTTGGGAGGCTGAGGCAGGAGGATCACCTCTGGTTCAAGGCCAGCCTGGACTATATAGCAAGACCCTTTCTCAAGAACACACACACACACACACACACACACACACACACACACACAAAAGACTTTGTCAGTGCAAGCATTTGTATTATCCCATTTTATAAACTGGAGGTTTTTGAAGTCACCAAGTATTTAAGTGTCTTTCCCAAAGACACAGTTTATGGGTCATGGAGCTGGAATCCATACTCTTTAACCCTTATGCCATGTTACCACTTACTCTCATTCCATGTGAAGTGACAGTTCCTGAAGAAAGATACATGCTGTCTGTCAGCCAAGACACAGTTTCTAACCCTGTAAGTAACGGAGAGGTTAGCGTACTTGGACAAGTGCTGTGAGCTTGCTTCCTGGCAAGTGATTCTTGCCCTTCTTTAGGCCATGTTGGGAGCTTATTATGGCCAGGCATGATGGTACATGCCCAGCACTTGAGAGGCTGAGATAGGAGGATCACCGCAAGTTTGAGGCCATCCTGGGCTACATTGTGAGTTCAAAGCCAGCCTGAACTACCAGCAAGACCCTGTCTCAAAAATCCAAAAAACAAAAACCAAGATCTTGTTATTTATTCATTATGTTGTCGTTAAGTGGCCAACGAAAGAACATTACTGTGGTCGTAAAGAAGATAATCATTTTCTGATAGCCTCTTCCTTTTTCACTCTGGAAGGGCGACAGTGTATGTGTGGATTGAGCTGCATGCTGGAGCACCAGCTTGATTTCTTGCTTTTTAATACTTTTTACAAAGCAGGTGATGTACAGTACAATAGAAGTCATCTTCACAATTCTGTATTGTCTGGTTAGATAAAAAGCTTTATAGCTGTTTTCTGTGGTTACCTCCAGATACTAAAAGATACTGAGCCTAATTAAGAAATTTGTTTCTACAATTTCTCTATAACTAGCACTATTTTATTTTTCCAAAAAGTTACTACAATATACTTTTAGGGTTTTAAATTTATTGTAACATATTGTAGGAAATTGAAGCCCAAAGTGTTCAAGTTATTTTTCTGAGTACATAAGCAGGACAGTGTGGTTCATTCATTCAGCAAACCTAGGAACCAGGCCCCTGTCCAGGTGCTGTAGAATGCCTAGTTGTGTGGACTGCCTAGAGTTAGCAACTCAAAATGGGCTTTGTTCTTGTGGCACTTAAGTCAGATGAAGGAGATGGACAGCCAATAAGTAGTGAGCTCTGATAAACAAGTTACAAAATCCGAAGTTCTAGCAAGGAGAAACAAGCCTTGTGTTGGCATGAAAAATATACTAAGTAAGTGAGAGTTGGCTACTGTTTAGCTGGGGTGATTGGGAGAGAATAACTGAGCCTGGAACGGATTCTTAGCTTCCGGAGGCGAATGCGTGTTTCCCTGTAGAGAGCCTGAGAGGAGAGGATGGCCAGAGGTAGAAAACTGAAGGGAAAGGGAGAGAGGTAGGAGCCAGGGGCACATTACACAGTGCTTTTGCCAACCATGGGATTTAAAGTAGGCATAGTTTGTGCGTGCACACACTTGCTTGTAGCCCACACTGTTTCTGAATCCAGATCCTCCTGCTTTCCGACAGCTGAGTGCTGAGATTACTGACGTGTGACACCATGAATGTGGTTTTTATCTTAGAAATTTCAAGCCTTAACCAAACCAAGCAAGGTGAATTTTAAAACAGTCAGATACGTTGTGCTTTCTCTCTACAGTGTCTCTTTTGAATACTTCACAATATTCTCTGTATTAATGTTTTAGTGTTAAATACTAGAATATCTCGATTCTGATTTTTTGGTATTAGTTTTATGTGTTACACAGGTACTCTGTTAATAAAACTTATAATCAGTAAGCCATTCAGGAGCCAGAGATTTACCTCAGTGGTTCCGCTGCCTGCCTTGTAAGCACAAGGTCCTGAGTTTGATCCCCGGTACCAAAAAAAAAAATCCTGAATGGCTTATTTTTGTTGTTGTTTGATTTTGTTTTGTTTTGTTTTGGTCCCGGGGACAGAACTCAGGACCTTGTGCTTGCGAGACAGGCGGCAGAACCACTGAGCTAAATCCCCGGCCCCATTCAGGATTTTTAATTTGCAGGGATATGGCAGAGCTAATGCTATAGTGACCTGTGTTTTTTTTTTCTTCAGTCTTCATACTATTGGGGAGGTTGTAGCTAGTTGAAAATAGGATGCCAATCCTGTTTCTACCCTATAGCCATGTTAGCTCTTCAGAGGATGAGTTTTATTACCCACGTGCTTTCCAAATTTCTGAATGTGCCCAAAGACAGTCCTCCGCATAGCCCTTGCTGCTCACGCTCCGTGCTCCAAGGCACTGGGGTCTTCTTTCAGATCCTACAGCTTCCTGTGTTTTGCTCTTCCCTTTAACTCTTACTTCTTGATATGTCAAGTTAAGCATCATCTCAGAGAAGCCTCTTTTCACTCCTTGGTCAATTTTAGTACCTTTGTTCTGTACTTTTGTGTGCCTTTCCTTTGAACCCTTTATCTCTTTGGGTTCTATCTCCAGCATCATCACCACCACCCCCCAAAAAAGAACCAAAGAATGGTTTTGGTGTCCTACGCTGTACAAATGCTTAATTAGAAGGTGTCTACATCTGGGTTACAGATCTGCCGTTACATTTCCACCCCTGTCATAATGCCTGGAATAAGGTTGTGATCGAAGTATTTATGGAATGAAGCAATGAATTACTGAATTTCTCCTTTGCTTTTTGGGTACCTTCCTAATTGGGTGCTGAGAAATTTCCAAGGGTAGTGTCTTTTTGATAGCTAAACAATTGTTCAAACCTAGAAGTTACAATATACGGATCTATGCTTGTTATTTTATCTTTTAGTTTTTATTTTTTGTTGTCTTGGGGACTGAACCTAGAACCTCAGAGAGGCTAAGCAAGTATTCTACCACTGAGCTACATCCTCAGGCCTTGTAATGTAAACCTTTTAATTGAGGTATTATTTGCAGTAGAGTAAGATACATGCTAATCCTATTTATGTCATGCAGTCTATTTTTAATGAAGAAGTATGGATTTAAAGAGTAGTTAGTACCCCTTAACTAATTGGTTTCGGAAAGGAAAAATAGGGAAATGTGGCAAGGATTTGAATAATCAGAATAAATAGAGGAACCTTAAAAAATGATTTCTTTGAAGAGCATTATAAATTTGGATATATAGTTATTTATTTTGTGAAGTTATTTAAAAGTCTCATTTCTTTTGTAGTTTTTGTTTTTTATGGCTTTTACATTTTATTTTATTTATTTTTTGTTATACTGGGGAGTGAACCCAGGACTTTGGAATTAAGCTACATCTTCAGCCCTTTTCAAAAAAGTATCTTTTATTCTGAGGCCAGGGGTCACTAAATCACAAAGTTGTGCAGGCTGGGCTTGGACTTGCAGTCCATCTGCCTCAGCCTCCCAGAGTGCTGGTATACTCCACTTTGCCCACCTAGGAGTTTTAAATTTGGGTGTCCACGTCTGTTAATGAACTTCAGTGGATCTATAAACTTATTTTTAGTATTCATTACAGAACATTTCAAATGTATATTTTAGTAGAGCAGTGTAGTGTGATTTGTGTGCCAGTCACTGTTGTTCATAGTTGTCTGCTCGCGGTCAGTGGGTCTTCTCCTGTCTGTGTGCTCCGTGGCATCTGTAACATGTCAGCATTGCAGCAAGGCTGTGGGAGGACACTGCATAGCAGTGCCTTGAAAACCTCGTCCTCACAGCATGAGCCCCAGAGTCCCCTCGTTATTTTAAAGCATCATTTTACCAGCAGATGTTTTCAGTGTGTATCTCTAACAAGTCAGATCTGTTTTATAATACCCGACTATGCTACCATTATCAACTGTAAAAATAAACTGGGACAATTCCTTAATTTAATATCATTAAATAGTCACATTTCAACTTTCTCCAGTTGTATTCCATTCTTTTTAATTGTTTGAATCAGGTTCCAAATAAAGTTCATACTTGGTTTTGGTATATATTTTCTTTTATCTCTTAATTTATTTGAAGATAATCCATCAGTCTATCTTATAAGCATTTGTTATTTGAATACAAATGGGTTTCTTACTCCTTTTCATAGCCTTGTTTACGTAGCACTTGATGTAGTGCCTTGTAGAAACATCGTAAAATTATTCTGGAATTAGTGGGAAAAATAGTAAACTCATGTGTGTTTTAACTTAGAAATACAGTGTGCAGTTTGACACCCTCTTGAGAAATACTGTCTTTTCATTTCAGTTATTTTATAGTTTATTCTACCTAAAAATTGTTTTATCTTTTAAGCCTTAGAGGAAAAATTTGTTTTTTGTCCTTTAATGATAATGGATCTTACTTTTTTGTTCAAAACTGCATACTATCCTCAAAAACCTAATGGTTTAGTGAATATTTGCGTCCATACTTTTTCATGTTTTATATAATCTTTACTTGGAATTATAGTTTATATACCATTGCACAGTTTGTACTTGGACATTTTTCCATCTTAGAAAATTTATGGCTCTATCTTCTTCAGAGAACTTATTTTGAATAGTGCTTGTGTTATTATCAACTGGCTGAATATTTTACTCTTGCTTTCTAGTTGATCTAGTTTTATCGCTTATAGTCTGTCATATGATTTGTTCTATGACGTATAACTTATGCTGGTGGTGTAAATACTGTGTTTTGAACAATGTACAGTTTAATTTCACTGAGGATACTTTATTTGCCAATTTGAAGTATACCTGTTGGAGGAAAATATGAAAGCACTAGGAAAATAGGTTTCAAATATACAGTATCATTAAGAATAGAACTTATTTCTGAAAAAACTTTTGTTATAATTGCACTTCAAACTACAAGCAAGTTGTCTTATCTAAAATAGGTGCTGGATGAGTTTCTTTTTTGGTAAAAAGCACACATCATTACCTTTGGTAGTTTCTGTCATGTAGTACTGTTCTCTGGTAATGTGCTGTTTTTTTAAATTTTAGAGATAGACAAATAGAAGGTAGAAGATGCTGGGATCTGAACGTGGTGTTGTGGAAGAATGGTTATCAGAATTCAAGGTAAAATGGGTTGGGGATATGAGCACATTTCAGTAATTCAGACAGTGAGTATGTGTTATATAGAAAAACAAATATGCTATGTGGCAGAAATGACAAAATAAATACAGTAGTGTCTTGGTTCATGAACTTAATTTGTTCCACTATTCTGGGGAAAATGGCTACATTTGTGTTCATGCAGAAAAGATGGCTATGGATGTGTTCATCACCTGATACAGAGTTTGCAAACAAAAACCAAATTTTACGAAATGCTTCTGTTTGTGAACCAAATTGTTCACAAACAAAAGCATTCATGAACCAAGGTCCACTGTATTTCTCTGAGTGCAATTCTGTAAAAAGGCTTTAATATGAATCAGGACCAGAATGCAGTTTATAAAACTGAAAATAATTGTTTACAATAATCGTTACAATTGATGAGGTGATACATTCAGTAAAAAGCTAGGCTTCATGGCCCAGCCCTGTAGTACAGCTCTGCAGGCTGAGGCAAGAGGGTTGCTTGAGCCCAGGAATTCAAGATCGACTTGGACAATAGTTTAGGAAAACCTCCTCAAAACAAGAGATGAGACAAAGCAACAAACAGTGTTCAAAAGTAAAGAGCCTCCAAGCTTTTTATTTCAAGGTTAGATTAGTTTAAGGTGGTCCATTTCAGAAAATTTGGGCATAATGTGTTATTTCCAATCATATTTTATGGTTGCATAGTACAATTATATAATATAGCACATCAATTTAATTTGATTAACTCATGGTTATTTATTACATTATTTTTACTTTTCTTCATTTTCAAGAGGAACTCACGTAAAATAAAGTTCCTCACTTCTTAAATATTAAGTTCACAATTTTCACCAGCTATTCATATAGAGGACTGTTAAGCACTCAAAAAAATCAGACCCCCTCCAAATTTAAAGACCCAGTGCAAAAATGAGCATCTGAAATTAAAAGACACTTCTCGGATGAAGAATTAGAAATGGCAAATAAATGTACGAAAAAATGTTTAACATCACCGGTCATTTGTGAAATGCGAATTAAAACAATGCTGAGATTTTATCTCACTCCGGAAAGAATGGCTGCTATCAAGAAATCAACCAATAACAAATGCTGGCGGGGCTGTGGGGAAAAAGGAACCCTTCTCCAGTGTCGGTGGGAGTGCAGACTGGTGCAACCACTGTGGAAATCAGTATGGAGCTACATCCAAGAACTAGGGCTAGAGGTCCCATTTGACCCAGCTATTCCCCTGCTGGGTATATTCCCAAAAGAATTAAAAGCATCATACCACAACAATATATGCACACCGACATTTATAGCAGCACAGTTTGTAATGGCTAAATCAATGGAAACAGCCCAAATGCCCATCAGCTGACGAGTGGGTAAAGGAGATGTGGGGTGTGGGATTGTTTTTTTTACAATGGAATACTACTCTGCCATAAAGAAGGCTAAGCTTGAGACATTTGTAGCTAAATGGATGGACCTTGAGTGAAATGGTCCTTGAATGAATGGATGGACCTTCTTAAGCCAATAAATTGGATACACATGTTTAAATACCACATTGCTTCTCTGGTGTAAGGACTGAGATGTATAATGGATGTTGGGAAATGGGAAGGAAGTGTTCAAATGGGAAGAGGAACAAAGGAGAAGGGAGGGAGAAATGAAGGGACAAGAAAAAAGTGAAAATAGAGGGAAAAATGGAAACAAAGCTTTGTACGTAAGGAGGGGAGGGGCCTTGAGGGGGGAATGGAAGAAAATAAAATTTATTTTTTAAAAAATAGCAAGTTCACTTTTCTTTTCCTGTGGTGGTTTCTTTTAGGCATTACCTGACACTCAGATCACCAGTTATGCAGCAACTTTACACCGGAAAAAAACACTTGTACCAGCCCTTTATAAGGTTATTCAAGATTCAAATAATGAGGTACGAAAATTGATAAGGAAAAAATATCTACATAGTAAAATAAAATATGTGGCCTAAAACACAGAAATATAAATTTTGTAGTTTTCTATCCTTGTGGATCTGGAAATTTTTCTTTCTGCTATTTCATTCTGATAGCTGCTTTGGCTTTCCCTGTTCCCTCCCTCTCTGTATTTTAAGATGTTTTGGTCAAGCTCTTTCCTCTTGGGGGCAGTGTGATTTGGGTGATAGGCAGATCAGTGGGTCATTTGTTCAGTTTGAAACTTTGCCCTGCTTCCTGCTCTGAAACATTTCGTGCTCTGGAAACCAAATTTTACTGTACACTGATTCACTTTAAAAAAAAATTTAGTATTATTTATTGTTACTGATAATAGAGAACCACGTATAAGTACTCTAATCAGTAAAATCAAACTTATAACACAAAATGATGCTACCAGTGAGATTAGTCTTAAAATGATCAGAAGAAGCACTGTTTTAGTAAACTTAAAATAATAGTTTCCTATTATTCAACCTTGTGATCAAAGAGGGAAATGTAGTTACTGAATTTATATGTTAACTTATCCCAAATACATACATCTCTCCATTGACACAATAGTATGACATACAGTTTTATCACCATTGGATTCATGTATGCTTTAATATGAAAATGAAAGGAACACACAGGAAAGTAGCTTCTTATCTTCCCAGATACAGCCTCCAAGAATGCCCCTGCTGTGTACTGGAGTGAGTTTGAAGAAGTTCAGGTAATCATCTCGTAACCAGCAGCCTAACTTAGAGTGCATCTTCCTTTTTGTTCTCTGACTAAAAGCTTGCTTATTGACACCTTTCTTTCCTGTCTCCTCGGTTTGGACTGGCTCTCAGGCTTGCATCTCTTGCTATTTGTGGCAGAAATTACAAGATTCATTTGCTTCTTTTTCTCTTGCAGTGTATTTCTGAATGTTTTGTAACCTTAGTTATGGGTTGTGTACATAATACGCGTATCCTTCTTGGTCAGGAGTATTCAGAGTTCTCTCAGTAATGACTGTGTATATTCTCTACCCCTGGTTTTGCCTTGTCTTAACATTTGAGCTTTGTTTATTAAAATTTGCTTTATGTTTTCCCTTTAGATTGTAAGCTCTTTAAGGGCAGTGGTCATATAATCTACGTTTGTTACTTTCCCAGAGTCTAGTGTTTTGTCATACAACATGCAGTAAATACTGATTGGACTGAGTAGGGGGTAGAAGAGCACTTGGTCTAGTGTGTGTGAGGCCCTGTAACTGTGAGTTGGTCCCCAGCACCACCATAAATAAGCAAAGTGAAATATAAAAAGATTTTAAAATTCATTTGGACTCACTAGTATATAAAAAGTATCTCCTTCCTCTTTTGGATACTTTGAAAGCTATGATGTTTTGTTTTGTTTTTTTCTTTTCGGTACTGGGGATTGAACTCGGGACCTTGAGCTTGTGAGGTGTGCGAGGTGCCACTGAGCTAGATCCCCGGCCCTGAAAGTTGTGATGTTTTAATAGTTACTACTTCATACTGTGAAACTTCATAATATTATTGTGTGGGACCTTGGAGTCATGGGGAGAAATGGTAAAAGTACAACCTGAGATCAAGCTCAAGACGCAGGATTCATTATAACCAGGTTACACCAGGTCTGCATTTGCATCCTTTCTCCTGTAGATCAAAGAGTCCTAAATATATATTCAGATTTGAGAAAAACAGAATGGTAAGTTCTATAGAATCTTTAAAAAGTTCTGGACTTTGCCGGGGATTTAGCTCATTGGTTTCGCCACCTGCTGCGCAAGCACAAGGACCCGAGTTCGATCCCCGGTACCAAAAAAAAAAAAGTTCTGGACTTTACTCGTAGAATAAGGCCCCTTTGGTCCTGATTTCTGTTACATTGTGGAACGATCACATGTATTATTTAGTTAATACGATATTTCAAAAAGATAGTCGTGTGCCATGTTTAGTATCAATAGGAACTTGTGGCGATCTTACAATATTGTTCTAAAAACCATAAAAGTTCTTAAGAATGTATATTTCCTAAAAGTTTAATATTACATGTCTTGGTCAACCTGTGTTACCATGTCCAGTCTGTAGACCAACGATCTTGCTTTATTTTCACTTCTACCCCCAAGACCCTTGGTCACACTAACAGTTCTTCCACGTCCAAGGGTTCTCCAGATTGTTACCCTGTTTTTTTCACGATTTGAATGCTGACCCAACTCCCTTAGTGTTGGTAAATCTTCGGGGTTCAACATTACAGTCATTCCTTGCAAGTGTTCTTAGCTCGTTTGCTTTTTGTTCTCTTGCCTATTTTATTATCTCTACCCCATTTCTGTGTTTCGTATCCCTTAGTTCATACTCTGGCAGAATCTCAACACTGGGTGAAACCTAGCCATAGCCATCCATCCTAGCTTCATACCTGTGCCTGAGCAGCTGAACAAACATGCCTGAAAAACAGATTTGTTGTTTCCCCTCTTAAATTCAGGGCTGCCAGTCTCAAATGAGCATATAATACATAGCCTTGTAGTTTCATTTTACTTCCTGGGTACACTGTCCCACTGTTCATTTCATATTTTCTCTGTCCTTAGACTGTTTTTGTTTTTGTTTTGTACATGTTTGTAGTAAATAATGTTTACATTCCTTATGTGGAGTTGATACATGTACATAACACATCCCAATTCCTTTTATCCCTTACGCCTTCTTTCCCCTTCCCCCATCTCTTACCTGCCTTCCCTTTATTTTCACCTTTTTTCTAGGTTATTAAAAAAATAAACCAGCCGAGGTGGTGCACACCTGTAATTCCAGCACTCTAGGGGGCTGAGACAGGAGGATCACAGCTCAAGACCAGCCTGGGGAACCATTTAGCGACAAGGCTCTCTCTGGGTTCAGTTCCCACTACTGTGAACAAAAACATTTAGGAACTATTTTCCTTTGTGTATAATACTTCTCAGCCAGCATCACGGCTTACACTTTTTCCCCTTTCTATTGTTTGAGTGAAGTGGTAAATAACCATGTTCCTTTTTTTTTTGTACCAGGGATGGAACTTGGGACCTTCCGTTTTCCTTTTTTTTTTTTTTTTTTTTTGGTGCCGAGGATCGAACGCGGGTCCTTGGGCTTGTGCAGGAGGCAGCCAAACCACTGAGCTAAATTCCCAGCCCTGGGACCTTCTGTTTTCAAGGCAGGTGGTGGCACCACTGAGCTAAATCCCTGGCCCACGTTCCAACTGTTAAAATGTTAAAAACCTTTGACGTGCATATTTTATTATCTGCCCCCTTTCTGTCCTTTTCAGTGATGAACTTCAAAAATTGCTGCTTTCTTATAGCCTCCATCTACTCATCTCCATTTCTTTGATGCACATTCTTTCTTCCACCCACTCTTGGGCTGAGGTCTTCCTTATTCCACCCAGATGCGCTCAGTGTTTTCAGTAGACAGAATGTTTTTCAGTCCTTACCCTGTCAAAACAGTTTGCTAACTTTGGGAATGGTGTCAGTTATTCTTGTTTGTTTGTTTGTTTTGTTTTTTTGAGACAGGGTCTCCCTATATAGTACAGCCTGGCCTGGAACTCTTCTGTGATATTCCTCTCTCAGGTCCTCGAGGACTGGGATTACAGGCATGCACCACCATCCCCAGCATTATTCTTAAACTTTTTTTTAAACCTGAAGATAACTTTTTAAAAACATTTTTATGTGAATGATTATACCATTTAGGAGAAGGGAGGTCAGAGTCATTCATTTTTACACAGATTTTAGTTTTTGGTACCGGGGATCGAATTCAGGACTTTGTGCTTTCGAGGCAGGTGGCAAAACCCCTGAGCTAAATCCCTGGCCCTTTTTTTTTTTTAGAGTCATTTATTATGTTGAGAATTTGAGACCTTGGTGGCATGATACATATGCTTAGAATTAAAGGTTTTGGGCCTGGGATTTAGCTCAGTGGTTCCATCGCCTGCCTTGCAAGCGCGACGTCCCGAGTTCGATCTCTGGTACCAAAAATAAATAAATTAAATTAAATTAAATTAAAGGTTTTGTGGGGCTGGGGATTTAGCTTAGTGGTGCTGGGCCTGCCTTGCAAGCCCAAGGTCCTGAGTTTGATCCCCAGTACCGCAAAAAAAAAAAAAAAAAAACTGCCTTGCAAGCCCAAGGTCCTGAGTTTGATCCCCAGTACCGCAAAAAAAAAAAAAAAAAGAATTAAAGGTTGTATTTTATGAGTCTCATTTTTTGGTGGTATCTGAATAAAAGTTCCTAGTTTGCCAGCATGCCCAAACAGCCCCTTTTAGAAAATAACAGTAATAATTTTGGAAACTCTGTATTTCTTCCCTGTGCTTAATTAAATGTAGGACCCTATATCCCATTGTACCACTCACAACTGAGAAAAAAGGGTTAAGGTCTTTACAATGAAACTCATGGTAGTTGTATTGTGGTCCATAAAATTTAGAGAAGCCGACCTTTGGCGGTTCTTTTTACTGACGAGGACAGTGAGTATGAGCTAGAGTATGTATTTTTAACATTTATGAAAACTGGCACAACCTGTCACTTCTCAGAAGAGCTGAGTAGTGCTTTGAGCATTTAAGATAGATTCTAGCAGTTGACTATTTTCAAAAGCTTATTGTTCATTATTGGTGCTAAGTGGAATATACTTTTTATAATTAGCCAACTGCTACATCTATTCCATTATAAAAATATGGTAAAATGAGAATATTAACTTTGATGTTAGAACACCTGAATTTAGCATCATCCTCCACCATTTTCTGTGACCTTTGACAAATTGTCTGACTGGCCTGGACTTCAGTAAGGAGAGAGCTGGAAGAGTTAAGATTTTTAAACTGCACCTTGATAGTAATTTCACATAAAGAGGTTAGTATTTACTGTGTGTGTGTGTTTGTGAAGTTTTGAAGACTTAGGTTGTTCTTCAAGAATCAAGCTTAATTTATCTAAATATTAACTGTACTATTAGCATGGCTTTTTTTTTTACTTTTAATTTTACACTTGTAAAAGTAATGACTTTGTTCTAGAGTGCTAGATTATTACAGACATATATAGCTCCATTCAAGATTTCTAAATGTGTTATTTCAGTCATTTAGAATAGAAGTAAGCGTATGAAGTTACTATACCATTATTCATTTTTTAAAGAGTTAATGTTAAATTTTAATTTAAAAACTTGTTAGCTGGACATGGTCAGTAAGATCATGAGTTTGAGGCCAGCCTGGACTATATTGCAGACCGTGTTGCAAAAAAAATATATTTGTGTGTGTGTGTGTGTGTGTGTGTGTGTGTGTGTATGCACACACATACTACTTCATAGTTTCTGATTAGTTTTAGGCATTTAAAAGTCACAGTTTTGTTCGGACTGCATTAAGCATACAAAACCATTCAAATTGTCATTAACTGTAACTGCTCCTTCAGTTTTATTCATGTACAAAAATGCTGTTGATTTTTTAGTATCCAGCTACACCACTGAATTTGGTTATCAAATCTTGAAGTCTTTGGGTGGAGTTTTTGAGGTCTTCTATGTAAAGTATCACTGCATTCGCAAATCATGATAATTTAACTTTTCTCTCCTATCCTTATTTCTGTCTCTTGTCCAATTGCTCTGGCTAGTGTTTCCAGAACTATATTGAACAAGAAGGGTGGCAGTGGACATCCTTGTCTTGTTCTTGATTTTAGAGTGAAAGCTTTCAGTTTTTGTTCATTTAGTATGATGTTGGCTGTTGGTTTGTTGTAGATGGCTTTTATCAGATTGAGATAAAAGACCATCTTTACTAATTTTCTGAAGGGTTTTTATCATGAATTGGGTGTTGGACCTTGTCAAGCGCTTTTTCTGCATCTATTGAGAGGATCATATGGCTTTTGTCATTGGCTTTGTTAATACAGTGTATTACATTTATTGATTTGTGTGTGTTGAACCATCCCTGCATCCCTGGGGTGAATCCAACTTGGTCGTGGTGTGTAACCTTCTTGATTTGCTGCATTGTTTGCCAGTATCTTTCTTATTGAGGATTTTTGCATATGTGTTCAATAGGGAGATTGGCCTGTAATTTTCTTTTTTGGTTGGATCCTTCTCTGGTTTTAGAATCAGGGTGATGCTTGCTTCCAGGAATGACTTTGGAAGTGTTGCTTCCCTTTCAATTTCATTAAAGAGTGAGGAGTAGTGGCAGTAGTTCTTCTCTAAATGTCTTGTAGAATTCAGCAGTGAATCCATCAGGGCCTGGGCTTTTCTCTGTTGGTAGGTTTTTAACTACATCTTCAGTTTCATTGGCTGATACTCATTTATTTAGAATTTTTAATATCTTCTTGATTCAGTTTTGGTAATTCATATGTATCTAGGAATCTGCCCATTTCTTCTGTATTTTTCATCTTATTAGAATATGGGTTCTCAAAGTAGGTATTGATGAGTTTTTGGATTTCTGCAGGGTTTGTTGTGTTTTCACCCTTTCATTCCTAATTGCATGAATTTGAGTCTTTTCTTTCCTTTTTTTGATAAGGTTGGCTAAGGGTTTGTCAATTTTATTTAATTTTTCAAAGAACCAACTCTTTGTTTGTGTGGTACTGGGGATTGAACTCGGGACCTTGCGCTTGCAAGGCAGGCGCCAGAACCATTAAGCTAAATCCCCAGCCCAAGAACCAACTCTTTGATTCATTGATTCATTGTATTGTTTTTTTAGTCTCCATTGCATTAATTTCTGCTCTGGTTTTTATAATTTCTTCTCTCCTATGAGGTTTGGGTTTGACTTGCTCTTCTTTTTCTAGAAGCTTGAGGTTCAATATTAGGTTGTTTAGTTGAGCCCGCTCTGTTTTCCTGATGTGGGTATTCACCGCCATAAATTTCACTCTTAGGACTACTTTCATTGCATCCCATAAGTTCTGCTGTGTTGTATTGTAAAATTATAGCTTAATTGTAGAAACTGTGTGATTTAATTTTATTGTGACCCATTGATTGTTCAGGAGGATGTTATTTAATTTCCATGTGTTTATGAAATTCTTGTGGTTTCTTTTGCCATTGATTTCCAATTTCTTTGCACTATGGTCTGATAATATGCATGGAGTAATTTCATTTCCTTTATCTTTACTCAGGCATGTTCTGTGAGCTAGTATGTGGTCTGTTTTGGAGAATGTCCCCTGTATTATGAAGAATGTGTATTCTGACATTATGGAGTGGAACATTCTGTAGACAGCCACTAAGTCCATTTGTTCAAAAGATTGGTTCAGTTCTAATATTTCATTGTTGATTTTTTGTCTAGTTGATCTATTTGTGACAGTGGGGTATTGAGGTCCCCCATTACAACTGTATTAGGGCTTATATGATTTTTTTTTTTTTTTTGGTACCAGGGATCGAACTCGGGTCCTTGAGCTTGCAAGGCAAGTGGCGGAACCACTGAGCTAAATCCCTGGCCCAGGGCTTATATGATTTTTCATGTTCACTAATTGTTTTATATAGACCAGGGATTTAGCTCACTGGTTCCACCACTTGCCTCACAAGCGCAAGGTCCTGAGTTCGATCAGTACTCCCCCCAAAAATTTTGTTTTATATAGTTTGTTGGATAAATATTTATGATTGTTGGAACCAGGGATTTAGCTCAGTGGTTCCAGCGTCTCCCTTGCAAGGGCAAGGTCCTGAGTTCAATCCCCAGTACCAAAAAAAGTAAAATATTTATGATTGTTATCTCTTTGTCCTGGATTGTTCCCTTTACCCAGGATGTAGTGACCTTCTTTGTCTCTCTTAATCAGTCTTGGCTTGAAATCCAGTCTGTCTGCAAATGGAATAGCTACCCCTGCTTTTTTTTCTGGATTCCTGTCACATGGAATATTGTTTTCCATCTCTTAACTTTAGTCTTTGAATTTGGTTTTGAATTAAATGTGTTTCTTGTATGCAGCATATTGTTGGATTTTGCTTCCTGATCCATTCTGGCAGCCTGTTTCTTTTGATTGATGAATTGAGACCATTAACATTGATGGTTATAACTGATACATACTATCTTATCTGTCATATTGTTTTCTTGTTGTTGGGTTCCTTCTTTCCTTTTCTGTTTAATTTCTTGCCTTTGTTGGATTCATTCTGTTTGGGTTCATGGAGTTATAATCCTTGTTATCTCTTTCTGGAATATCCTTCAGAACATGCATGCTGGTTTGGTGGTCATGGATTTCTTCAGGTGTTCTTTGTTTGTAGGGTACATCAATCTCGGTTGGAGGTGGTTTTTCGTTTAGGGCTTGAAATACTTTACTCCAAGCTCTCCTTGACTTGAGAGTTTGGATTGAAAAGTATGTTCTGATTCTGATGGGATTTCTTTTATATGTGATTTGTTTCTTTTCTCTAACAGCTTTTGATATTCTGTCCTTGTGTTGAATTTCTGGAATCTTGACTATTATATTCCTTGGGAAAGATTTTTTTTTTTAATATGGCTACTTTGAGTCCTATATGCCTCACTTATCTGTATGTCAAATTCTTTTTCCCTGTTTGGGAAGTTTTCTGCCATTACTTCTGTGAACAATTTTTTTATGTCTTTTGCACCATCTCCTGCTTTTTCATTGACTCTGATCAGTCTTGTTATTTTTCTTTGCATCATCTAGCAACTACTGGATTGATTTCTCTGGTCCCTTGTTATTTTTAAGAAATCTCTCTTTTCATGATCACTAGTGCAAACCTGTCTTCTATATCTGTTATTCTGTTCTTCAGTTTTAGTTCCCTCATTACTCATTTTCTTTTTTTTTTTTGATCATTACGCATTTTTTGTGACAGCATATGAACAATTAGCCAGTTAAACACATTGAAAACACTATTTCTACATTCTTTGCTCCCTTTTGAAATCTTTCAAATAAATATAACTAGAGAAAATTTAGATTTTAAAACATAATTTGCAGTTTGTTTTACTTATATATATTTAAAATATTAGCTGGAACTTTGGATGCCCGAATAGTATGTAATGCAAAATCTCTTCCCCTAATGAGTGATGTGTAGCTTGTTTAAATCATAGTCTCTCTTGAAGATATAAACTATTTACAGCAAGACCATTGGAAATTATTTTATTGCAATGGAAACTTCTAAATAGAGAATTGTAAGAGTTGTTAAGAACAGAAAGGGAAAATCACCAAATATAAACGTAGATAATTAAAGGACTAAATGTCTAATTTGGTAGTACAGTATATTAAAAACTATGGTGATAATGTATGGACAAAAGCTCTTACGGTTAGTGGATTGGTCAGTTTAATATATGGTCTCGAAGTGGAGATTTGGTTGAATTCTCAAACTATGGAGAAATTAATATTAAGAATTTACTTTTAGCCAGGGATTTAGCTCAGTGGTTCTGGAGCCTGCCTCACAAGCACAAGGTCCCAAGTTCCATCCTTGGTACCCCCCCCCCACCAAAAAAAAACCTGGAGGAAGAATTTACTTTTAAAATACTATACAAGTTAGGGGACGGGGATTTAGCTCAGTGGTTCCAGCACCTGCCACGCAAGCGCAAGGTCGTCACGAGTTTGATCCCTGGTACCAAAAAAAAAAAACTGTACAAGTTATATGTGCTTTTTAAAGAATACAATTACAGCCCCGTAAAGGAAATAACTAATACACTTTTTTTTCATTTAGCTCCTAGAGCCTGTCTGCCATCAGCTGTTTGAACTCTATCGTAGTTCTGAAGTTCGACTTAAGAGGTTCACACTGCAGTTTTTGCCAGAGTTGATGTGGGTTTATTTATGGCTTACAGTTAGCCGAGACAGACAGAGTAATGGTTGCATTGAAGCACTTCTGTTAGGAATTTACAATTTGGTAAGTTGAAGATAATAGTTTGGGAAATTCAAAATATTTTTAAAAGTCCTCTGAAATAAAGTATAAGGAATGTCTAGAGAAAAATAGACTATTGAGTAATTTATTTGAACTAATTAAATTGAGTACAGAAGTAATGATAAGCATTTTAGAAAATAGATGAAACCATTATTGATTAGATTGTTAATATCTAAGGACATTTCTTCAAATTATAGTATTTGACTAATAATGCTGCATGAGACAGAATTGTACACTGAAAATACAGGCTTAGAAATGATACCTGCTTTTGGGACAACTTTTGCTGTTCTGGAGAAGACATGTTTATAGATGACAAAGTTTGTGTGTAAAGAGAATTTCAGAAAGAAACTGAAATATTAGCTGAATGGGGCTGGGTGTGATGGTGTACGCCTGTAATCCCAGCATGCAGGAGGCTGAGGTAGGAGGATCACTGAGTGCCAGTCCATCCTGCGTTACTTAGTGAGTTCAAGGCCAGCCTGAGCCAGGTAGTGAGACCCTGTCTCAAAAATAAATAAATAAATAAAAATAAATTAATATATCTCAAATCATACCCTCGACAAAGGAAAACAATTCTGTTTGAAGCACAGAGTATATATGCAAGCTATGAAAGATGATTTCCTATCAGTTTTAGAGAGTGCTTTTGAAGTGAAAAGTTTAGGTTTTCTTTAATATGCACTAGGAAAGTAATTATTCATTGTGCCAAGATGATGAGACCCTGAAATTAAAAGTTTAATTTAATCACCATTCCTTATATTTTGAAGTTGACATATGTAACTGAGAGGAGTGGGGAAGGAGACGTGGGATTTCTGTTGCTCTAAGAGGAGGATATCTCTTATTGGGGAGAAGTCCAGTACACTACTAGGCATATTATGTTTATATACGTTTGAGTATGGACACAATGGAAATGAGAAGGAGAAAAGAAACTACTGACATTTCCAAGCACTAGGACCTTAAGTGGAGCCTGAAGATTGAGATGTGATTGCGCCTCTAGATGGGAGGTGTATTAGCACAGGTGGGGCTTCAGGGGTTGACTAGAAGTGTGGGGGCTGCAGGTGAGCAGGTAAGTGGGAGGAGAGAGGACTGAAGGCTCTGAGGATGGCTGGCGATGCTCTTCCTGTGCCGTCCTTGCAGAGTTGGATGTTTACCTGGATGCACCCACACAGAACTGTGATTTTGGGGGTCTTTTTGTTTGTTTTTGTTTTTTTGGTACCGCAGATTGAACTCAGGACCTTGTGCTTGCGAGGCAGGCGCGGTGCCACTGAGCTAAATCCCCAGCCCACTTTTCTTTGTTTTTCTTAAACCATACTGGTTTTTTTTTTTTCCTGTGTAGACATTTCTTTTTTCCTCCTTTTTAGCATTTATTTGCCTCACACAGCCCTCAGAAAATTTCAGCCTTCTTTCCTCCACAAATACACAAAGATAAGGCTGGGATTGGTGGCATAAGCCTGTAATCCCAGCACTCCCCAGCCTGGGCTACACAGTGAGTTCAGGGCCAGCCTGAACTGCAGAGCAACACCCTATTGCGTGTGCGCAAAGATAAATCAACAGGATATGGCTTCATTTGAAAATTTAGGAAAAAATTTAAAATTTTGGCCTAACTTTAGTCAAGCCCATTCATCTTAGTGTAAACAATCTGAAGTAAAATGAGCCAGCTTTGGTGGTAAATCCTCTGACTACAGAGAAGTTACATGAGCTATCTAGGGAATTTCCCTGCCAGAATTAGAGGTGTGTTATTACTGCTCATATAATTGGTGCTCTCCTGTGAGCTGCTGCATTCGGATGAGCCCTGGTGGACAGCTCTGTGAGGCAGTTTTGGTGATGGCAGCTGCTTTATTGTGGCTTCCCTCAATGCAGTGCAGTCTCTAGCTCCTTCGCCATCCTTGTGTGCTGAGGACAGTCCTTTCTCTGTGGTTTCCATCCCCCCGTCCCCGCCAGCATGTGTAGTGGCACAGGTGTAAAAGAAAGCAGTGTGGGGAGGGGAGGAGAGGCAGCAGCATTTGATCCCTGAGCACTGTGTCTGTAGGGAGGTACTTACTGACACCCAGGGGAGATGGGAGAGGTAACAAGTGGTACTGTTCTTTCAGTGAAGAAGTAATGTGCTTTTAAAGTCACAAACAAAATTTTTTTTTTTAAACTCCAGAATTTTCTTAGCACTCAGTAGAAATTAAGTACCAGTTTATTTATTCTTAAGTACTTGGACCTTTATTAATAAACATGTAGTTTATTTCAGGTCAGCTTTAGTCATAAAGTTTCTTATTCAAGATTAATTCTTAAGTTTCTTCACCCCCCCAAAAAAAGATTAATTAGCTTGATTATGGTCATCATTCTGTGAACATACATAAGATCACATTGTGTACCATAAATAATTAAATTTGTCTATACATTGGAAAAAATCATTCTGTATTAGAGCAATGTACTTTTCATATTTTGGGAAGTGTGGATCTCTTGCCTAAGACCTTTAATTTTAATATATATTTTGCTCAGTGGTTCTTCTACTAGAAGATCTAATAAATCTCCCTGTTCTGTATGTAAGTTTAATGCAAGAATTGATTTGTGGGCTGGGGATTTAGCTCAGTGGTTCCGCCTCCTGCCTCACAAGCACAAGGACCCAAGTTCAATTCCCGGTACCAAAAAAATCCCACAAAAAACAAAAGAATTGATTTGTGTGCTGCTTTTTGTCTTGGCTGTCATGTTGTTAGAGTTAGTGTAGAATTGTGTTCAATATTTCTGTTTAGGTTATAACTGTACTAGTTAAAGAAGATATGATAGGTAGTAATATTTTTATATATTACTATTTCTAGAAATCTTAGTTCCTAATGGTATATTCTGTAATCTAAGAAAGTAATTATTATGTCTTACAGATCTTTGGTTATTTGATTGTTTCATTATCTTTGTATATTTTTTGATTATAGGAAATTGCTGATAAAGATGGAAACAATAAAGTTTTGTCTTTCACTATCCCTTCCTTATCCAAGCCTTCAATATATCATGAAGTAAGTAACACTGGAAAGATGCAATTGTCTAAAATTATATTGAGTATGAGATTAGAGGTCAGGTTTTTTAGAGATAACATATCTTTACTGACCTATTTCTTAAAAGTAGATAATTGGGGGGCAGGGATTTAGCTCAGTGGTTTTGCCGACTGCTGTGCAAGCGCAAGGACCCGAGTTCGATCTCTGGCACCAAAACAAAAAAAGTAGATGATTGTTGGGCCGGGGATTTAGCTCAGTGATTTTGCTGCCTGCTGCGCAAGTGCAAGGACCCAAGTTCGATCCCCAGTACCAAAAAAAAAAAAAAGTGGATGATTTGTTATTAATAAGACTAACCTGTATTAAGAGAGGCAGAAAGTAATTAATGGAAAAAATTCGTCTTAATTTTTATTTTTATTTTTCCACCAAGATTTTTAATTTTGTTATTTTTTTAAATGAATTTTCAAAATATTTTTAAATTTTAAGGTCTTTTATATTGCTTCAAAATTATCTATGTTAGATTAATTTTTTTTTTTTTTTTTTTTTTGTACCAGGGATTGAACTCGGGTCCTTGCACTTGGCAGGGCAGGCGGTGGAACCATTGAGCTAAATCCCCGGCCCTTAACTCATTTTTATTACTCTTTTGGAAAATAACTTCAAAGAATGTTAACAGTCTATTGCATTTCCATGTGAAAGAGTCTAATTGACAGATTCTGGTTTTCAATAATATACTTTTCTCTCCATTTTTTGTTAATATTTATTTGGGTGAACAAAACAAGAACGTGATTATAAAGGTAGATGACCCCTGTTAAGCTGAACTCTTTTTTCAAAGGTGAAAGATCTATACGATCTGAAGAGAAATCAGAGGATCCTGCTCTTTTTAAATAAAATCTAATACAGAAATATGAGTCAAGCTTGTGATTTCTAGTGGCTGTTAGTGCGCAAAGTTGTTAAGAAAGCATTTAGAGAACCTTGCTCTAAAAATTATATCCCTTTTCCTGTCAGCACACAATAGCCTGCTTGGTTCATAGTTCTGTGCCTCTTGTTTTCTTAACTAATTCTCATGGGACTTTGCTTTGTGTTAGAAATAGCATGTCTCCTGTCTCCTACTTAGTCCAGACTTATTTTAGTATAGGATATTTCAGAGTACTAGATTTAAGTTTTTTATCATGTTATGAAATAAAATGGAAGGTAGTAAAGCACTGATTAATAGATGGGTCTTCTAAATTGAGAAACATGAGCCAGCATAGTGGCGCATGCCTGTAATCCCAGCACCCGGGAGGCTGAGGTACGAGGATCTCCGCATGTTCAAGGCCAGCCTGGGCTACATAGTGAGTTCAGGGTCACCTTAAACTACAAAGTGAGACCCTGTCTCAAAAAACCAAGAGAGAGAAAGAGAAAAGTGCAATCAGTTATGTCAGTATTAAAGAAACTTTGGATGTCTTTAATGTTGTTTGCATTATATAATGACAAGTGGTATTCTGTGTTCTGGTACAAAGAAATTAAAATTGATTTAGTTTGTTTTTGTTGTTTTTTTTTTATATCGGGGATCGATCTTGGGTCCTTGCACTTGCGCAGCAGGTGGTGAAACCACTGAGCTAAATCCCCGGTAAAATTGATTTAGTTTTAACCTTTAGTCTTTTCTTTTTTTTTTTTTTTTTTTTTTCGGTACCAGGGATCGAACTCGGGACCTTGTGCTTGTGAGGCAGGTGGTGGAACCACTGAGCTAAATCCCTGGCCCTAGTCTTTTCATATTCTTTCCTAAATATGGAACCGTTTTATAACCTTGAAATACTTACGCAGTGTATTTTTATTTTATATTTTACATAATTTCCAAAAGAAGCTGTAGGATTTATGTAACTGAGAAATGGAGAGATCTTTTATTTAAACAAAATGAAATATGATTCCATGATACAGAGGTTTACTTGATCTTAAAGATGCTGCCTCATACGGTACCTTATTTTTCTAGCCCTCAACGATTGGGTCCATGGCTTTGACAGAAGGTGCGTTGTGTCAGCATGACCTCATCAGAGTTGTTTATAGTGATCTTCATCCTCAGAGAGAAACGTTCACTGCGCAAAACCGGTAATAGTCAAACCTATAGTGAGTAACAGTTGTGAACTTATGCTTACTCAGTGACTATAATTACTTCAGTTTGACTTCGATGTGAGAAGAATCCAAAAGTTGACTGCTTCACACAGGTAAAATGTGTTCATAGAATAGGTTGAGTATCACTAATCAGAAATTCAGAATGCTCCAGGATCTGAAACTGCACCAACCTGACACCACTAGTAGAAAATTCCACACCTGACCACATGTGATTGGGACACAATGAAAAGGCAGTGCACTAAGTATTGTATAAAATTACCTTCAGGCTCTTGTGTGTAAGGTATACATGAAACATGAATGAATGTGTCTTCAGATTGGATCCCATCCCCAAGATACTGCATTATATATACACAAACATTGTAAAATCTAAAAAGAAACCCCAAATCAGAAATACTTCTTGTCCCAGGCATTTTGGGTAAGAGTTGAGTTGTAATGAAAGGGCCCCTGTCTGGTGGTGGTGGTGGTAAGTTACGGAAAGTCAAAGTCAGCATGGAATCACCAGACCAGGACTCATGCTCTAGTGTTGCAGTTTAGAAACTTGCCCCTTGGGCACTTTATTTGCTCTCTACACCTTGCTTTTTGTTTTTGTTTTGTTTTGGGTTTTTTTGTTTCTTTTTGGTACCGGGGATCACATTCGGGACCTTGCACTTGCGAGGCAGGCGCTGGAACCACTGAGCTAAATCCCCGGCCCCACACCTTGCTTTTTGGATTGTAGATTGGGATTCATGTCTGAAATTAGACAATCTGCAAAGGTCCCTATCGCTAGACTGCCCTCATTTCTGGTAGCAACTCAGCTTTTGGTGTTGCACCCTCTTGTTTAATTATGTATAAGAAAGACTTTCAGAATTCCTTGGAAGCTTTTATGCTCACAGTTAGGGTGTATTATAGGGCCAGGATACAGAGTAAAATCAGACAAAAGGAGAGATGCATATTGTGAGTATGGAAGGACTCCGGACACAAAACTTTTGTCCTTTGTCAAGGAGTCAGGACTCAAATGTATGACAGTGGACAGTGTTGCTGTCTAGGGGAGTTCTCTCAAGCTTTGGTGTCCAGGTTTGGTTGAAGCTTCATCATATAGCCATGAATCATTAGATTAATTGGTTGTGTGGTTGGTTATCCTGGTCTCCTAGTCAGCTGCTACAGGTGATCTGGTCTCCATATTAAATCCCATGGTGGTTCTTTCTGGTATAGTGTTATAAACAAAGATAGTCTTATCAGATATGACATATATCACTTCCTAGAACCAAAGGCCAGACTTCTCTTGGGGCAGGGCAGAATTATTTTCTAAGCAGGCCATCTTCTGGTCTTCCACTATGACTCTCTTAAGTAAAAGCAAATGTGTTTATCTGGATATCTGCATTCCATATAGCATTTGTATGACAAGACACAGCAGTAACAGCATTATGAATGTGTTTAACATGTGGAGAAGCCCATGTTGGCTAGGGAATTAAAGAAATGACTAATGCACTGGGGCAGTGGTGGCAGACTTACAGCGCACGTGCCACAGAGGGCTGTTCATTAGCAATGAAAGTTCTATAAGGTTCACCTCCACTGCACTAGGGTGTAGCTCAGTGGCAAGGTATATGCCTAGTGCAACATGATAAGGTATATTCTAGTAAGATGGAGCAGCAAGTGTGAAAGCAAGGAGCTAGGAAAGTTGAGGGAGTATTCATGGGATGGTAGGAGGAACAGTGTGTGGTATGCACTGTGGTATGGTGGACAGTGGAGGGAATAAGGCTCGAGAGGTGGGTTGAGGGTGGACTGTAAAGACCCTGTAATGTTTGGGTTTTATTGTGCAGCCAGTAGGAAGATAGGCTTCTGTTGATAGCGTGGTGAATTGTTTCTTGAAGAAAAAATAGAGAAGGCAGCAGGGGATATGGAAACAGAAACCAACCAATGAGGAGGCTGCTATAATATCTGCCTGAGACATCATGAAGGTCAATATGAAGGAAACATTATAACCATCCCCTAAATAATTTACTGCAATCTATGGCAGAAATATTGTTTGTAAAACTGTTTCCTTTTTTCTCCCCCTAGGTTTGAAGTCCTGAGTTTTCTCATGCTGTGTTACAATTCTGCTATCGTGTATATGCCCGCCTCATCTTACCAGTCCCTTTGTCGGATGGGCTCCAGGTGAGAAGAGTAATTATTGTGAGCTTTCCTACTCGTTCATTTATTTGACAAATATTTATTGAGCTTGTTATTTGCCAGACGATGTTCCAGCCTCTCATGGCAGAGCATTTAACAAAACTCTGGGGCTTACATCCCTGTTGGAAGCCTTATCATCCCTCCTGACTTCTTGAAAATTATTTTAGCATTAAAGGGATATTTCCTTCCTGAACAAGGAGTTAGGTCAAGACATCTAAGTTTAGGATTGTCTAGTGATACCACTTCCTAGATAGTACCTTTGATAACTTGGGTTGAGAGTGTTGAGTATTTAGACAGTTTCCTGTCAAGGTTTGCAGGGCTGCACTTGGGAAAGTCTCCAGGAGTATGAACCTTTCTTTCATACATTTCACAGACAACTGCCCCAGTGTTGGGGGAAACGCAGCTATGATACCAATTATCTCTGTGGTTTTGTGTGTATGCTGATGCATGTGGGGGTTGTTCTGTGTGTCTCATTATAATCTCAAAGCAGAATTTCTAATAATTTGGACAAACCTGGCTGAAATTTTAATTTCCATTATAGAAACTAAAGATTTAAATAATACACAGTTCCAGCATTTCAGCTCTGAGTTTATCCTGCCCAACTGAGTTTTACTTGAGGAAACTGTCCGCCACCAAAGGTTGACTAGTGTATTAGTTTTCTGTTGCTGCATAACAAATTACCTTTTTTAACACATCACACATTTGTGATTTCACAGTTTGTATGGCCAGGAGTCTAGGTCCGGCTTAGCTGGGTCCTCTGCTTCAGGTTTGCAAGGCAGAGATGAGCATGTCCAGGAGCTGCAGTCTTGTCCCAGGGCTGACACCCCGTGGGCAGAATTCTGTCTGTGCAGGAGGTCTGAGGGCTTGGGGCTCTTGTTGGCTGCCTGTGGGGTCCACCCTCAGGTCCACGCCACATGGGCCTCCTGGCTCTGCCGGCCTGTGGCAAGGCAGCCTGCTTCTCCAGAGTGGGGGGCTAAGGGTGATGCCCCAAGCCTCATGATTGTATTCCACATAATCTCATGATTGTGCACATTTAAGGACCTTTGTGTGGAAGCAAATCACAGCCCTGCGTCTAGAAGGGGATGGCATGGGGTGTAACTCCTAGAGTGTGTTCCTTTGTAGGGAAGGGGACGTTACCAGGACCTCTGCTGTGGGTCCTGGCTTGCGAGCCACTGCAGCACAAGGCGAATTCAAGGACAGACAGAAACGAGACTTAGAGTGGAGAGGCTGAGTCTCGGGTCCTGGTCAGCACTGCTAATGGCAGCAAAGACAAGGCCCCCGAGCACATCCAGTGTTTATTGACTACAGTCGTGGGAGGAATAGGGAGCAGGGGAGCTTAGAAGGCACCTAGTGAGACGCTGCCGAACACCTGGCACAACGGTGCCAGGCCGGGCTGTCAGGGAATCGGCACTGCTGATCTTGCTTAGATGGAACAGACCTGTACTGGGACCGGGTGCAATGAGCAGCAACCCATCGGGTCCGTGAGAAGCCATGATCCAGGGGAAAGGGTTTTAATTGGGGTCACGCCAACCTCAGCTGCACTAACTCAGCAGTGCCCTGCACTTCACAGACCAGGGCCTGGGTCTCCGTCCAGCCATCGAGGGAGGGGCTGTGCTCGCCCAGTCCACCTCTGACACGTGCATTGAGTCATGTAGAGCTTCAGTCTGAGTCCCGATGTAAAACAACACAGCTGAATTACGGACAGCAAGCAGCAGGTGCCTCTCATGGCCTGCTAGTACTGGGCAGGGATGTCTCCTGCAGTCCTTTTTATAACAAATCTCCACATTAATTTTGCTAGTTGGGAGAAAGCCAATCTAAATACCATATCAATGATTTTATAGATTCTGTAAAATAAGTATATTATTATAATATTTCTTAAATGAGCTAATAATATTAATGGTTAATGTAGTTCTTGTTGTTAACGTAGATTCTGTTTTCTAGAGAATACATTCTTCAAGACCTTACCTCCAATCTACAGATCAATTTATTAAGAGGCTGTTTTGGGTTCATTAAAAGAAATAGGCCAGGCTTCTCACTGGCAGGGTTATCATCATCTTTAATAGGATTTCTTCGTAACAAAAGCTATGGCAGAGGCTAGTAGTCCTCTAACACTTGTTTTCATATCCCTAAAGAACTTTGAAAAACTTAGTACCCTTGGCCAGGAATCTGGCTCAGTGGTTCTGTCGCCTGCCTTGCAAGTGCAAGGACCCGAGATCGATCCCCAGTACCAAAAAAAAAAGTAAAAAGGGTACTAAATTTTTTTTTTTTTTTTTTTTTGGTACCAGGGATCGAACTCAGGTCCTTGTGCTTACACAGCAGGCGGCCTTTTTACATTTTTAAGTAGACATTTTAAGTTTTTCATCTTATTTTTTCTTTTCTTTTCTTTCTTTTTTTTTTTTTTATGGTAGTGCTAGGGATTGAACCCAGGGGCTTGACGGCAAGCCCTTTATTGCCAAGCTACATCCCGGCTCTTCATTTTTTTGTTTTTGAGATAAGGTCGCACTGAGTGGGGCAGAGTGCTCTTAAATGTGAGATTCTTCTGCCTCTCCCTCGCAAGTAGCTGGGATTACACGCGTCCACCACCTTGCACAGCTTTAACATTTTTCTTTCTAAAATAGCTGCAAATAATACAGTTTCCAATATGTAAATATTGGGATAATTTTTAATAATCACTGGGTTATTTCTGTTTGGGCTGAACCAGCAGCAGTTTTTCCTCACAGTTCTGGAGACTGGAAAGTCCATGGTCAAGGTGCTGGCCAGTTAGGTTCCAGCCACTTGGCTGTATCCACACATCAACTTGAAAAAGTGAGAGTCAGAGAGAGAGCCCACTGGATTTTTTTGTTATTGTTGTAGTTGTTTTTAAGAGTAAGAAGAATTTATTGAGAGAAAGATAGCTTCTGTCTAAGAGAGACAGAGGGGGAACAAGAAAATGGGTTGCCCGAGGACCCTGTTTTCCAGAGGGGTTTTATGGAGCAAAGCCACCAGGTGAGGTGAGTTCAAGGTGGGACAGAACTATAGTCAAGTAGTAAAATTAATTTTTTTCTGTTAACAGGGATCAAACTCAGGGCCTTATGCTCACCAGGCAGGTGTGGTGCCACTGAGCTAAATCCCCAGCCCTAGTAAGATTAATATTGATCCAATGGGAAATCACAAGGTGGGGCAAAACAATGATCAACCAATAAGATTACAAGTACAGTCACTTAGGTAATACTAATTAAATGGGGATCGAATGGCAAAGCAAGTCAGGTAGCTAGTTTACAAGGAATGAGCAAGGCTTTTCAGTAAGGGGTGGATCAGGGATCTTTCCTGAAGGAGGTGGGTTAAGATCTTGGTCCCCAGCCCAGGTGATTGGTACCTATTCAGAATATCAGTCATTGCTGTTTATCCCTAGGGGAAGCATACCGGGTGTAATAGTTTCTGTTCTTTTTACAATGCTAGCCTTCAGTGAATGTGTCTCAATTGTCCTCTGTGCTGGCCCTGTCTAACTGGCTATAAGATATCTAATTAACTTACCTATCTACAATAAGAATAAGACTTTTGGTCCCTGACCAGGTGTAGTGGTTCTCATCTGTAATCCCAGCACTAGGGAGGCTGAGGCAGGAGGATTACCTGAGTTAGAGGCCAGCGTAGATTACATAGTGAGCTCAAGGTCAGTTTGAACTGCATAGTGCGATTAATGGCTGCCACCCACTGGGTTATTTTAAATGTATATAATGTACACAAAGATTTGATACCAGCATCTGTTGAAGAATAAATGAGCAAGCCTCTTCTTTAATAGTCTGACATTACGCTATTCCTTTTTCCTCTTGAAATTGAATTTGCATTCTACTTTCCCCACACAGTTCTATCTTAATATAATCCTATTGAAAACTTGGAATATTTTGTCAGTCACTTAACTGTCATTAATATATATATGTATGTGTATATAAAATTTTTAAAAAGTTATTGAGACCATAAGGCACCAAATAATAAAAATTTCTTTTCTGGACTCACCTGTACATTTATCCTGAAAAATTAATTGATTAAAATAATATAAGCACATCACAACTTTTGATAATTATGAAGGGTAGTATTTTTGGAAGGATCTCAGTGGGATGGAAGTGGGATGGAAGGCAGGTTCGTGTTTCTCTGATTAGAAGTAGCCCCCAGCTCTCTGCTTCCTCACTGGCTACGTGGTGGCAGCATCTCCTGTGGACACTGTGGCCGCTCTCAGACTCTTCTAACTCTAAGAGCCTCAGGAAGAGGACCCACAGGTTCATCTACCATCGCTCACAGGGATGTGCCAGAACACAAATAACTGGAAGAAACCCAGGGGTGTTGATCACAGGGCACAGAGAAGATTCAAGGTTATGGAAGCAGCAGGGAAACAAAGGCCATTCTGCCCACTAGCCTCTGGAGGCCTGGTCCACAGCCTGGGAGCTGGAGCACCGCTGTTGAGCAGCAAGCAGCCTTGCCATCTGAGACCGCTCGCCATGCTCCCTCGCATTGTGGAAAGAGCAGCCCAGGCTGGCATCAGAATCACCAGCCCTGGAGCCAGGCTGCACGATGCCAAAATGAACAAATGGCTCATGTGCATGTTTTATTCTGTCTAAATAAAACCATAGAAATGTCAAGTAAATAAACTGGCTTTACAGACAATAGTATTTTGAAACATCTCTTTGTTTTGAGGTTTCTACACTTAGTAATTCTCTGTGATACATTTGAGATGAATAAAAGTTAGGCATGTGGGCCAGGGATTTAGCTCAGTGGTGCTGCTGCCTGCCTCACAAGTTCAAGGTTCCAAGTTCAATCCCCAGTACCAAAAAAAAAAAAAGGCACGTGTGTGAGAAGAGGGGGGAAGGATGTTGGTGAAAAAGGTTGTTAGCTATTTGAGAAAAGTTACTGCTTCACAGATAAAGTCCACTAGGATTCAGGCTTCATGAAATCTTTTACCTGTTTCTGACTGTATCCTGGGCCCAGAACAATGGCTGGAATATGGCAGGCATCATTAAATGTTTGAAGAATGAACAACTGAATAAATGAAAATATGAATGCAAAAAAAGTTACTGAATCAGGAAATCACTCATGGTAAATACTGTATTCTCCTAGGGTTTGTGTGAGTGGGTTTCCACGGCAACATGAGAAACACTGGACAGAACTCTGTGGTCGAATAGCACTGGAGCCTGGATTTATGGTGCAGCTTCTCACAGGGGTTTACTACGCCGTGTAAGTATAGACTCATGAGCCCACTAAGTTTGGGTAAATTTTTGTATCCCTTTCTTCCTTTATTAGATGTAATACAGAATCATGTTACACAGTGGAACAAAAATCTTATTTTTCCAATATGATTTCCTTTCACTACTTTTTAAATAGCCACTGTATAACATAACTAGATATTAAAATGGAGTCATCTTAGAAATTGTCAGGCTTTCTGTATAGAAAACTATGTATGTATCTCTACATTGTTTATAATCAAGTTTTTATGAATGTATGAAATGGGTTACTCTGAATATCAAAACATAAAAAACAATTTATAGGAAGAAATATCTGTAAACTACTTTTTTTTGTTTGTTTTTGGCTTTTTGAGACAGGGTCACACCTGGCTCTAAACTACTTTAAACAGAGTATTTGAAATTTTCGTTTTTTTACTATAGCTCAAACCATAACAGTCTAGAAATAAATGATACAGGCTGGGCATGGTGGTGCATGCCTAATAATCCCAGTACTCGAGGCTAAGGCCATGAGCACTCAAACCATGAGTTTGAGGCCAGCCTGGACCACATAGCGAGACTCTGTCTCAAAAAACTGAAAGGAGCCGGGGATTTAGCTCGGTGCCAATCGCCTGCCTCGTAAGCGCAAGGTGCCAAGTTCGAGCCCCCGTACCAAAAAACCCCACAAAACACCGAAGGGAAGGAAGGAAAGAAAGAAATTTTTTAAAACTGATGTAAAAATCTTGTTTTACAACTGAAACATAGGACTTGGAACAATAAAAAGAAGTTGTATTACTCCTGGTGTGGTGGCACTGGAATAATCCAGACACCTGGGAGGCTGAGGCAGGAGGATTACCCCATGTTCAAGGCCAGCCTGGGCAACATAGTGAGTTCAGAGCCAGCCTGAACTACACAGCAAGACACTCAAAACACACACACACACACGCACACACACACACAGTTGTATTAAAGATTAGATATACTTGGTAAAGATGGTAAGTTTTCTCCTTTTCCACAGGTATAATGGACAGTGGGACCTTGGCCAGGAAGTTCTTGATGATATCATTTACAGAGCTCAACTAGAACTCTTTTCTCAGCCACTACTGGTGAGTTATTTATTCTCCATTAAACATGCCTATACCTAAAAATGCACTATTGGGTTTAAAAAAAGATAAAATAAAGTTCATATAAAAGAATTAAGTATTTTGAAATCCTAAAAGAGAAAAGAAACGGTTTTGAGTAATTACTCAGGTCTCTAGAACCCTGTAGTGCCAGCACTTGGGAGGCTGGAGGCAGGAGGATTGTGAGTTGGGAGGGCATGCTCAGCTTAGTGATAGGATAAGTGCCCAGAAGAAGATTGATACAAGCAATACTAATGGCAGTACATGACCAAAAATATTCTCCATAGACATAACAAGAAAAGGACAATTAAAGTGGTATTTAATGGAAAGACTACATACTCCCGTAGAAAATAAGTGTCGGAAATGTGAATGACTGGTTACCTGACAAACTTGAGTACGCATGGGGAGAGAAGAGGATACTCAGTCAAGGCACTGGCATGGCTCTGACCGCCCCACTGCAGAAGCACTGTGCTCATCTCTGTGTTTTCTTTGATTTTCTAGCATGTATCCCAGGAAACTAAATACTCAAAAGATAATGAGCATAACATTAGTGTTATTTTTAATTGCAAACGAATAAAAATAGTGTAAATGTTCCACAGTAGAGAATAATTTATGTATTTACTTGATAAGGTTACATGTTTGAGAATTTATGCTAAAGAAGAGTGTTGGGCCGGTGATGTAGCTCAGTGGCACAGTGCCTGCCTGGCAAGCTCGAGGTCCTGTGTTCGATACCTTGTACCAAAAAATTGTTAACAGAGACACAAGACAGAAGAAACTTAAAATGTTAATAGTTGTCTAGGTGATTTAACTGTAGATATTTTTATTGCTTTCTAGTTTTTAAGCTTATCTAGTGTAAGTATTATTTATGCATTTTCTACTGGTAGTTCTTTTTTAAAAGCCTGTGTGTGTGTGCATGGTTGGGGTGGGGAGGTACTGGGGCTTGAAACTCAGAGCCTTCACACTCACCTACATCCCCACCCTTTATTTTTTATTTTGAGACAGTGTCTAAGTTGCTAAATTGCCCAGGCTGGACTCAACCTTGGAATCTTCCTTCTTCAGCCTCCCAGAGTGCTGGGATTATAGATAGGTGTGTCACCAGTTTGGCTCACCATTCCTAATTTTACCCTAAGTTATATTAAAACAAGTAGATAACAAAATTAAAAGGTACATCTTCAAAGTAATACCTTGTATTTATGAAACTTAAAATTCCTGGTGTATCCTTGGAACATATAAATTAAATTGAAGTGACATTCCAAGGCACTGTATGTAAAGGAGTGGGTGACCTCTCAGGGACCCGATAAATAACACCCCTCTCCCTATCCACAGCTAGAGCTATATGACAGAGAATAATTGCAGATAAGCCGACATTCCTCAGGAGACTTACCCTTTCCCTCCACTGGCCTGGGAGCAGCCCCTGGGGAGGGAGGTGTAGTGGGCCAGTTGGTTTCACCCGTGGTATCCAGGTTGCTCTGCCCCACATGGATGGAGAGGGAGGATGGCAGTGTGCTAGCTCATGGACTTCGCTGCATCAGTGCTGCCCAGCTGAAACATGGACCGGCCGCCCATTGGCAGTTACTCCCGCTCCGCAGAAAGTGGAGACTGATGCGGGAAGTACGTAGGGGAAAATCCTCTCTGTGGGAAACAGGAGTGGAAAAGTCTAGTGTTTATCGGGGATTAAATTTTGTATGTTATTGAGGCAGGGATTTAGCTCAGTGGCACCACACCTGCCTTGTAAGCGCAAGGTCCTGAGTTCAGTCCCCAGTACAAAAAAAAAAAATTTTTTTGTTAATTATCATATGAACAATCAGAAACTTATTCTAACTTGTTTTATAACTAGGACACAAATATTAAACACTTTGTCTTTGGAATGCTTTTTGTCTTCGAAAGCTAACTTAACAGAATCCATAGCATATGTGACTCACATTTTTAAAAATAAATTCTCGTTTATTTAAAAGCCTGCTTAAAAGATTACAACCCAGATATGGTGGTGCATACCTGTAATCCCAGCATTTAGGAGGCTGAGGCTGTAGTTCAAGGTCAGCCTAGACTACAGCATGGGTTCAAGGCCAGCCTGGACTACCTGCTGAGTCTCTGAAGGAAAAGAAAAAAGACAGAGAGAAAAAGAACATTGATACAAACCTGATACATTTGTACTTTTGTAGGTTACAACAGTACAAGTTTGAAGACATGCAAAAGATTATGGAAATAGGAAATATAGAATAACCAGAAAGTATATGTTGATTTTAAACTTGTATAGACTTATATCATCATTTTAGGTTGCCAATGCCATGAAAAACTCACTACCATTTGATGCTCCTGATTCTTCACAAGAAGGCCAGAAAGTCCTGAAAGTGGAAGTCACCCCAACAGTGCCGAGGATTTCTCGGACTGCAATCACAACAGCTTCAATCCGTCGGCACAGATGGAGAAGAGAAGGTAAGGACAAAGCCCCACAGTCTGCTCTTCCATATCAAATGAATTTATTGGATTGTACAGGTCATATTAGCACATAGAGAATTCCAAAAATTTTGTTTTTTAAAAATAGCACTAGATGGGCCGGGGATTTAGCTCAGTGGTTCTGCTGCCTGCCTTGCAAGTGCAAGGTCCTGAGTTCGATCTCCGGTACCAAAAATAAAATAAGATAAAAAAATAGCACGAGAGGGCAGGGGATTTAGCTCAGTGGTGCCACCTCCTGCCCTGCAAGCGCAAGGACCAGAGTTCAATTTCTGGCACCAAAAAAAAAAAAAAATAGCACTAGAAATGTGATTAAATGTTTAACATTGTTTTAGTATAAATATGTATGAATATGTATAAAGATATTAGTCTGCTCTATGAATTTTAAAACAGAAAATAAGACCAGGTTAATTTTTATATTTTTTTTTGAACTGGTAATAACAGGAAAAAAGTTGCTTTAAACCTCTTTACTTACTTGGGGAGGTGCGTGTATGAGCACTGTGGAAGAAAACTAAATGGACAAACTGACAGTGCAATAAAGCAACTCATTGAAGAATTGATTCTTGCCTTTAGACTTTTGTCTTTGCTTTTCCTTATTTATAAGTGCTGAGCCCAGCAGTATTTCATAGACTTGAATAGTCAAGCTGTCTTGCTGAAGAGATACCAATCGCCATTTTAATGATACCTATTTTTCTGTCCTATTCATTTGCAAACCTTACATTGTTCATCTGACACCTGATGTGTGTGCAAGCTTGGACACACATGTAACTATATTATTGTTTGTGTTAATATCATATACATATATACATTCTCTTATCTGCCTGGGTCACAATGCTCAGAAAAGAGTAGAGCAGCACAAAAGCACTAAAATTTTATATGTTGAATCCCAGATGGCTTTGACTTCTCAAACGAGGCTGACACGAGTATTCCTGGCTCCCCGATCCAACTCGGCTCCACTGACCTAGGGATCAAACGTGTGCAAGAGGGGGAGGTGCTGGTGCGCAGGAGCCCTGAGCACGGCTCGCCGGAGCCCAACTCAGCAGCAGCCACAACAGAGGGTAGGACAGAGATGAGGAGGCAGAAGGCAGTGAGGCAGTTGCTGGAGAAGGGTCCTGGCTCTCTCCCCAGCAGAACATCTTTCCATTCTAGTGTGTGTTTCTACTACCTCAGGGTGTACTAGCTCCTCCTTGCAAAGTACCCCTCTCCCCTATGCCTAGCACCAGGTTAGGTACAGTCTTCAGTTACCCTTTGTGCTGGCCTGGAGTGTGCATCCCATGTAATCAAAGAGCAGCTTGGCATGGCTACTAACAAGTCAGGGCCTGTCTCCCACAGTCTGCAAGTGCTTGGAGTTTTTGCCTTACTGAGCATGTTTATTCTAGGAGCAAAATGCACCCCATGGACATGAGCCTTTTTAGTCAACATGGATGTATTTATTTAATAATTTTTTTAAAACCTGTGAAGAGATTTTTAAAACTTAGTGTACTTAGGAAACTGAAGTGGAACTCTCCAGTTTATCTGTAATTCTGTAGGGTGTTCAGTTAACAAGAATCCCTTATCTCTTTGGCAGAATGTACTAGTACTGATTGGCTTTTTAGAATCTGTAGATCAAGTTAATTAAGTCTTAACTAGTGAATTACTGATATCTTTCCTCTATAAATGTGTACCCTGGTGCATACTACATGTTATAACTTTAACAGAACGGACTATATATTTTAGAGGTCAAAATAATTTTTTTATACCCACCTCCCCATCACTATCTGTGAAGGAACACCTCTCTGCCAGGAAGAGTCGCTTGCTGTTTTGCATGTAATGCTGCAGAAGTTAGCTTTGTGAAAGAGAAACTGTAGCCAGACAGTTTTTGATTACTTAACACATTGCCACTGTGGAGCCTTTATACAATTTATGAAATACAAACCAAGCAGTTGTAAAAGAGGTTATGTATTTTTACATGTTATAATGCCTATAAAGCAGTAAACTTCCACCTGAAGGGAGTTTCGCTTTTTGGTGCATTAGAGATCTGAGCATGCTCAGTAAGAATCTAAGTCTGCTCTCTGTCTCCTGGCCTGTTTGCCCAGATTGACCTTACTTCATTGAACAGTTTTGCATGCGCATGATGTAGGGACCCAGAAAGTTGGCACTGTTCTAAAGATCCTTGTTTATATGGCTGTGAAAGATGCAGCCTTCCTGCTTTTTTGTATCTCTTTATGTTGTCCCTAGCAATCAGTCAGTTGTATCTTGTATAAATGCATACAAATGAGAATATGAATAATGTGGAACCTGGAGTTGGCCTAAATTGAGCATCAGCCCATTTTTCAACATTCTTGATGATTTTTTTTTTTTTTTTTTTTGGTACTGGAGATCGAACTCAGGTCCTTGCGCTTGTGCAGCAGGCGGCGAAACCACTGACCTAAATCTCTGGCTCAACATTCTTGATGATTTGAGCCACCTTATGTGCTTATACTACCATTATTAGGATGTCAGGAATATTTGTGCTAAAAATAGTATTATGTTAATTTTATTTAACAGTGGATGAAATTCTAGAAAGTATCAGATTAGTCTGAAGCATTGCTTCCAATTTATCAGAAGTCACACTCTTTTTGGTTTTGGTGGGGGTCTTGCTATGTAGTCTAGGCTGGCCTTGAACTCTTGGTGATCCTCCCGCCTCAGCCTCCCGAGTGCTGGAATTACAGGCCTGTGCCACCATGCCCAAACAGAAGTCACACACTTTTTTTTTTTTTTTGGTACCGGGGATCGAATTGGGTCCTTGTGCTTGTGCAGGCAGGTGGCGGAACCACTGAGCTAAATCCGCGGGCCTTGAACTCTTGGTGATCCTCCCGCCTCAGCCTCCCGAGTGCTGGAATTACAGGCCTGTGCCACCATGCCCAAACAGAAGTCACACACTTTTTTTTTTTTTTGGTACCGGGGATCGAACTTGGGTCCTTGTGCTTGTGCAGCAGGTGGCAAGTCATATATTTTGTAAAAGGAATCAAAATAGTGATTTCTCTTTGGTATCCTATTAAACATTAAAATATCCTATTTTAGTGTCTCCTATTACTGGTAAAGTTTCAGTTTAGGGGAGGGAATGGGACTATATAACCACAAGGACAGTATAGTTAAGTTTCTTGAGGATGTTTGAAATTTCTAAAAACTTATTTGACCTTTTTTTTATTTTTGGTATCAAGGATTGAACTGAGGACCTTGCGCTTTCAAGGCAGGCAGTGGCACCACTGCACTAAATCCCCAGCCCACTTAATTGACCTTCTAATCTAGATAATAGTTTTAAATTTTATTACTAGACACTAAATGTATAGGAAAGGAAGCTATGAATAGAAAAGTTCACTAACAATTATTTTCAGGTCTTTCTTTGGATTGTGAATGGTGTTGTCACATAGGGGCCAAATGAAAGAGGAAAAATGTTTGGAGACACAGTTGCCTTTTCTATTCCTTGAGGTTTTTTAAGTAGAAAGAGATTGTTGAAACATTGGCTGGGGCGTGGTGGCGCAAGCCTGTAATCCCAGTACTTGGGAAGGGGAAGCGGAAGCAGGAGGATCACCAAGAGTTGGAGGTCAGCTTGGAGTACACAGCAAGACCTGTCTCAAAAAAACCACACAAAACCCTTGGTTATTTTGTAGTTTGCTAGAGCTTTTGGATTAATGTACATAACTGACTTTTTAAAACAAAACACGTTTTATGCTAGGATGATTTTTTAGTTTTTCAATTTAAATTGTTTATTATATTTTGAAACTGAAGGGCAAATAAGAGCCCATCACCCATCACCAAGCTGAAGACAGTGCCTGTGATGAAAGTGTAGTCAGCGTTCTCTTACACTGAGACATTTCTTAGCATATAAAACACTAATAGATTCTCTTGCATGGTGGCTTTTATGGTGTCATCATCTCTTGTATGGCCATATTATTTGGGCATCAGATATGCATGTGACAACGTTCAAAGCTAGCACTAAGTCTCTCAGTCTCTTTTCCTAATTAGATAAACCCAATGATTCTTCTCTTTGCTCCCAGTTTTATATCATTAATATTAATTCTGAACCAGTAACTATTTGTTCTTGGGCATTTTGGAGTTTCTTATTCTAAGTAAATTACTAAAATGATACCACAGAAATATAGTCTTTATTTTTGAGGTACATTTTACACAGTTCTTTTGAAGAGGTTGAGAGAAGTGGTGTCAGCTGTTACTCTTGTTGGTAAATGCATTTTCACATGGCTTTGCATGATGATTAGACTTTATTAAACTGCTGTGTGTGTATGTATATATATAATCATATATATATATATACACATTATATTATAACATGCTTTTTGCTTTGAGGATATTGTTTCTTTAGAAGAAATACCTAATCCATATGAGAACATGTTTTTATTCTTCCAGGTACTATGTTAAATAAAAGATTGTGTTTTGTATATATTTTGCTTAAGAAACCTTTATCTCAAAGTAGTATTTGTTTAGATTGTTTCCTGACATTTTACCTTAACTCTGATGTTCATATCTGTTTTGTAGATTCAGATTAAACTTTCTTGCAGTCTGAGGAAAATAGTTTGCAAACCAATAGCAGTGGCAGTGTAGCAAGCTAATATCAGTTTTTGCAAAAAAGAAAATATGTTAAGTTTTTAAGAGATTTTTTAAAATTATACTTTCAGTAAGAGAACTGAGCTTTCTGGAAACTACAGGCTCAATGTATTACATGCTTTCCTTTCCACAGAAACTCAAGATAAAGATTCTTTCATTAAGTCCATGCAGATTCTACATGAAACATTAATATTAAAGTGTTTTGTGACCACGACAATAATATGTCTCAGTGCTAAGAATCTAAAATATTACAGAAATACATAAAGCTGACCAAAAAGGTCCTCCTTAATTGCCCTTGCTAGATGCCCTACCCCTGCCCCCTGATAGTATTTCCTTCACATTAATTGATCAAGAAAATAGGGAGAGGCCTGGGATTTAGTTCAGTGGCACCACACCTGCCTTACAAATGCAAGGTCCTGAATTCAATCCCTCGTACCCAGGGTGGGCAGGGAGAAAGGAAGATAGATAGATAGAGAGAGAGAGAGAGAGAGAGAGAGAGATAAGAGGGAGACCAGTGAGTAGATAAGTCCATAAGACAAAATAGGATTGTGAAATTTCTAGAACCATGTAGTTTTTTAGTTGTAAGAAAATGTACTAGTTCCACATTAAAAGTTGTAAAGTTACATAGAAACAGCTAACTTGAGTAAATATAAAATTTTAGGGGCCAGGGATTTAGCTCAGTGGTTTCACCGCCTGCTATGTAAGTGCAAGGACCCGAGTTCAATCCCCGGTACCAAAAAAAAAAAATCATTGTAGTTAGAATGGAGTTTGTCCTACATGCTTAAATGAGTTTTGGTATAATTCTGGATACCTGAAATTAGAAGAGAGTCTCTTTTGTACAGTCTGTCCCACAGTGGGTTAAAGACAATATGAGAAAAGAGCTGTTTTTAAATAGGTAGCTGTGGTCATCTTAAATCAGTGTCAGGGTGTATTATAAAGCTTTATGATAACAAAACGTTATATTTTACCTAGTTTTATGTGTCTAAATATTGCTAGTATATTTAGGTGCGTTTTGGATAGTTTTACCAAAGTTGGGCTAATTTAAATTAAATGAACACAAAAGTATATTAGAATTTTGTGTAGATCAGGATTTATTTTCCTAAATTACTTAGATGAAGTGCTGATAGTAAGGCCTTTGCCAACCTGTAGCAAACATTACTCAGGAGGTGAAGTCAGTATTCATAGCTGCCTCTTAATTTAGCTATTGCTATTGCTGAGTCTGTCTCCTTTGTCTTTTAGGTGCTGAAAGTATAAATGGAGGAGAAGAGTCTGTAAACCTGAATGATGCAGATGAAGGGTTTTCATCAGGGGCCTCCCTCAGCAGCCAGCCAGTTGGGACCAAAGCATCCTCCTCTTCTCAGAGGGGAAGCTTGCGCAAAGTAGCAACTGGGCGTTCAGCCAAAGATAAAGAAGCAACTTCCACCATCAGATCCAGTGAGAGCCCTCGAGAGTCAGTCATGCGCAAACAGTATGGACAGCAGCCAACTGACCTTAGTGTAGATTCAGTTGAGCTGACACCAATGAAGAAACACCTGAGCCTGCCTGCTGGCCAGGTGGTGCCAAAAACCAGTAGTCTGAGTCTAATCCGGACAGCCAGTGCTTCCTCAAGTAAATCCTTTGACTATGTAAATGGCAGTCAAGCAGGTACCAGCATCAGGGCCGGCACAGAGGGAGTCACCAATCTAGCAGCTAACAGTGCTAACCGATACTCAACCATCAGCCTCCAGGAAGACCGGTTGGGTCAAGCTGGTGATGGGAAAGAGCTTCTCAGCCCAGGAGCCCCCTTAACCAAGCAGTCCCGCTCCCCAAGTTTCAACATGCAGCTGATATCCCAGGTGTAGCTTCAACAACCTCTCTGCTCTTTCTGCTTTCCTTGTAACCGAACGTTTCATTGTGCAAGAAGACACTTCATCCCGCATTGTGAAAATACTGGTCATCACAATCAGATTTGAGTTGGTTTAGTTAGATATTCATACTGTATTTTGTATGGAAACAGCA
>NW_004624889.1:209069-264197 GCF_000247695.1 Heterocephalus glaber
ATGTCTTCCCTCTTCCCACAAAGGTTTAAGGTCATTTTTCTCCTTAAAGTTTGAACAGCTGACAAATCAGAATCCAAGGGGCATGTTCTGCTTCCAGGAATGATTGACTTGGTGCTGCGGTTTTGTGGGGGGGATGGGGTTTTGTTTAGTGTGTGAGGGAAGGTTTTGATTGTTTTGCTTTTTTCTCTTTTGTGAGCTGATGATGACTGAAGTAGAATTGTACGTCTTCAGGTAAAGAGAGGGATTTCTCAGTCCATTTTCTGTGATGTCAGACAATTGGAGAAACCCTTTCAGCTGCTTTCTAGATGTACCTAAATTCAGTCAAATATTTTGGATTAAGAAACTGAAGGTCCTGAAAGATCATATGTTCCAAGGAAATATATCAGGGACAGATAATTGGCTGAAAACACTGATGCTTCAATGTGACACATTTTTATAGAACATTTCTACCAGGGGGTACTGACTTGATTTCTCCTGTAAGGACCACACTGCCTTTGTGTTTAATGTGATGCAATCTGTGTATCTTCTAATCATTATACCTGCAGAGTTTCTTGTTTTTATAAAACTTGGAAATCATGCCAGGAAGCAAGATATTGAATGTATGTGAGTAGCATTGGTACCTGCTAAGAGGCTCTAACGTACATTACTGGTTAAAAAAGTTTTTATTTTGATTTGGGTAGATAACACTATTATAACCTCTTCTGACTCTCAGGCTCTAATGTTTGGAAAAAGAAGGGAATATATTATACTTTTGGATATTAGTATTTAACTTGAACTTCTGTAAATTATCCTTCCACAAATTACAATGGAGTGCTTTGTACACTTAACAGTTTCACTTTATTATTGTGAAAGAAAAAGTGTATAGAAAGCAAGTATTCTAATAAAGTTTAAAATTTTATCTCTACCAATTAAACTTAGAGTAGGCTTTGATAATAAAACCAGAAAAATGGTTTTTGCTTTTTCATACTTAAAAAAATCTCTCTCCCTTTTTTTAATTAAAGAGCATTTTTCTTTTTTTTTTTTTTTTAAAAAAGGGAGGTGGATGGGGGACTTTATGTTGGACTCTTCATAAGAACAATGAGGTACCTGTTTGAATTTGGTAATCTGTAACTTATTTCAGCTCATATAAAAATGGAAAACTAGTCTGAACTAGTGTACTGAGTATTGCCAAAATCCAAGGTAAAGCTAAAAGTTGATAGGTGATTTATTGATTTGTGTGTGTGTGTGGTATGTATACATGTAGATCACAAAGATGTTTGAGATATCCCTTATTTCTTTTCATTTTACTATGGGATGTCAAAAAATGAAAAGAATTTTAAAACAGCCAAAATAAATGAGGTTTATGAATGTACCACATACTAAAGAAGATAAGGTTTCAGGAACGCAAGGTAAGGAACATTGTACTTACTAGGAAGTGAGATCTTGGCTGTGGCCAAAGGTTGGTCATTTTATGGCAAAAAATACCAGGTAGGCTAATGGCTGTTTTTAATTCAACAAATTGTGTGTATAGTGGCATGTAAGTTAAGGATTTTAGTTAAAGCACAAAAGAACCAAATTATAGCAAAAGCTGTAATAAACGTGATAAATACTCTCTTTAGTTAAGAATCTTACATTATACCTGAATAGCTAGTTTTAAAACTTTTTTAACTTAAAAGATTTCATTTATCTCTATGCATATAACATAAGAGGTTTTGTATATGCGCATAACCATTAGTGTTTCATGGCCTTGTAGTAATTATTTTCCATTCTTTCAGTTTATGTGATTTGGCACCAGTAAAGAAACATTTCATTTGGTTTAAACTTTGCATTCAGGGTCTTAGATTTGCTGTGCGTGATATGGTGAAAATGAAATGAGTTAGTTTTAACAAATTGTTAAATTTTCTAAATTTTAAAAAATATCTGCATTATTTATTGGCATTTAATTTAAAATAGGTTTATTTCAGGTGTACAACAGCCATAACAAATACATGTCAGCAATTCATACTTGATCATTCAACCTTTTGTATTTTTAACTTTTATTTAAAAAATAGTCCACCCATCTATGGAAAATATATTTAGGGGACAAAATACTTGTTTTCTATAATAAAACAATTTGATGCAGTCTATGTCAGAAGGAAGGAATACAAAGAAACATCTGAAGGTTTGGGGAGCTCTTTATGACATAAATTTTAAAATCATGTTATTAGAAAACAAAGTTTAAATGTAAAGTGCAAAGTTAACTTAGAAGTAAGATTTAAAATAGGGAGGAAAATGGTTCTAATTTAAAATCCTGACCTCCTAACCACCACCCTTTTCCAACCCACTCTTCTGTGCCTATTTATTATAATCAGAATTTTTGTGCTAGAAGAGACTCTACAGAGATACTCTAGCTAGTGTCCTCCCTCACACACACATTCAGCCTCAGGAAACTGAGGCTCAAAGAGGTTGTGACATGACTAGGTCACATAACTAAGAAGCAGAGCCAGAATCAGACCTAATCTCCCTCAAATGCATACTGACACCCCACTGCCTCTTTACTGTGATAAATGTATGTAACATTTTCCATTTCTGCAGTTGCTTTACATTTTTGGTCTGAATACAGCTCATTAAGAAAAGTATCTAGAAAAAAAGTGATAAGTATAGATGGGGAAGTGTTAGAAATGTAGGTATCTCTACAGATGTAAAGATAGGTACATTATTCTTTAAGCTAATTTATGCCTTACTGATTTTCTGCCACATAACAGTTGTATGCTGCCATGTTGTTTATATGTGAAGATATAAGTGCAAAATAAAAAAATGGCTTGATCAGTGTTTCTAAGCTACTTTAAAGTAATTTTTTAAAATCAGCTGGCTTTCAGTCACCAAGGTGGCCAGTTAACTTTATTGTACAATGGAATATTATAAAGACTAAATACATATGACTACATTAATTTCCAATGTGGAGAGAGGTTGAACCTTACTGTGCTTGGAGCAGATAAAAGCAATATTTCCTTATGTAACTGAAAAAGGTTCATGGTGTGACGCTTACAATTCCATAATGGAACAGTGACCATGATGTCAAAGTGTATATACCATGTGAAATGTCTTCACTGCGGTAGTCTCAGCTAATAAGCTCAATATTTCCAATGTGTATTCTCAAATTAATTATATTTATTAGACACTGGAATACTGAGAATAACTTCTTTCAGATTTTGTTTGCATTACTTTTGTGAATATTTTAATGAAGTGGGGTGTTTTTCCTGTCTCATTTTGAGGTTTGTATGAGTCCAATTTTTGGTACTTTAGTTGTTGACAATCAGTTGTCTCCTTTAATTCTCTGCATGTTCATTTGTAAATAAAAATTCTAGTATATGTCTTAATGGGTGGCATACTGTACAAACACTGGCAAGGAGGAGCATCTCTATTTCTGATCTGGGATTACATTACAGAGTCAATTTTTAAAAATCAGTATTTTAGTTATGTATTTTTTCAGTTTTAAAAAGTTTAATAGGTCATACTAGTGATCAGAAAATTTAAGAATTTTAGGGCAACTTTTCTATACTATGGCTGTGTTACAGTCTGAACAGGAGGCATTTTATCTTTCAAGTTGAATGATTACTGTCATTGTTTTACCAAGTTGGTTGAAACACGTATTTGTACTACTTTTTTAAAAGTGCTTTTTAAAGTTATATGAAAACCAAGTAGATAGTGATGAACTCTTAAAAATTAGAATACTTGCCAGATTAAAAGAAGATGAAGTGTAGAATAGTGCTAATAAAATCATGAGTCACCAAACTGGTACGACTTTCCAGGCTTAGTTGGTTATAACTGCTAATGTAAGACAAATTTTAGTATTATGTTGTGTGTACCTAATGGATGAATCATACTGGCACTGAACACAAGAAATAACTGTTGATGCAGAGAGCACCATGCATCCTTCCTGCCCACAAAGGCACATGTCCGCTATCCTGATCACACAACCACAACTTTGGTCATTTCTTCAATATTTGTATAATCTTAGCCATTAGTTCTATGAGAAATAGTCACAAAAGCAAATAATTCAGGATGGAATCTAGCAGAAAGCTAGGAATGGTGTGATATAATGCAGCATAGCACAGAAACCAGAGGTTCTAAGTTTTGCTTCTGAATTTTGAGAGAATGTGTTCCTAATGTTTACAAATTAAACCATATTTGTCTGCTATTATGCTACTATAACTAATATAGATTTTACCAAAAAATAGAAGTAGGTGTAGCTTAAAGTATAAGAGAGCCCTTTTTTAAAATTGTGTATTTGAAGGTAGGTCTAATAAAGAGATCCTTTTACTTTCAGAGAGAAATGAACCTAATTGGACAATCTGTTCCCAGCTACAGAATTGATATCAATCTGGGTTGCTGTGTTTGAGTTGTAAACAGCTCAGTATTATATTAGAGGAAATTTTTTACACCTTCATTAATTACAAAATTTACCAAAGAAAATCTTACCAAATAAAAATTTTAAACCACTTGTTAAGGAATGAATCCCCTTTAACATAAGGACTGCTTTCTAACCATGGGGAAATAAACATTAAAAGGTTCTTTGGCCTGGAAAATAGGTGTACAGAAGCTACAAGATTCCATTTGAGGTTTTCCTATGTCAGCAACATGTCAGTATTCCAGCAAAAGTACAAGTTAAAAGATAAGTCCAAATATTATTATTCCTTATGGCACATTTTTGTCTCCTTAACAAAAATTAAGGAGTCTGCTCATCAGTATTGAATAAAAAGAGGTGTATTATAGATATTGTGGGTTATGATATATGATATTGTGGGTTTTTCAAATAAAATTTTCGAAATTATGGAAATACACCTCTTTCAACGGGCAGTGGCAATTTCCAATAAATATATTGATTAAACTAGTACGGTTTGTTTACATAATTTACATGTTCACTCTGGGTTTTTTCTTTGCATAAAACATGATTGGGTTAATAAAAGCTAAAATAAATTCATTTCTTAAATGTATAGACCAAAAAGAACTAAAGATTTATTTAAGCTGTTAAATAATGATTTTAAAGTCATGAAATATAATTGTACGTTACCTGATAAAAGTTCTGCATATTTTTTTTACATGATGATAATTATAAAGTCATGAATATAATGATCAGTTATTTTGAAAAAGAAAATTGGCTTTCTAATAATCCCTACCTACAGGTTTGGTTTTTACCATCCAAAATGAATTAATATATGTTCCATGTGTTACTTTAAAATATAAACTACTCTACATTGAATCTATTCTTACTCTAAAATTTGGGCTGGATTTAAATTCAGTTTAACTGGTTAAATGAAATGATTTTACCGTGCTGATTATTTTTCCTCAAGATAATTTGGCTATCCTGAGCTACAATTTCTAAAGGATTTTTACTACTTTGGCTTTATGTAATCTGTTCTCTGTAACAAGGGACAAGTAAACAAGAAATGTCCCACTCATGTTTGCTTCATAAAAGGATATGGAATGTGTACATCAGGGGTTTGTGTTTTCTTTTTTTAAACCAGCATCAGCCTATAGCTTTGCTGTAAACTTTCCAAGTATTGAGCGAATGGTGCTGGTGAAAATTTAAATAGGTTTGTAGAAATTCTCTCTACTGAGTGATGTCCTCTCAACCTAGGACTAGTGATAATCTTCATCTTTTGAGCTGAAGAAAAAAACTGCACATTTAAGATCATATTTATTGGTGCATGTAAGCCGTTATCCTGTCTTACAGAACTGATTAATGCTGTTGATTGTTGAAATGTGAAATGTAGTCAGTCACTGTTCATCTTGTAAATATCTGCCAGAGATGAAAAAATATTTTAAGTTATTGTAAATAAAGATGTATAAAGTTCAGTGTCAGTCTGCAATGCAGAAACATAATCTAAGATGTTAAATACTGTGTTTCTTGACAGTTGTGTAATACTAGGTGTATCTAGTTATATTAATGTAAATTTTCTTTTGTACAGTATAAAAATACAGCTCTATTTGGCTTTTAACTGGATTTCCTTGAGTTTTTATACAGTAGTCCTTTCTATTCAGAGTATGCCATTTTATTTTTGTATATCTGAACTTTTATGCCCTATTAAAGGCAATGTATAAAATTACATATAACATTATAAAATAAGAAATAACAAATGGAAGAGTGAAATTAATACATAAAACATGGGTGTATATATGTTTGTGTGTGTGTGGTGCTGGAGATGTCCCAGACATTTCTGTATATTAATTGTAGGAACTTGAATTTGCACTGAACTCTTCTTTTTTTGCAGTACTGGGTATTGAACTCATTTGGTTGCACATGTTAGGCAAGCCTTTTTTTTTTTTGTACTGGGGATCAAACTTGGGAGCTTGCACTTACAAAGCAGGGGGCAGAGCCACTGAGCTAAATCCCTGGCCCCTTTAGGCAAGCCTTTACAACTGAGCTACAGCCCCAGCCTGTTCCATTTTGAAAGTCTTGCTAAGTTACCCCAGCTGGCCTTGAGCGTTTGATCCTTCTGCTGCAGCCTCCCAGGCCGGAGTCGCTGAGGTTGCTGACACACACCACTTTGCACGTCATTGACAATTGGGAGAGTCTGAGGGCCTTCCCCATCCTAAGCAAATGCTGTACCACTGCACTGTGACCAGCCTGTAGTCTTCTGCGGAGTGTCAGAGTGCCTCTTTATTAATCATCATTAAACATCTTGGTCTTTCCCACACTGTGTTTCCAAAGATGTGTTGTCTTCTTTAGGAACATGAGTCTGTCAAGGGCTGAGGCTCTACGCTCTCTTTCGTTTCTTTACAGGAGATTCCTAGAAGATTTCTGTGCCTTTTTCCCATTAGTCCTTGCTATGAATCAAAACTATACGCTCCATTTTATTTTAGATGTAAGCAATACAAACAGCATTTGTCTTTCTGATACCATGTTTGTTATGCCCCAACCCAAAGACGCAGTTCCAGAAGAAAATGGCTTCAGGCCAATGTGTCAGGCCTGAGGGTTGTTTGTTCATTCTGGATCATTAGAAAGAATGAGATTCACCAGCTGACAGTTTCAAATGTTTGTCTTTTACAAGAACTGTCACACTTAACTCATTTTTAAATTCTAGGAAAATACACAGAAAAGTACAGCAATAGGGCCGGGGATTTAGCTCAGTGGTGCCTTCGCCTGATGCCTGCCTCGCAAGCACAAGGTCCTGAGTTGGATCCCCAGGACAAAAAAAAAGTACAATAAAAATCATTTCCTTTAAGGTATTGTAGTACAACTGTGATATTCCTAGGTGAATGGCAGCACTATTCTTCCACACATTCAGTCCTCATCCAGGTAGGTCACAATATGTTACAGTCCAAAGATTTTTCTAGTATGTATTAAACAGTAACATCTGACATTTACTAGATGCTTAGGATGTGCTCGCCACTATTCTAAATTGTTTAAATGCAGTAATAGTATCACAGCATCAGATAAATTTGATAAAAGCTATTATGACAAACCAACAACTAACATCATATTAAATGGAGGAAAACTAAAAGCATTCCTTTTAAAATCAGGAACAAGACAAAGATGCCCACTATCATAACTTCTATTCAACACAGTACTCAGAGTGATCAATCAGGCAAGAGAAATAAAAAGGATACATATAGGAAAGGAAGAACTCAAATTATCATTAGTTGCAAATGACATGATAGTCTATACAGAAGACCAAAGAATTCCACCAGAAAAACTAGAATTAATGACCTTTCAAGCAATGTAATAGGATACAAAATCATGCAAAAATAGCATTTGTGTACACAATAATGAATTCAAAGAGAAGGAAATTATGAAAACCATAACATTCAAAGTAGCATCAAGAAAAATGAAATAACTAGGTATTAACCTAACCAAGGAAGTGAAAGACCTCTGCAAAGAAAACTACATGCTCTGGAAAAGGAGACTGAAGAAGACATTTAAAAAATGGCGGGCCGGGGATTTAGCTCAGTGGTGCGGCCACCTGCCTCACAAGTGCAAGGTCCTGAGTTCAATCTCTGGTACTTAAAAAAAAAAAAGAAAAAAAAAAAAAAGGAAAGATGTCCCCTGTTCCTGGATAGGCAGAATCGAATTGTCAAAATGACCATAGACCCAAAAGTGTTAAACAGATTCAAAGCAGTCCCAATCAAAATAACAGTACTTCATAGACCTGGACAAAACAATCCTAAAATTCATAAGGAACCAGAAGAGACTCAGAATAGCAAAAGCAATCTTGGGCAACGAGCAAAGTAGGAGGCACCACATTTCCTGACTTCAAGCTTTTATCAACTATAAAGCAACAATATAAAAATAAAAATGGGGCCAGGGGCCTGGGATTTAGCTCAGTGGTGCCGCCGCCTGCCTCACAAGCAGAAGGTCCTGAGTTTGATCTCTGTACCAAAAAAAAAAATGGGGCTGGGGATTTAGCTCAGTGGAACCGTGCCTGCCTCACAATCCTGAGTTCAATCCCCAGTACTGCAATAAATAAATAAACAATAAAATAAAAATGGCATGGTACTGGAACAAAAATGTGGAAGCCAAGCATGGTGGCGCAGGCCTGTGATCCCAGCACTTAAGAGGCTGAGGCAGGATTGCCGTGAGTTCGAGGCCAGCCTGGGCTACACAGTGAGTTCAGGGCCAGCCTGAACTACAAAGGGAGTCCCTAACTCAAAAAAAAAAAGTGGATCAGTGGAACAGAATAGAGGATACCAAAACATTCCCAGATACATTCAGCCATTTGACCTTTGACAAAGGGGCCAAAAGCATATGTTGGAAGAAAGATACACTATTCAACAAATAGTGCTGGGAAAGCTGGGTATCTGTAGAAGATTGAACTGGACCCATGTAAAAATTGATTGAAGTACAGTTACTCTTAAGAGTAAAGTTCATCTTCCAAAGTCATAAAGCTAGTAACCAATGGGTCTGGAATTGAACCCAAACTCTTGGGCTTATAAACTTGGGCACTTGAACGTCATTTAGGTTACAGGTTCATGCAGTGTTGATCATTCTCAACTACTAAGGATACTTGCCAAATGCCTGTCTTATCCCCTGTAAGGCTAAGACCCTTGTGGTGGATGGAAAGAAAGGGGGAGTTAGATTGCAACAAAGCTAAATTATTAATAGGCAAATAAAATCCATGAAAGAATCCTGCCCTAATATCCCAAGCATCCCTAGCTATAAATTTCTTTTCTTTTTTTTGGTACCGGGGATTGAACTTGGGACCTTGCACTTTCACGGCAGGTGACAGAACCACTGAGCTAAAATCCCCGGCAGTATAAATTTCTCTTATGCACATGCTCATACAATGGTTCTAGTTGTAGATCATCCTCAGGAAAAATGAGAAAATGGTCTATCTGTGCTTGATATTGTCAGACTTGAGCTGGTAGAGAAAAGGTTAATTAATATGCTCTTAAATTCCAAGCTACAGTTTGACAAGATACAAAAAACCACAACAAAACAGGCAGCCAATGCAAGTGCTATCTCTACCCGGCAAAAGCTACACTATCTTGGACACAGAACACAAGATGCGATGTTCCCAACATAGAGACAACAAACTACAAAGTACAGCATCTTTTCAATGCCAAGTCACCTGAAAATATCCACATACTTGCCTTGATCGCTGCATGGACTCCAACCACAAATATTTGCTCTGACCCTTACATGTGATAGACATGCCGAATCTTTCAATGCTCTATAAAGCTTCCTGCCTTTTGTTTGTTTGGGGCTGGTGGCCTCTTGCTTGTTATCAGTCCACCTCTGCCCAAGTGAATAGTCTGTACCTCTTTGCTTTCACTAGCCTGCTCAGGTGGTCTCATCCCTCTGCTGTTTGTTACACATATGAAAAAACTTGTTAAGAAAAGCTAGTGTAGAGCATAATGAAAGAGGAGACTCCAAAAATACAAAACTTGAGAATATCTGACAGTTCATTTCCTCTGACTCCAATCCCACAAAATCCTGCCAGCAAGGGAGGAAATCAGAGCCTTACAACTGTTTTATGAGGGAATGTTATTTTTAAGTATATGGGAGAGAGGAGATACAGCCTCTTGTGGTTAGCATCTAAAAACCTTTAGGGGGCTGGGGATTTAGCTCAGTGGTTCCACCGCCTGCCTCGCCAGCACAAGGACCCAAGTTCGATCCCCAGTACCAAAAATAATAATAATAAAAACCTTTAGAAGTGGTATATAATTAGTAACATAACTGGTAACAGCCCAAATCTTGTTCAGCGAGTTACAACAGAAAGAGGTGGGACTAGCTTCTAAAACCCACTTGAAGAACCATTTTGGCACTTTTAGGGAATAGCGTTTAACACACATTTCAAATGAAAACCTTTTTTTATGGCCAGGTCATGCTGGTCATTACATAGTTCTAAAATATGTATAATTTAAGCAAAACACTATTACATTCAATAAAAAAAAATTCTGTAAACAGTCCTGGGAACGGAACCCAGGGCCTCATACATGCTAGGCAGGCTCTAACCAATGAGTAGCACCCGTGGCCTCTATTTGTTTTTTGTTTTGTTTTTGCAGTAGTGGAGATTTAACTCAGAGCCTTCATGATGAGCTACAGCCCTAGCTCTTTTTATTTTTAATTTTTTTGTTTCTCACTCAGTTGCGCCGGTTGTGCTGGGACTCATCTTCCTGCCTCAGGCTCCAGCACACCTAAATTTTAGTATACCCAATATTTTGTAGAGAATTCCTCCAAACATAGGTTTTCCAAATTTCTTGCAAGTAAACACAGAATTTTAAGAAATCTATATTTAGCTTATTTACAACTTTGTTGTAAATAGTGGCTTTATACAAACTCTATTGAGAATTATTTTCTAAAGCTGGTTACCCATTCTTTTGATTACTCTGTATACACTCTGTGTGCGTGTGGTCTGTACTCTGCCAAATCTTTCACTCATTAGTGAGGTTATCTTACACATGCTATGTCAGGGAATCACTGCTTCACTATTCCTTGCACAAAAAAAGCCTAGAGATAAAATAGGTTCTAGTAGTCATATTCCCTTTTACTCCTGGGTGCTCAGAAGTAATCAGTTTTTCTTTCCTGAGTATCAAATCAACAGTTAAAAAAAATACCCAGTTAGAAAGCCAGACGCAGTGGCACACACCTGTAATCCCAGCTGGGCAATTTAGGGAGATCCTGTCTCAAAATAAATGAAAAAGGCAAACAGAGACTCACCTGGGGAGTGTCGGTAAATCAAACTAGAGGCTTCGTCCATTTTGCGGAGACTGAGAACATGGTAAAGTGAGGAAGCTTTGGGACAGAAACTGAAGGGAATGGGAAAGTGGAGAGGATGAAGTGTGGGAGGCCCAAGGTTGGAGCCAGGAGGCCGTATTGGTCAGCGTAGTGTTCAGTGGCCAGGGTGAAGCTGACCAAAGCAATGGTAGGGCACTTGCCTAGCATGCAGAAGGCCCTGGGTTCATCCCCCAGGACAGTTGAGACAAAAACAAAAAAACTGGACAAAAATTATTTGTTGAGGTATTTGCCACTGACATTCTAGACTAGAAGGTTGTATCACTGAAAGGCCTGTTACTGTTTTTCTTTTAATGTGAGTTGTTTTTCCTAAAAAAACCCCTTCAGTGTTCAAGTTTAACTGCAGTGTTGGCACTTGAGATAAATAAGTGGGTTTGGGGTTGCAGTTTGTGCACTTGCTCTCTGAAAGGTTCGCCATCATGGCTCTAGGCCCACTGAGCCCTCATTAAGTGTGTGCAGAGCATAGTATCTAGATCACTTCACCTCTACTGAAGATGCTTATCACTTCTGCTGTGTGTGGGTGCCATACTGGGAATGGAACCCAGAGCTAACATCCTCATTTCTTTCATTTTCCCTAGCTCACTGGTTCTCAGTCTTAGCCGCATATTAAAACTTTCCAGAGCCAGGCCTGGTGACACATGCCTGTAATCCTAGCACTCAGAAAGCTGAAACAGGAGGATTGCCATGAGTTAGTTACATAGTGAGACCCTGTCTCAAAAAAAAAATCTGGGAATTTAAAAGAAAAAAATCCTAAAAAAAAAAAACAAAAACCTGATGGTCAAGCCCCATTTGAATGTCTGCTAACAGGATCTGGCACTGGTCGTTCTGAAAGCTCCCCAGGTCATTCTCCTGTCTTTGGCTTAGCTAAGTTATTCCTTTCTGCCCAGAACCAGCCTCAGTGAGGACTTTTTTCCCTACAGAAATATATAAAACAGTAACAGACAATGTAAGTAGTAACCCTAACCCATGGCATAAATGCACCTCAGTCTGCTTCACCCAGGACACTGAACATTACACTGACCAGTACGGCTTCCTGGCTCCAACCTTGGGCCTCCCACACTTCATCCTCTCCACTTTCCCATTCCTTTCAGTTTCTGTTCCAAAGCTTCCTCACCGTACCATGTTCTCAGTCTCTACAAAATGAATGAGCACTTTCCTCTGTTACTAACACTGACTTTAACTGCATGCTGATGACCCCTGGGTCTCTACCTCTAGGCCTTGAGCTCTTGGAGGGCATTTCAGACTCCTGTATCCAACTGGCTGCAGGCTAACTGAAGACCCTCAGGAACAGTACTTTAACACAAGATGCTCAAAACTAAAACTTATCTTGGGCTGGGGATTTAGCTCAGTGGTGCTGCTCCTGCCTTGCAAGCCCAAGGTCCTGAGTTCGATCTACAGTACAAAAAAAAAAGCCAAAAAACTAAAACTTATCTCTTCTGTCCTTTCACTTTTTCAGTAATCTCACAGGGTGAAGCTGTAACAGTGAAGCTGAAGGTGCACTGGAGACCCAGAAAGCTAGAGATGCCCAGAATGTGGGATGTCTGAGGAAAAACCACAAGGAGTGAGTAAAGATTGCCCATGAGAAGCCATGAGGCGTACAAGCATGGGAAATGCCCTTTGGAATTCACATCTTGCCACAGCTTGCCCTGGGTGCTGGACATGGAATTGCTAGATTCAATGTTTGCCCTGCTGGGTTTCAGTCTTGCTTTGGTACCACTGGTTTCTACCCCACTAATCCTCCTTTTGGGAATGGGAATGTTTACCCTGTGCCATTCTGTTAGCAGTGTTTAATTTTCTTTTAGATTTTTACAGGGGCTCAGGCTAAATTTGCCTTAAGTCTTACAAGAGACTTTGGATTTGGAGTTTTCAGCAATGCTGAAACTGTTAGGGATCTGGCAACATTTGGAGATGGACTAAATCTGTTTGCATAAAGGGATGTGCATCAGTCTTTTGGGGGGCTGGGGCAGAATGTTATCTAAAATGTCCCCCAAAGCATCATGTGCTCAGAGGTGAGGCTTTGAAAAGTAAATGGATTATGGGGGCTTATGGCTGACTTGCTGTTAGCAGATGGGAGTCTGGTTGGAAGAGACAGGTTACTGCGAGTCTGGCATGGATGGGTTTCCCTCTCTCACCAGCTCCTCCCCAGACTCTGCTCCCACAAAGAGATGAACAGCTTTTCTTCCACCAGGCCCCTCCGCCATGTCACATGGCCTTGGAGCCAGGCAACTACCAACTAAAATCATGACCCAAAATTGGCCGGGGATTTAGCTCAGTGGTTCCGGCTCCTGCCTCACAAGCGCAAGGTCCCGAGTTCGATCCCCAGTACCAAAAAAAAAAAGTAAACAAAATAAACATTTCCTCCTTTAAATTGTAGGTGTTGGGTATTGTGTCCCAGGGACAAGAAAGTGAAGAAGACAGCCTCTGTCTGTAGAAGACTTTATTTGAGACTTGGGAGCAGTGGACTTTAATTACATTATAGAAACATAAAGAATAGGGGCTGAGGATTTAGCTCAGTGGTGCCACCACCTGCCCTAAAAGCGCAAGGTCCCAAGTTTGATCCCTGGTACCAAAGGAAAAAAAAAAAAAAAGAAACATAATACATTAACTAAACATATCTATTCAATACTTTTAGGTCTTCAAATTTTTAAGCACTCTTCAAGTACCTCCTGTTTTCTTTCTTTTTTTTTTTTGGTAGTGGGGATCAAACTCAGGACCTTGAGCTTGAGACAGCTTCGGGGGCCACTGAGCTAAATCCCCAGCCCTCAGGTTTTCTTATAGACATTCCTTGATGGTACTGCGACAGAGCCATTAAATGAATTGGCCGCTAAATGAGGAATTGTATAGAGTACGGACATGACAACATTCAGAACAAATGTTGTGCCCAGATTGTAAGGTCCCAAAGACCACCAGGAGGCCGTTTCCGATGTAAGCACATGAGGGTCGTTTATTCAAGCTTAAGCAGGGACTCTCAATTGTCACCGACACAGCGGATCGAGATTGAGAGCCCCGAGTTCCAAATTAGCGGGGTTTTTATAGAGGTTACAGCAAGGTTTGGAGATTTTCCACTTAGCAGTTACATGATTGGTTAACATTTAGCGAGCATGAAGTGTACATTTTTGATTGGCTGAACTCATCGGGGTAAGGGGGGATTATGTATAGGTTTTACAAAAGAAAAGAAGGACAAAGGTTAGTGGGCAACTGTCACGTGCTGATGGTCAGCAGACACGGTGACTAATGGTCACGACCACTCAGCACTGACAGTCAGCACATTGACAGACGGTTCCTACAGATAGTGGGCCCAGGATGTTCATTTCCTGGGTAAACAGATGGCTGAGTAATTAACTTAGGAACTTTGGTTTGTTACAGATTGTATCTTTTGTTCCAGAGCGAACACATTTTAATCATTAATTTGAGAGGCTAGGGGAATGGTGGATTTTAGCAAAATGGAGTGGCTTTGGTCTCACACAAAGAAGCGGTCAAAGGAACTTCAACTTTATGAGTTTGGTTTTATTTCCGTAACTCTTACATGCAGTACTGTAACATGGAACATAAAACTACAGCACTATATAGTACAATCGGCAAAAATTATAGTACTGTATGAACAGGGAGTACTGTACAAAAAAGGAAATTGAGGCTCTACAAACAAGATGTACAGAACTGTACAAAAAAAAAGGTGCGAGGAAAATCCGAGCAGGGGGTCTCGTCTGAAAAGTCGTTAAACGGGTGTCATTCCCGAGAGCTATCGGTACTCACCTCTCAAACTGCAGGTGTACGCGTGTGGTGCTGGTGTGCACACGCCAAGCTTACGCTCCACGCACTTCTGAGCCCCTCGCCCGCCCTCCGTCAGTCCTAAGTGCCGCCATCCAAGCCGGTGCACTGAGGCATCCGGGACACCGTCGAGTCTTCTCTCAACTGGCTCCCTCGCGGCTCCCGGGGGAGGGCCTCCATCTTTTCCTCCACAACCTGGGCAGCGCTCAGGGGCGCAGCCCTCCCCAGCGACAGCCCCGCCCGGCCTCCCCACACCCTCAGCCGACCGGCGTGCTGCCTTTCGCGCTAAATAAGGAAGCGAAATTCTAAACCGAATCCTTCCCCATTACCTTTTTCCTCTAAAGAAGGCAGCTGGAGAAGCCGACGGACACCTCCCTCCATAGCAAGCGCTCAGGCGCTCAGCAGCGACGTCCCAAGCCTCCTCACACTTCCTCCTCTCCCGGAAGCACAGGGAAAGGAAGGCCGGAACCCAGCATTCAGGGATTCATTTTCCTCGGATTTCCGTCCGGGTAAACCCACTGGCCGGCGGTGACTGGTTGGCAGAACCGTCGCTCTCGACCAACTCCGCTTCCTATTGGCTGCCTTGGGCACCGCCCCCGAGCAGGGCGGGAGATTCGGTGTGTCCCGCGCAGGTTTTCCTTTCCCGTCGCCCTGGGTGGGCTCGCTCCCTCCAGCTCCTGTGGTGTGGATGAGGTCTCGGCCTGTCTCTCTGCGGCAGGGCCGCCTTCCCCACGGCCACAGCTCAGCAGGGCAGCGTGGGTCGGTCGTGAGGCGTCCGCAGCCGCGCCCCGCGGAGACAGAGCGATTCTTCTGCGTTTGAGGTGAGCACTCTCCGGCAGCTCGGGCGGCAGGGTCGCTGCACTCCTGCGTCCACCGTGTGGCGCGGCGCAGAGGGCAGGTGGAGGAGCCAGGCGGGGCCTGTGGGGGCGACGGAGCCCCGCGCGCCGCATCCCGGCCAGGAGCTGCGCTGCGCTGCGTTCCGGTCCCGGAGGAGCTCGGTCCCGGCGCGTAGACGCTGCTTTTCGTTTTGTAGTTGGTACCCTTAGGCAGCCGTGACACCTCTCCCAGGTAATTTGCCGTCTGAAGAAAAATAGTGCAGCCCCTTGGTGTCCTACACCGATCCCCGGACGCCACCCCTCGTCCACTGGGCCTTTTTCTGCTGTGTGGGACCCGAGCCCCAGAGGACCACACCGGGGCCTGCATGTTGACGTTGAACCCGAGGGAACAGACCGAAAACAGGGAACGCTTAATGAGCGCTCGGTGTGGCGGGCGCAGGGTCCCCTTTCATCCTGTGCCTTTGGACAGTCATCCAGCTGTGAAGTGTGGAGTTGCAGTTAAACCCAGGTCATGTGGTACTGCTGCTACTACTGCTACAGTCACTGATCTGTACCACCGTTAAAAAGAATTGTACGTTTAAAAATTGCGTCAGTCCTTTATTTAATCACAGGGAAAAGTGTGTTGCCTTTAGCGCCTGGTGCAGCTGCCCTGTCTTGACACCTTGAAAGGAGGTGACCTGTAAACACGCCCAAGACAGTGCCTTGAAGGACAGAAGATAGTCACTGTGCATATTTTCATTTTATTGTGTGATGGGTAGGTAGTGTTTTTTCTGGAACTGTTGGAAAGGAATGAAATTTTTAAGAGGTCTTGCTATAAATTTCTTCAGTTGTGATGATTTTGTTTGTTTTACTTAAGATGCCTCAAATCTAGAAAGATGGACTTGGCTACAAACAAGACTTGAGTGAGTTAGGCTGCCTCTGTCCAGGAAATTCTTTCTTGTTCTTCTTTTTTTTTTTTTTTTATGCAGGTGCAGGCACTTCTTTCTTAAATTGCCATCGGGAAACCGCTTGGGGCAGTATTCACTTGCCTAGAATATTTTTTTATAAAGTTTCCTCGAGGGCTGCCTCGAAAGTTCCAGGACTGAGTTCGATCCCCGGATCCCCGGTACCAAAAAAAAAAAAGTTTCACTGAGGGCCGGGGATTTAGTTCAGTGGTTCGTTCCCCTGCCTGCCTCGAAAGCGCAGGGTCTCGAGTTCCAAAAAAAAATGATAATAATAAAGTTTGCTTGAAACTCCACCCCCTAAAGAACTGCTAAGTTTTTGCTAATGAGAATTATGTAACATGCCTTTACTCTTTTTCTTGACTTGCTATGTTGCACAAAGCCAAAAGTCTTTCAGAATTTTTGTTTCCCTTTTATTTATGTTTCTTTATCCAGTCTCCTTGTTAGTATTTGAACTTTACCCATTCATTTCATTGCAGTTGCTCATTGTCACTGAGTAAAATCCTGTATCGAATGCACTAATGTATAATTAAGTAAAAATAATATAGATTATGCTGAATCTGGCCATGTTTTTTGAAGTATGCTTGATAGAGTTAGTGACATTTAACCTGATGATCTGGAAACATGGGACAGTAGAAGCCTTTAGATACTTGGAGTGCTGACACATGGAAAATGATTAGACATATTATGAATAGTTTCCAGAGGTCAGAACAGTTTGGATAACAAGTTTTTGTGCAGTGGCAGGAAAAGTTATAGTGTAATAGAATGACCAAGAATTTAGGAATCAAGTCAAGTTGGGTTTCAACACTAACACACTTTCTGATATTGTGAATTTGGGTGAATGTTTAGTATTTCATCTCACTTATCTGTAAATTGGGGAAATTATACACACACATACACAAAATACTTACCTGAAAGACTCCAAGGATTTAATGAGCTGGTGTACATAAAAGTGCCTGATACAGTGTGTGACATGCAGTTCCTCAAAAATCTATTTTATACAAAAATAAATCATTAGTTTTTTTATTTTATACAACTATCATATAAATGCATTAAACTTTTTCTCTAATATGAGTTTCCCGAACAGAAAGTAGTATAATGACTAAAAAAATGGCCAGGAGGGCATTTTACTAGTGGGGTTTATATAAATTATAGATGAAATATTTTTTATCTATATATACAAAATATTGCCTCATAGGAATAAATGAAAATATAGTACTTTACATGTTTAAGTACTACAATAATAGTAAGTGCTTCAGTTTTGTCCTCTATCCCACCACCCCCATCCAGATGTCCTTAGCCTCTAGGTCGCACACTCTGGTCAGGAGGTGAAGATAGTTTTGTCCTGTACTCTACTATTATAGCAACTTTGTAAGGACCTTTATTTATCTTGTTCTTTTTTTTTTTTTTTAGAGAAATCTGTTTATTCTGATATTATTTTAATTTACAAATAGAAAACACATTATTAGGGGAAAAGAAAAAGAGAAACACAAAGCTCACAGGCAAGTTTTTACTTCATGAGCTTCTCCAAACCCCTAAGATGCCAAGAAGAAAAACATTCTTCCAGAAGGTGTTCAGCCACCCACAATGATATTGTTAATGGGGATGTGGATCAGTTTCACAAGAAGCCAATGAATCCCATGATAGCCAATCCTATTGCTGTTGCCATGGCAATCTTCTGGAATTCTTTTCTGTCAGGTTTGGTACATCTTTTAACCAGCCTAATTGAGTCCTTCACAAACTGCCGACTTGGCTCAACAAACTGCATTACCTGATCCATGATTGCCTGCTGGTCGCCACCACAGGTCCCTATTTATCTTGTTCTTTAAATTCAAAGACCTGTTGTTTTCATTTGATATATATAACACAAAAGAGTTTTTTTTTTCCAGTTACAGAATGTATAGTACCTTAAAAGCTGCAGAATGTATAGTATTTTAAAAGGTAAATGAAACTGAAATGAGTCATTTACGAATGCCAGTTGTCGAAAGACTTGGTGACATGTAATCTGAATACAAATCACTAACTCATGAGTTACAGTCAGTAGTTCCTTTTGTCAGAAGGAAAGGCAAAAACAGTTTGTAAGAGTAGAGAGGGAAGAAAATTAAATTTTGAAGTCAAATATTGTTTAGCCAGAGCTGGTCAAGCTTTAGCTTGCCAAACTCTAAAATTCATTCAGTGAGGAAATGGCTATAATGTGCTGGAAAGATGTGTATTTACTGTGTTGTTACCGGGATGTCTAGAAAGCCAGAGTCAGAATTCCGACATAAGGGTGGTCCTTGCGGGTTATTTGATCCAGCTTGGTCACTGTGTCGCAGACTCCCTGTGAACTGCATCTTTCCAGTGAACCAAATATAAAATCTACCAAACCTTTACTCTTTGATCGCCCCTTTTCTAGACTCTCATATGTTAGCCACCTGTTTCTGTTAATGTGGTTGTTAAATTGGTAGGTTACAGTTGTCTTTATAAGCAGAATGTTTTCCTGAGATTATATACTGGTTACTGTGGTTGGGGTTAGTGCTGCAAGTTACAGGTGTCTCTTCTTAACCTGTTGTTCACATAAATTATTAAGTTACTGACAGTCAAAAACATAATGATACAATAATGTTAATATATTTTTCCTGCTTTTTTTTTTTCTTTTGAGATGAGGTCTCCCAGGGTTGCCCAGGCTGGTATTGAACTCCTGGGCTCAGGTGATCCTCGTACTTCAGCCTCCCAGGTAGCCAAGAATGCTGGTGAATGCCACCATGCCCTGCTTTCTGCTTTAAAAGACTTAAAATGCAAAGCAAGTGCATGTATTTATTATTATGATGTGAGTGTTAAGTTTACGTGGCAGTTAGTGCAAATTCTCTGTCATGATGGTTTATTGCTTTTGTTTAGGTTGGCCATGATGAATAAACTGGAATTAAAGGAAGACAAGATGCTGAAGGTTCAATTTGTGGGAGATGATGATGTTCTTAATCATATTCTTGATAGAGAAGGAGGTACTGAGTGATTGTATTGAAGAGATGCTTATAGATCATTTCATTTTTAAAAATATTTTAACATTTTATATTGAAAATACAGCACAAAGTACTTGATCTAATAAGACTTAACTGATTTTTCATTTACTTATTTCAAACTTTTGGGGAGGGGGCAGGACTGGACTAGGGATTGACCCCAAATCCCCAGCCCTTTTTAAAAATATTTTAAGTTTTGAGACAGGGTCTTCATGAGTCATTAAGTTGCCCAGGCTGGGCTTGACAGTCCTACCTCAGCCTCCCACAGTGCTAAAATTACAGACATGCACCACCAATTCCTAACATGGACTTCCTTATTTTTATTTTTCCCAGCATTTTTTTTGTTTTTGATACCAGGGATCGAACTCGGGACCTTGTGCTTGCACGGCAGGCGCCAGAACCACTGAGCTCAATCCCCAGCCCACTTTATTTTTATTTTTAAAAGCACAACATTTATTGGTACATTTTAGACATACGTGATAGTAACACTCATCCCAGGGAATCTGCACCTGTGCGTGATAACCTCCCATCTCTCTTTTCCCATCCCCCTCCCCTCCCTATGTACAGAAGGTTTTTTCCATTTTTCCCTCTATTTCCACTTTTTTTCCTGTCCCTTTCTTTCTCCCTGCCTCTTCCCTTGTTCCCCTTCCCATTTGAACATTTTACTTCCAATTTCCCGAGACTTCTTTAAAACTTTAATTGAAATTTAAAATATAGCCTATTTAAAGGAAATTCTCAGTTGTACAGGTAAATAATAACTACCTACTGTAATTTAAAATACGTGATTACGCTGGGGATTTAGCTCAGTGGCGCTGCACCTGCCTTACAGGTGCAAGGTCCCAAGTTGGATCCCCAGTGGGGGGGGTGTGTGTGATTACTTTGACCCTCAAAAAGAAACATCTTCAAGATTTTGATTTTTTTTTTTTATCCAAGGTTATGGTCATTGGCTAAACTCATTGTCAGTACTTCCTTTTTTTTTTTTCTGAGACTGGGTCTCTGGTGGTCTCAAACTTTTTTTTTTTTTGGTACCAGGTATTAAATTTAGGACCTTGCACTTGTAAGGCAGGTGTGGTGCCACTGAGCTAAATCCCCCGCCCTGGTCTCAAACTCTTGATCCTTTTGCCTCTTCCTGCCCTTCAAGTGCTGAGATTTCTAGATCTGTGCCACCATACCCAGCTGGTCAAGACTGTTACTCAAAGATAAAACACTTCCCAGCTTCTGTTTACTGACCATTTAAGTTGTACAAGTTCATTTACTTACTTAAATTTAATACTTAGACTTGCAAGTGCAAGGTCCTGAGTTCAGTCTCCAATATGGGGGGGCGGGTTAATACTTAGGAAAGATCCATGCCTGCCATGTTCTAATTCCTTGGGTGTTTTTCTAGGCACTAAATTAAAGAAGGAGCGAGCTCAGCTTTTGGTCAATCCACAAAAAATAATAAAGAAGCAGGAATATGATGTGGAGGAAGGTGACCAGGAAGTATTAAAGGATCAGAACTACGTGGAGGTTTTGGGAAGAAACATTCAAGGTATTTGATGGCGGGGGATGCATTAATACTTTTTCTAGGAGCAGAAATTGCTTTGTAGGGTATCTTAAAAAAAGTAGCCTGGTAGGTCAAACAGTGGTGTGCTTTAATTATGTGTCTCATGTGAAAAGTATTTCCTTGAAGTTTTTTCTCTGCAGTTCTTTTTTGTTAACAAATAGCCAGTCCTGCCCTTGATTATTTTCAGAAAGAAGGAATCTACAGATGAACCACTCTATTCTTGAGGGCTGGGACTATAGCTTAGTGATAGAGCGCTTGCCTCACAGGCATTAGGCCCTGGATTCAATCCCCAGTACCAAAAAATAAAGAAATACAGTTATTCTATTTTTTTTTTTTTTTGGCACCGGAGATCGAACTTGGGTCCTTGTGCTTGCGGGGCAGGCAGCGGAAGCACTGAGCTAAATCCCCAGCCTATTCTATTTTTTAAACAGTGGCAAAGTATCACACATATTACAGGCTCTGCAGAGTCTTTCTCGTGGGTTTGGGAAGAAATGTCCCTCCCCTTCCCTTTCTTGATAGGATCTCACTGCCTTGACTAAGGTCCTTCTGCTTCAGCCTCCCAAGTGCTGGGGTTGCAGCCTTATCCCACCATGCCCAACTGTAAATAATTTCATAAAATAAGTCACTTCAAGGGGCCAGGGATTTAGCTCAGTAGTGCCGCCATCTGCCTTGCAAGCACAAGGTCCTGCGTTTGATCCCCAGTACGCAAAAAACAAACAAGTCCCTTCATTGTTACCTTGATCTTCTCTGTAGAAATAGAAGAAATGTTCCAAAAAGTAGTGTTGTTCCAGTCTAGACATGCTTGTAGTGTGCTTTTTTTATACCTAAGACAAAGTCCTGTCTGATAATACTTAAAACATATTTTAGGTTTGAATTATATTTTAGTTAGGGTTCTTCTGGGAGTAAGGAATACAGATCTACTTAAACAGGCCTAAAAAATAAAAATCAATGGGCCGGGGATGTAGCTTGGTTTCGCTGCCTGCTGCACAAGCACAAAGACCCAAGTTCGATCCCCAGTACCAAAAATATAAATAAATAAAAATCAAGGAGAGAAATGAGTATTGTTGGTCACTTTGAGCACTGGAAATAGTTCGGCATTGGCAACTGAGGGGCTTTGCTCTCACGGAACCCCGGCTCCCTGGGTCATCTCTGTCCACCCGGTCATTCTGTGCCTCCTGTCTCCCCCGTATATGTGTCTTTACTCATACCTTGTAAATGACCATCGTGACCACTCTTGACCCTCCTCAGTTCTTCTATTTTGGTTCCGGGAATCGAATTCAGGGCCTTGTGCTTGCCAGGCAGGCTGCTGAGTTACATTCCTGGCCCTCTTTCTTTGTTTTTTTGAGACAGGGTCTTGCTGTGAAGCCCAGGCTGGCCTGAAACTCAGGATAATCCTGCTTCAACCTCTTCAAGTGCTGGGGTTACAGGCATGTGCCGGGGTTACAGGCATGTGCCATCATACCCAACTGTCTTTGCTCGCTTCTTAAATCATAATGCTGCTTCTGGTTTAGTTCCCCCATTCTAGGTTCTCAAGAATAGATTTAGATTTAGTTCAGCTTAGTGAACCATGGCCCCTGGTTAGGCCTATCTGGGAAGTAGTTGAGTCTCCTTATTGTTCCTAACTACACAGTTGATATTCTTAGGACATATTCTGAATAGAACTTTGGGTTCATGACTGCTTATTATGCTAGCCCTGAGAAGATCTTAAAAACAGTATTCTGAGCCAGGAATGGTAGCACATGCCTGTAATCCAAGTACTTGGAAGGCTGAGCTAGGAGGATTGCTGAGAATTTGAGGGCAACATAGGCTACATAGTGAGAACCTATCCCCAAAACACCCGTAAATAAACAAGTAAAACAGAAACAATATTCCAAAAGAGAAACTTTTAATTTTGTTTTTTAGTGTTGGGGCTCAAGTCCAGGGCCTTGTGGATGCTAAGCACACACTCATTAAGCTACATCCCTGGCCATTTGTTTTCTTAAAGATGGTTTCTGATTATAAAGGTGGCATGTTGTATGTCACTCTTGGGAGGCACCTGGGATGAGGCTGAGGGTGAGGTGTCCAGTCCCAGGACAGCTCCTTAGGACCTGTCTGAATATTTTTTAGAATGGCTGGGAGCTCAGTGATACGACGCCTCCCTGGCATGCGTGAAGCCCTGGGTTCAATCCCCAGAACTGGGGGTAGAAAAAAGTATAGATTTTAAGAATGATCTGGGAAAAAAAAAAAAGAATGATTTGGTAGGCCCCGGGGATTTAGCTCGGTGGTGCTGCCACCTGCCTCACAGGCACAAGGACCGGAGTTTGATCCCTGGTGCAAAACAAAGAATGATTTGGTGAACCTTTATGCAGTGTGGTAAGAAGTCTGACTTATGTCTTTAGTTAAATTTTAGCTTTTTTTTTTCTTGTTAGTTAACTTTACCCCTTTGTATGTATGTATTACATTTTCTTTCAGAATCTTTGAAAAATGGCTCTGCTACAGATGGTGGGAATAAAGTTTATTCTTTTCAGAATAGAAAACGCCCTGAAAAGATGGCTAAATTAGGTATGTTGCTTTTCTGATTTCTATAGTCATTATTTGTCCTTTCTAAGATGTATTTACTTTTTTTTTTTTTTTTTTTGGTACCTGGGATCAAACTCGGGTCCTTGTGCTTGCAAGGCAGGCGGCGGAACCACTGAGCTAAATCCCCGGCCCTCTAAGATGTATTTAGCCATATTCCCACAGCTGTTGTTCTACTGCACTCCCTGAAAGAATGACATTGTTTTGTAGCATATTAGCATGCCTGCAGTGGGGTCAGGACTTGTGTGTCTCAAAGCACCCGTGTGACCCTCCCGTTGCACAGCATGGGACAAGCCAGCAGGAGGGTGCTAAGCACGCTGCCAATACTTAGTTACTGTTCAAATGCTCTGGTTCACAAGTAGAGTGCTCGTTTCCGTGGTAGGAAGTCAGTCTTGTTCGTTTGTTCTCCCCACAGTATGTGGCTTCGGTTCTTAACAAACTTTGTGAAATGAATGAATTGAGAGTCGCACTTGGATATTTTGAGTTCATTAAATAAGAGCTTTATACTATGTATAGAATAATGTTATTTGTGTGAGTGCTCACTTCAGCAGCACATATACTAAAATGTTGTTTGTATGATAGAGAAACATTTACATAAATGTATATGAGTAGTATTTGAAAGTCTACGTGATGAAGCTGTTCCTTGAAAATGATTCATCAGTCATTTGTTGACCTCCTTCTGTAGAAAAATGAGGACATCACAATGATTAAGACACAGGTTGGTGAAGAGTATACATATGGATAGAAATAAAAGGAGCAACAACAAATTGTTCTTTTATGATTCTGTAGTAATGATAGGACTCACTCTTGAACAGTTATAGGTTGGGCTGTGCTCCATGCAGTCCAGGACAGAGAGGTTAAATCTGTCTGTATTTTATAGTATTTGGTAGGGTTACACATCTGACATCAATTTACATAAGCACTGAGCACAGTTTTTATCATATAGATATCTATCTGTGCGCATCTAGAAAAGCCTATAATTTGCATAAAAATCACAGATGGCAGAGCCAGGTGTAGATTTTATGCCTGTCTAACTTCAAAGCTTGTACCCTTCACTGTTGCTACCCAGCCTCCATAGAGTTATGTATGAGACACAGTGGCTGCTCACAGTAGAAAGGCATCTTTTGGGGAAAATCAAGGAATTCTGTAGAGCTGGTAGTGCTAGTGTTTGAAGGGTAGATGGGGATTTGTTAGGAAGACAGGGAGAAGGGGGTATTCAGCAGAAAGTGTGTGACCCTTGCAGGCATCTGCGGTGTCCTGAGGCATGGTTGGAGCACAGATTACAGTGGACTCTGGTAAAGGAGTTCTAGGGCTTGATAGGAGGGGCCTGTGTGTCCAGCAGTGGAGTACACATCTCCATCCGTGGGTAGAAGCCATGGGTAGTTGTAAGGACAGCCGTTCCCTGGTCAGACTGGTGTCAGAGCCCATGCTGGCTGTGTGGGGCAAGGAAGAGCAGCGTGAGGGCAGGGTGAGGGGTGAGGATGTGCGTGGGGCTGTGGTCAGGAGTGACCGACTGGAGCTGGGCTCCAGGGTGACCCTGAGCTCCCGCACTCCATGTCTTCCAGAAGCCAGCCTTGCACCTGCTGCTCAAAGAGGCAGCCATCTATTCACCATCATGGTACATTTCCTCCAGGAGTCTTATGTACTGTAGAGTTTTAGACACAAAATAAAGAATCACACATTATGGGTGATTTGAGAGACCTTAAAATATAACGTACACATACTCAACGTTAGAGCCTACTTTCTGGCCCTTGTACCCTTAATGAAGATGAGCTTCAGTATACACATTAACAAATGGCAAGAGTATTAATTGTTGATGGAGAAGAGAGGAAAGTAATAATTACAAAAAGCAGCAAGGTTGGGCCGGGGCTTTAGCTCAGTGGCATCATGCCTGCCTTGCAAGCGAAAGGTCCTGAGTTCGATCCCTGGTACCAAAAAAAGAGAAAGAAAGAAAAAATAGTTCTTTGTGGTTTTTGGTACCGGGGACTGAACTTGGGTCCTTGTGCTTGCGAGGCAGGCAGCGAAACCACTGAGCTAGATCCCCGGCTCTGTGTTTTGTTTTTTAAGAAATTTATGCATTGGGCCAGGGGTTTAGCTCAGTGGTTCGCTGCCTGCCTCACAATTGCAAGGACCCAAGTTCAATCCCTGGTACAAAAAAATAAAAGAAAGAAAGAAATTTGTGCATAACTGGAAGATTTAAGTTACTGGGAAGAAATTAGTAAAAGTAGTACTGGTTTTTTTTTTTGGTGCTGGGGATCGAACTCAGGATCTTGCACTTGCGAGGCAGTCGTGGTGCCACTGAGCTAAATCCCTGGTCCCACAAATCATACTCTTAATGTAGATGGGTTTATCTATCTTTGTGATAAAATCAGAAATAAGGGTTTTGGGGTTTTTGGGGGGGAGTTGGTTGTTTTTGGGGTTTTTTTGGTACTAGGGATTAAACCCAGGTCCTTTCACTTTCAAGGCAGGCGGCAGAACCGCTGAGCTAAATCCCTTGCCCTAGGGTTTTTTGTGGTTTTTTTGGAACTGGGGATCAAACTCTGTCCTTGCACTTGTGGGGAAACCACTGAGCTAAATCCCCAGCCCCACCTAGGGTTTTTTTTTTAAAAGAATTTATGTGTTATCAGGGGCTGGGGATTTAGCTCAGTGACACTGCACCTGCCTTGCAAGTGCAAGGTCCTGAGTTCGATCCCCAGTACCAGAAGAACAAAAACAAAACGAAAGAATTTATGGGTTATCAAAGAGGGCATCAGAAAATGTAAAGATATCCCCTGTTCTAGAGAGGCACAACCATGATACCAAAAAGGCCATACTTCCCAAACTGTGATATACAGGTTTAATGCAATCCCAATCCAAATAACAACAGCATTTTTCACAGAACTAAAGAAAATAATCCTAAAATTCATATGGAACCAAAAGAGACCCAGAATAGCAAAACAGTCTTACACAACAAGACCAAAGCAGAAGGCATCACAATCCCAGGTTTGAAGTTATATTACAAAGTTTCAGTGATTAAAAACAACATGGTACTGGCTGTGGATCAGTGGAGCAGATCAGTGGAATAGAATAGAGGATGCAGATGAAAACTCCAGGCCCATTCAGCTATTTGATCTTTGACAAAGGGGCCACAAACATACATTAGAGGCAAAACAACTTCTTTAATGAACCGTGCTGGACAAATTGGATATCTACATACAGACTGAATCTAGACCTGTATCTCTCACCATGTACTAAACTGAAATCAGTATGGATCAAAGATCTAAATGTTAAACACAATCTGCTGGAAGATAAAATAGGTAAAACTTGAAGGCATAGGCGTAGGCAAGGACTTTCTGAACAGAACTCAATGGCACAAGAAATAATACCAACAGTCAACAAATGAGATCACATCATACTAAAAACCTGCACAGCAAAAGAGTGAAGAGACAACCTTCTGAAAGGCTATTTCCCTAATTATCTGCTGCTGTTCATTAAAAGTTTTTTTGTATATTCTTTTTGGATTACAGCTTCTGAACTAGCAAAAACACCGAGAAAAAGTGTTTCATTTAGGTTGAAAAATGATCCTGGAATTATAAGCATTCCTCAGAGTAGCAAGGGTAAGTCTTTATCTCAGTTCTTTGAAAAACATTTCCATAGTTGCTTCAAGGTAGAGTGTGTCGCTTTTTTCTTCTATGAGTGAATATTCATATATTTTCTTCTTTTCTGTTCTGCACTTGATCTTAGCCAAAAGGCCGAGAAGCGATTCTTTTCTGTTCTGAATATTAAACAAAATGCAGTCAGTACTCCAGCCTGGCTGCCTCAGTCTATCCATATTTATCAGTTAGTGAAAGGGGAAATCTTTGTGCTGACTAAAGTTGTGCATGTTGACATGACCAGCATGAAAGTCCTGTTGGCATCTGCTTGAGTTGGCCAGTTGTTCACGCAAAGGTGTAGACCTTGGGGTCTACAAGTCTCAGTGGTTTGTGGAGAATTTGGATCAGCCTTTTTTGAATGATCCATTCTAACCTGGTCAATAATAATTGAAAATGAGAAAAGGGTCTGTCTGTTCTTGTTAGAATGCCACAGAAATGGAGGAAGTAGCTGTCATTATAATGGGATTAGTCATGAAATGAATAGCAGTAATTTAGTCTCTAGGGGAGATGCGTGGAGAATCCAATAATATGTGGTGGCTTCCATGTAAAAACTACAACTGTGCTTTTAACAGAACTGGACCATGATGCAAGGTGATGAACTCGCGGTAAGTCATGGCTTTTTGTTTCATTTAGGGCATTCTGCTTCAGACAAAGTTCAGCCAAAGGTAAGCAGTTGACTGCAAACAACAAAACCTTAGTGTTAGCCAGGCATATTGGTGCACACCTGTAATCTTAGCACTCAGGAGGGAGGCCGAGACAGGAGGTGCTGTGAGTTCAAGGCCAGCCTGAACTACATAGTGAGACCCTGTCTCAAATACCAAAAACAAAAAAACCGTAGTATTATGATTTACGTTTGTTTATGATTTACATTTAAAAAGTACGATGGTTTAGGTGGACTCATTACAAGCTAGCTGAAAGGAATTAACACTTTTTGTGTTCTCCTTTGTGTTTTGCTGGATTGTTTCTTCACTATGCTTTGTCAAGTGGCCCTGCATGAATCTGGCCAAGCCCAGATGGACATGGAGAGGCCAGGGCAGTGGGTGTGTGGGTGGGAAGTGTGTCCAGGCCTTGGTACCTATAGACCTAGACATAGCTGGGTTGCAGTCTGTGTACAGGCTTAGTCAAGGGGACCCCTTAGCTAAGAAATGAGTATCAGGTCAGGCATGGTGGCACATGTCTATAATCTCAGTACTCTAGAGGCTGAGGCAGGAGGACCACTGTGAATTTGAGGCCAGCCTGAACTACATAGTGAGACCCTATCTCAAAAAAAAGAAAAAAAGTGAGTATAGACATTTAAGACCAGGCTTATAGCCTTTTCAGGAATACCCTATTAGACCAGGCCAGGCACAGGAGTAGACATGTCAGAACCTCCACTGTCATTAATAATAATTTTTCCTCTGCTGTGTTCTGTATGTTATATCAGTACAAAGGAAAAAACTTATTACCTTAAAGCAGCAAGAATTATAGTCTATTATAGCAGTCTCTTTTACATTGTAGGCCTCAACCTGTTGGTAGATCTTTGTCACCTTCCCCCAAAGACCATCAAAAACCCTTTGATCAGGAGCACTTAGTACAAGAGACACCACCACCACTACAGTCTTAGTGTATTGTCTTAGAAAGGGAGTCTGCTGGGCATGGTGACGCATCCCAGCACTCAGGAGGCTGAGGCAGGAGGATCACTGTGAGTTCTAGGCCAGCCTGGGCTACATAGAGAGGTCAAGGACAGCCTGAATGACACAGGGAGACCCTGTCTCAAAACAAGATTCCCATTGTTTTTTCTGAATTACATACACACAGGTGTCCTGGCTGACAGTGGCAAAAGGTAAAGAGAATTTTAAGGATCTTGATCAATTTTTTTTTTGTTAGCGGGGATCGAACTCAGGTCCTTGTGCTTGTGCTTGATCAAATTTTGATGTTTGGTAAAATATAAAATCTTGGTTTTTAAAAAAATTTGCTTTGCAATGCTGGGCATTGAACCCAGCACCTATCACATGTTGGTCAGGCACTCTCCTGCTCAGCTACACCCAGCCTGATAGTTCTTAATATCTCAAATGAAAGTCTTATTAACATTTATAACTCACTGCAAAACCCATCACAGCACAGCAGATCTGAATTTTTTTGTCATATTTTGATGTTGCCCCAAAACACAGGATATTTTGTCTATCAGTACTATTGGAGATTTACAACAGGACCTTCTAATGGTCCCAGAAGTTTAATGTTATTTAAGTATTATGTAAGAAGAAACTATACTTTGTATTTCTCTCAAATGCTAAGGTTTAAGCCAGGTGTGATGGCGCACACTTGTAATCCCAACACTTGGGAGGCTGAGGCAGGAGGATCACTGTGAGTTCAAGGCCAGCCTGGGCTACATAGTGAGTTCAAGACCAGCCTGCACTACATAGTGAGACCCTGTCTCAAACACCAAAACATGAAACATCCGTCTGTTTCTCTCCTTCTCACAGAACATAGTGCTCTAACATCAGTAAGCTTCTAGCACACTGCATTTCCTCTTACTCTCCTGGTCATTCTTTTTTTTTTTTTTTATTAAGTTTATTGGTACATTTCAGGTATACAATATGATGGCATTCATCATTGGGAATTTGTACCTTTACATGGGTATCTTAGTTCTTATTTTTTGTCCCCTCTCCTGGTCGTTCATCGTAGTACCTCCTTAAAAATACTTCACCCCCTCGTGGGTGTGTTTCAAAAGGCTGATATGCCTGTGTCTTTTTCTTTACACAGTAATAGCACATACATACTTTTTTTTTTGTACTGGGGATTGAACTCAGGACCTTTCGCTTGCCAAGCAGGCATAGTACCACTGAGCTAAATCCCTGGCCCTTACATGCTTTGTTTTTGGTATAAACATTCTTTTATGATAGGCCAGAACATCTATTATCCCAACAATACAAAAAGAAGACAGATGTAAATTAGTATTAAGGGACTTCTTTACCTAAAATTGCAAAACTAAGTATAGTATAGATATTTAAATCCTTTTATTTCCATGTATAATATCTGCTCCTCTTAATCCTCCTTTTACGAAAGGCATCTTGACCCTGTCACTCAAGCTCAACCTCCTCCTCTTCCTTTACCATCCCCTACCTCTACTCATGAATGGTTAACAACGCATCTTCCTGTATTTCTCTATAATTAATGTCTTTGTCATTACAGTTCCGTTTTCCAATTCCATTTCTCATAAGTGTGGCCTGTGAGATTTTAACAGCTCTGTCACAGTTTTTTCTTCAGTCAGTGGCGACAGCTCACCTGCTGAGTCAGGGTGATTAGTCTTGATTTCATATTCCAGCCTGTACTGAATATAATCCAGATCAGAGTCAGCTTTCTGGAGCATCAGTTCCAGCTAATCATCCTCCGCCTCCATGTTGAATAGCTGACCAACATATTTTTTAAATATCTGGAATTCAGTGTCTAAAAACACTAGTAGTCCTTTGGAATGTCTGTGTTTTTGTGGTTATACCTTTATTTTTTGTTTCAGCAAATTCATTCATTTGTCATTATCTTTAGGACTAGGTTTATGTAGTTGTAAAGTAGTCTATTGAAAGGAAATATTTTTCTTTTTCAACCCTTCTCAGATTGGTCATTAACATCCATTGTATTATTTAACGACCATGCTTTTTATTTTTAAACAGAACAATGACAAAAATGAATTGCAGTCTACACCACCTGGTAGTCTAAGAAAAAGATTAATAGGTATGTACTTGTTCTTATTTGAAGTTTTTATAAAAAGTAACATCCAAACAAAAATCAGAAATGGCTAAACATATAGGTTCTAGTCTTGGCTGCTTAGTTTTAATCTTTAGCCTGCCGCTGCCTCTCTGTACTTCACTTTTTTTTTTTAAGAAGAGGTTTATTTTGGCTCATGACAGTTTTTTCATTTGTAAAGTAGACATAATAATGGCACCATCCTCAAAGTTGTTTTGAGGATTAATGGAAACCAAGGACATCAAGTGTGTTCAGGGTGGTATTTGACCTTAGTACAAGCTCGTTTATTATAAACACTTATTGAGGAGGGAAGGGAAGGGTAAGAAAGGGATTAAGATGTGTTATGTACATGATTGTCATCATGTGCTGCAAACAAACATACTAATAAAAATTTCAAACTTTTTTTAAAAATAGAAAAAAACTTTTTGCTATCTTTTCATGACAAGGCATGTTTATATTCTCAATTGTAGATTCCTCAAGGGCAAGGAGGTCATCTAGTCTTCTTAATTCCAAAACGTAGTACTATCTCTTTCACATTATAGTCAATGAATATTTAAGTCAGTTAAAACATCTCTCCAACAAAATAATATGCTTTTTCATTTGCTTTGAGACGTTTTGAAAGTGGGTCTATTGATTTCTTAAATATTAAAGATTCATAGTTGTACTGAATGCTGTTGAATGCCAAATAAGCAGACATGGGTCCTGCCTGCCCCTGGGAAGTTGAAAATGGCTTTATGTGCTTGGTATTCAGTTTAGGCAAATGACTCATTGGCCTTTGTGTCTAGGAAGAGGCCAGACTCTTCCTTGGTGTTGACCCTCAGCAATAGCAACGTTGGCCGCCATTGTTAATTAAATCCAGTCAGAGAGTTGGGGCTCATCTGTAGCCCTTGCACTGCAAGGTGTGCCCTTCATGGAAACAGTGATGCTCATGATCAGCTCTGTGAAATAGTGAAGGGTAATGTCGACCAATGAGTGTTGCCTGTCAGATACACCCCACATAATGTGCTTCTTACCACAGAGGAGAATCGTTTTTACAGAGCTGGTGAACCCAGCTTGGTCACCACCACATATGTGTGCTGCAGGTCAATACAACATGATGTCCTGTGCCCCTGCTACCCCTTGTGACCTGTGCATACATTGTGAGCAGCATCAGGGGCAAGCTGAATCTGCTAAGCTGTGTGCCTACACAATGTGTGTACTTGTTACGTGCTAACTCAGGATAATCCTCTGAAGTACATCTGTTCAAAATAAACAGTGATTTGGTTAAAGTTATTTCACTAATGTTTTGGGGGTTAGCTTTTAAAAAATAGTTCTGGCCAGAAGTGGTGGCGCACATCTTTGATCCCAGCACTTGAGAGGTTGAGGCAGGAGGATTGCTGTGAGTTTGAGGCCAGCCTGCACTACACAGCAAGACCCTGTCTCAAAAAAACAGGTCTGTACTTGTTGAGTATAAAACTAGTTTTATCCTTTTGGATGAAAATAAAACTAGGTTTATTATTTCTGGGCTGGTGGTTTGTTAAAAATACAATTTCTGGGCCGGGGATTTAGCTCAGTAGTTTCACCGCCTGCTGCGCAAGTCCAAGGAACAGAGTTCGATCCCCGGTACCAAAACCAACCAAACAAACAAAAAATACAATTCCTGGGCCGGGGATTTAGCTCAGTTGTTCCGGTGCCTGCTGCGCAAGCGAAAGGTCCTGAGTTCAATCCCCAGTACAAAAAAAAAAAAATACAGTTCTTGAGTTAGCTGTGGGGTGGAGTAACGCATGTGTTGGGAATGAGTGTAATAGAAGCTGTCACTTACTGAGTGCTTTATCAAGACGGCCTTTTCTGTGGCAGCAGCAGGAACATGTACAGTGGTTTTTCAGCTACAGACCCTAAAATAGTCACATTGTCAGAAGTGTGGAGGTCCCAGACCCATGGTTGGTGTAGAAACTCACCAGTGTCACTAAGGACCTGGTTCCTGTCCTTTTACTCTGCCAACAGCAGTTTTCATCTTCAGCTTAGTACTTTATGCTGGACAGTAGCTTCCAGGTGTGGACAGGGGCTTCCCTTCCATGGTTGAGGAAAATCTTTCCCAGAAGCTTCCAGCAGGTTTCCCTCAGGTCTCCAGCCTAGCTGCAAGAGAAAACAAGGATCTGGAAAGGGGAAAGGACAGTCACCGTGGTTCATGCCCAGAGTGGACACTGCCACGCTTTACAGAAATGGGTTTCTGTCAGCGAGGAGGAAGGAGAGGTGCGAGGTGTGTTTGACAGTTTCTCCCACAGTTCCTTATGCCAGGCATTATTAGTTGCCTTCCATTCAGTGTCATCTTCATGAGGGTTTTTAAATTAGTACTATCTGCCTCATTGGCTAAATGAGGAAACTGGTGCTCAGAATTTATGTAACTAGCTGTGGAGAAGTCATGAGCAAGTCGTGACAAACCAGAATCAAAAGTGTTGCTTCCAAGGCCACTCTTCATTACCCCACAATGAGTTTTTTGTCAGACTATCAAATGTTCCCAATTGCTTTCCGCCCCATAGTTCCAAGGTCTAATTCTGACAGTGAAAGTGAATATTCAGCTTCCAACTCGGAGGAGGATGAAGGGGTTGCGCATGAATCTGAGGACACGAATGCGTCTGTGCTCAGCCAGAAGATTCAGACTCAGAGTAGAGTGTCAGCTCCTGTCTGCAAAGGAACACCTTCTAAGAAAATGAGAAGAGATAAAACTGTAAGTGAAGAGACTCTAACCCTAAAGAAAAACTGTAGAATACCTCCAGAGAAGGCTACCCTGAGAGAAAAGGTCACAGAAGTGATCAATACACGGTTTTTTTCCTTCATTATTCTGTATTTTCTCAGCCTTACTTGTAAATTCCTACACATATTTGTTTCAATTTTTATGCTTTATATTCTCGCCTGCCTGTGTATTTGGGAATCAATACCACAGTATGCGTTAAAGGCAACATCTTAATTCAATGGTATAGAAGCGGGATTTTAGATAAACATTGGTTGGATGGTTGGTGGTGAGACTTGTGAGTATATCTCTTTTCCTGTCATGTTTTGTCGCTGCCGACATGTTGGGGTGAGTGCCAGTGATAAAGGTGGTGGCCGCTGGCGCACACTGCCCTTCCAGCACCCCAGCTACAGGAAGGCCAAGGATCCTGGGGTCTGGGCAGAGGTTTGGTGAAGCAGTCTTGGCCACCCACTCGCAAACACCTTCCTATCACCCAGCCAGAACTGTGGGAACTACGTCACTGGAATAATTGAGTAGTTTTTGTTTTTCTCCCCCATACTAAGGGCAGGACCCAGGGGCACTCTGCCACTGAGCTACAGCCTCAGCCCTTTCTATTTTTAAATTTTGAGATAAGGTCACTAGGTTCCCCAGGTTGGCCTCAAACTTGTGATCCTTCTGCCTGCGTCTCCTGGGTAGCTGACATGGCAAGGTACACCATCATGCCTTGGTTGTTTTTCTTTTTATTGATGTTGCTGTCAGTTGACCTCTCATTTTCACAGTATCTTATCCGTGCTATGTTAGAGGACTTATTAGGCCACTAGAGGAGCAACTAAGGCCCTGCTATCTAGTGTCATTTGTTTTTCAGTCTAAAGGGAAAATTGTACTCTACCTTGTAATTTAGGAATTACTTTTAGGAACAGACTACTTCAGTCACGTGTATAGCCATGAGAATTACTCAGTTTAACTGCTGTAAATATCCTTGGTCCTTAGCCTGTGTTCAGAAAGAAAACACTGTGAGATAAACAGCTTCAGTTTGGTGTGGCCATGCACACCTGGGGTCCCCACTGTTCGGAACACTGCTTGGGAGGGACCTGGGGAGCCCACGAGTTTGATGCCAGTTTGGGTACCATAACAAGACCCCCATCTCAACAAACAACATGAGTTTTTTCATTTTATTTATTTATTTATTTATTTAGGTTCTACTTTGAATTGAACCGAGGGTCTTTGCACTAAGCTACCTTCCTGGCCGCCCTTTTTTATTTTGAGACAGGGTCTTACTAAGTTGTAAGTTGCCTGGGCTGGGCTTGGATTTGTGATTCCCTGCCTAAGGCTCTTACAGTGCTGGGATTACAGGTGTGCACCACTATGCCCAGCAAAAAGGATTTTTATGTCCTATTTTATGTCTAGTTTTGATAGAACATGAAGATCTGACACTACCTAGAACTGACTTTACTCTTTCCCTTTCAGTGTGACTTAGTGGAAGAGTACTTTGAAGCTCACAGCAGTTCCCAAGTCTTGACCTCAGACAGAACTCTGCAGAAGCTGAGGAGAGCTGCCCTGGATCAGGTAGGCATGAGAAAGTCACTTCAACCATTTCTCACTGCATTAGCAAAGGACTCGGAGTGTGAGCACGCACAAGCAAATCTATTGTCCTGACCAAACGAAATGCAAGGTGATATGTATAAATGGTAAGTAACCCTGGAATGGAGTTCTCTTTGACATGGTGGATTGTGTAGTTTTTCTCATTATTTTTTCATTTCTTCAGGATTTGTAAGCATCTGAGTTGTGGTTCCTTGATGTCCACGTACCATCCAGGTGTGTCCAACCTTTGGTCCACCTTTTATTTTGCCCTCATTTTTAAAAATGTCATAATAAAAACATTTTAAGGGGCTGGGGACTTAGCTCAGTGGCACCTCACCTGCCTTGCAAGCTCAAGGTCCTGAGCTCGATCCCCTGTACCAAACAAAACAAAAAACTTTTTTTAAAGGAGGAAATTTTCTTACTTATATACATTAACCATATTATATATTTTATCCATAGCCTAAGACACTTCCTCTTCACTCAAAAACAATGTCAGGCTGCAGGTAGCACACACCACCCACATGTTCACTTAACCAAGCGCACAGTGGTCATAAAACAAAACTGCAAGCTATCGTCTCATTTATAAATTTGGCAAAACATAGAAGGTATTCTCCGTGAGGATATTGTGGAAATGTGCCCATGCAGAAAGGTAACAAGGTCACTGTGACTGTGGTTTTGCTAGTTTGTTTCGCAGCTATACTGGAAGAGAGGAAACAGAACCATCTGATCAAGAGAATTGTGCCGTCAGCATGGTGGTGCACACCTGTGATCCCAGCCTTCTGGGAGGCTGAGGCAGGAGGATGGCAACTTCAAGGCCAGACTATCTCAAAATAACACACATAGCAGGGCTGGGGATGTAGTTCAGCACTAAGGCTCTAATTCAATCCCCAGTATTAAAAAAAAAAAGAAACTCAAAATCTTGCAGTAGAAAATGGGATTGATAATCTAAGTCAAGAAGAGATTCTTACTGGCTCAAAGATACCAGTATTTTGTTATGCAAGGTTAGTGTCCCTTACCTAGAATGCTCAGAGACAGAAGTGTTCCTGATGGAATTGCTTAGTACTGTGGAATGTCCGCATCAACACGGTGTGATCTTGGGGGGGGGGGCATGTCTGGGCACAAAGCCCATTCACCTCGCACGCCTCTTGTGTTCAGCCTGGAGCGGTGCTGGGCAGGTCTGTCGAGTGCTCTCGGCTATGGAGTTTCCCCTTGTGGAGTCAGGTCAGCAGTCAGAAAGTTTCAGATTTGGGAATATTTCCTGGTTTTGATTTTTTGGATTAGGGATGCTCAACCTGTACTTTGCAAACCAAAATTTAGTGTGTATTCTAAAGTGCCCAGGGCTTTGACAGGGTTTTCAAGATAGAGAAAAGAGGTAGGAGGGTATCGGGCAAGCTCTGTGACTTGAATAAAATGGTGTTATGTAGTTTTACTGGCTTTTAGTTTTTTGTCACTTGAATCGGTATTGACTCAGGTCAGAGACTAGTTAAAAATAAGTGTCGCCAAGCCAAGTTGAGCTGAGCTTGGTAGCATAGGGGAGGTTTGAGTTCAAGCCCAGCCTAGATACCGTGTCACGTTTGAGGTCAGTCCAATCTACATAGCAGGACCCTGACCAGAAAAAAAAACGTGGCAAGTTTTTCCAGGGAGCAGATGACACTGGTATTTGCCTGGAGCATGCATTTTATTTTTATGTGACCACCAGAAGGATGAGTGGATCTCAATAAAAATGGGACCTAGAGGCAAAAAGATCTCTAGAAGAGCAGAGGAAGCCCCTGTTGCCGACGATGAAGGGGAAGCCTTTTGCTGACTGTAGACACAGCACAGTGGCTAGTTGGTCTCAGGCATGTGTGACCAGGAGCGCTCACTTTGGGGTTGGGGGGCTGGCCCTGCACTCCTCACTGCACTCTTCCTCATTGGCCAGTGTGTAGGCAAGGCCTGGGCTTCCAGGGCAGTGCTGTGGCTTGGGAAGTGGGAAAACACGCAACCTCCTAAAGCCCAGGCTCAGAGCTGGCAGTGTCCCTGGGCATTGTAGGGCTCACGTGTCACTTGGGAGGGTGAGGCAGGAGGATTGCACGTTCCAAGCCAGCCTGGGCTACATAGCAAGACCCTGTCTCAAAAATAAAACTTTGGCTATGTCACTTGTGCCTCACTCCAGTGGCCATGCAGATCACACAGCTGAAAACAAAGTCACAGGACAGAGGGCTATAGTGGGAGGCTGTCTCAGCCACAGTACCGACACCCGCGACTTAGAGGAGGAGAGGTTTCTTCTGTTGGGTTCCAGTTCAGTGCATAGTGGGCTGGCTCCAAGGCAGGGTGTCATGGCAGATGGGCCTGGCAGAGGAGAGCTGGTCATGGCACGGTGGTCAGGAAGTGGAGGGAAACCCAGACGCCCTCCTGACAGCGCGGGAGTCAGCTGCAACCCCACCCACAGGATGAGGCTTTGGGGACTCCGATTCAGACCATAGCAGGGAGCAGAGCCATGTGGGAGAGGGGCTGCCTGTTGGTGGTCCCCTGACTGCTAAAGTTAGACGTGCAGTGTACAGGGAGCTTGCCCGCCTGCGCGAGCAGTTGCCCCCTGGTCGCCCAGGCCAGGGTCTGAGCAGCAGGCACCAACCAGGAGAGACTCCAAAGCTGCTTCACAGTTGTGACCTCTAAGAGGTAGTCCTGGTTCTCTTTAAGTTTGTGGGTGAATAAAAACTGTACAGGCCAGAACGCCTGGAGCATTGATTTACAGCAACGCTAAGCTTTGGTATTCAAAGAACATTGAGTTTAAGGTAGGGTCACAAAAAACGGTTGCCAGCTAAGCTGCATTTGCTGGCACGACCTTGCTTGTGGTTTTTTTTCTTTTGTTTTGTTTTGTTTTGTGGTGTTGGGGATTGAACCCAGGACCTTAGCACAGAGCTACATCCTTAGCCCTTGTTTTAGAATTTTAAGACAGGGTCTCAGTAAGTTGCTAAGTTGCCCAGCCTGGCTCAAACTTGCCATTCTCCTGCCTCTGCCTCCCAGGGTACTGAGATTACAGGTGTGCATTATCACAACTGGCTTGGAGATTTCTTTCAAAAAATGAGTTATATTTGATCTATCAGCAGAAATTTCCAAGTTAGGGTACTAGGTAATGCATCTCCTGTAGTTTTTTCTTGTTGTTGAGATAGGGTCTTGCTGTTTAGCCCAGGCTGGCCTTGAGTTCATGATCCTCCTGCCTCAGCTTCCCCAGTGCTGTGGTTACATGTGGGTGCTACCATGCCTGGCCTCTCTTGTTTGTTTTTGTTTTTGTATATTGCTGTCTAAATTTCTCCCATACTTACAAAAGATAAAGGATTTGTCAGAAATAACTTTTTGAAAAAGAATAATGCTAAACTGAAAAAGAACAGGTTTCCTAGTGATAATGGATAAAGAACAATAATGTTTTCTTTTTTTTTTTTCGATACCAGGGATTGAACTCAGGACCTTGTGCTTGTGAGGCAGGTGCGGTGCCACTGAGCTAAATCCCCGGCTGAACAATAATGTTTTCTTTTTTTTTTTTTTTTTGGTACCGGGGATCGAACTCAGGTCCTTGCGCTTGCAAGGCAGGCACCAGAACCACTGAGCTAAATCCCCAGGCCAAGAACAATAATGTTTTCTGAGAATATTACCCTAACCTTTTACATGTTTTCAAATGCAAAGGAGGATTTTGGTTTATTTTATTGTTTATTTTCTGTTGCCGGGGATCAAACCCATCACCTCACACATGCTAAGCACGTCCTTTACCCCAAATCTGTAGGCTTTTAAAGTCTCTCTGGATTTGTGGTCAAAGCTGTGCAGCAAGTTTCATCATCCACGGACATAAAACTTTTATGTTCTGAATTTGTAATCATTTTAATAGCTAGACAAAATTTAACAAATGTTTTACTGTTACTACATATTTGTGCTGAAAAAATGTTCTAAGATTTTTAAAAAACAAACACACACCTGATGCACAGTAGCTTGAGAGGTAAAGCAGACTGACCCTGTCCGAAGGTGAAGACCTTGGGTTCAGTCCCCAGCACCACCAAAAATGGGGGCCACTTAGGGTGTGTTTGGAGTGTCACTGTTCAGTTGATGTGCTCGTTTTCAAACCTGATGAGATTCCATGTTGGCTCTCATAAGCTCAGTCGCTGAAGAAACAGCTTTAGTTCGGACTGATTTGATGTATGCAGTTTGAATATAATTTTCTTCTCCTTTTTTTTAAAGCAAACTCTGCGTAACTTACTAAGCAAGGTTTCCCCTTCCTTTTCTACTGAACTTAAACAATTAAATCAACAATATGAAAAATTATTTCATAAATGGATGCTGCAGTTACAGTAAGTATTAATGCAAACCTTTGCAAAAAAATTTTTATATCTTTATGTTAAAGTAATGTGTTGCTTTTGTAACAAACTTGATATATTTATGTATAGTAAAAATAAAATATAAAAAAATAAAAATAAAATATACTTTCCCAGTTTTATGATTCAGATATAGAAATGTTATTTTGCTGTACAGCTTTTCTCACAAATTCTAGTTTTTAAAAATGTTTGTTGTCAGCTGGGGGATTTAGCTTGGTGGTGCCGCTGCCTGCCTCAAAAGCGCAAGGTCCTGATTTCAATCCCCAGTTCCAAAAACAAAAAATTATTTTTTAGAATATTCCTGTTTCATCAGTTTTTATTTACTTCAAGTTAGATTTTAAATTTGTTAGAATACCAAGATGTGATGAAAAGCAAATCACAGGAAATCATTGGGTTTTTTTTCAAACTTGTATTAGAAGGACTTTAGCTACGTGTAGTAGCTCGGGAAGCTGAGGCAAGAGGACTTGAGTTCAAGGCTAGCCTGGACTACACAGTGAGGCCCTGTCTCAAAGAAACCAAAAAAACAAACCACGCATATCAGGAAATGCTGAAAACACGCAGTGATATATAAATGTGCTTGCATACTCGGTGTGGGGTCGCTAAGGCCGGCCCACCAAGCACAGCATGATCACAGCTGCCCGACGCGTGTGGAGTGGTGTTCTTCTGGGAGTAGTGCGTCCTGGCTCCCTCAGGTTACGCTGAGAAGGGGGGATCTCTGTCCCTGCCAGGAGCTCACTTCTTGGGAGCTGTCTGTGGAGGTGAGCTCTGCACTCTCCTCTGCCTCCCAGCGGACAGTTCTTCTTTGGCCCTGCTGTCCACTGTCCCCAAGCAGACCTGCCCGCATGGAACTGCTGGCTGCATGAATCCCTTGCTGCTGCTGCTGCTGGGCCCTTGCCAATCTCTCCCTCCCAGGCTCTCTCGCTGCTCCTCTGTTCTCGGCTGTCCTGCCTCACTAGAGGCCACCCGGTAACCACCGTGGAGCTGGCTTTAGTGGGGTCTCTGGTGCCTGGCGTCCTGGGGGGGGCCTCTCCTCTCTGGACACCCTTGCTGGTCATGTGTGACGGCTCCAGTTCCATCCTAACCTCACTCAGCAGCAACAGGGATGAGTGTCTGAATGTGTGTTGAAACCTTCTCTTTGGGTTCCCTTATGGAATTCAGCAGAGATCAGCTTGAGCTCATTTGGGATCCCAAACTTGAGGCCGCCCTAGCAGCTTAGCCAGATCTGACTTGAGCTCAAACAGACGGGACCAGCATGGAGCCAAGCAGTAGAGTGACGAGGCCCTGGATTCAGTCCTTGGTGCTCCAGAAGAAGAGAAAAGGTCGCACTCGTCTAGAAGCTGGGGTTCCCGCCCGCCCCTGTGTATTTGCCTGGAGCAGAACACGGGCTCGTCTCAACTGTGCCCTTGTCCTCGTCCACCACAGAACCAGTGTCCACATCACCAGTGTCCACGTCACCACAGCCAGCTCATCTTTCCTCTTTGGCAGCTTCTTTCCTCCTCTTGTCCCATCCATTCCCCTAATGCATCCACATGACTTTCTAAAAAGATCACGTTGCTTTCCTATTGAAAACTAGTTTTTTGTTTTTGTTTTTGTTTCTGTTTCTTGGGTACTAGACGTTGAACCCAGGGGCTGGAATGTGTTACATAAGCTGCTACCACTGAGCTACATCCCCAGCCTTTCTTATTTTTTATTTTGAGTTAGGGTCTTGCTAAGTCACGTAGGCTGTCTTAGAACTTGGAATCCTCCTGCCTCAGTCTCTAGAAAAGCGAGATTACAGGTGTGCACCACTGCATCTGACCTTCCTGTATTCTTCATAGGCTTAAAGTGAAGAAATTGGTTGATAACAACATTAGCAGTAAGAAGTTTCAACGTTTACTTTTCTGAATACTCTCTTTCCCAACAGCCTTGGTTTCAACATTGTGCTTTATGGTTTGGGTTCTAAGAGAGATTTACTGGAAAGGTTCCGAACCACCATGCTGCAGGACTGCATTCATGTTGTCATCAATGGCTTCTTCCCTGGGATCAGTGTGAAGTCAGTAAGTTTCAGAAAGGTTAGAGGGACGGCAGTGTCCCCTGCCAGGCCACCCTCTCACGAGGGCTCTCAGCACTCACACTCCTTAGATGAGAAGCCCGACTCAGAGGGACCCAGCTCAAACTGACATGTATTACATTTAGGGAAATGTTAGCCTTGCTTACCAAGTAATAGAACTTCTCTGAAGGATGGGATTATGGGGTCTGCAACTTTATTATACTTTTTGGTCATTTTGGTATCCTAAAAATAAAACACAAAGGTTTATAGGTTACAATACGTTTATTATAGGTCATCTTCACATGCTCTGTTTCTTCATTATTTAAGGATTAATTTAAAGCGGTTGGGTGCTGGATATTGACCAGTGTAGTGTTTCTTTCTTCAAGTGTCCTTCATGCTTGTACTGTTTCCTTTTTTAAATGTATACTTTTCTAGATTTCTCACAGTTGGGGGGTTTTGTTGCTTTCTTACATTATCTTTATACCTTTACTCTTCTTCCTTGTTTCCTATAGGCCACAACTTGGGCAAAACAAAATGAATTAGTGGATACTTAAGTATCTACTAGAATGTTTTAAGTGATTTTTTATGTTTTATGAGAAGTCTAAAATAAGTTTTAAATTATAAAAACGATTGATTTGCTACCTGTGTTTGTCCTGTATGTCAGACTAAGGGTAACTGACATGGTACCTCCTGTGCTTTGTGGTACAGATCCTGAATTCCATAACAGAAGGAGTCCTTGATCACGTGGGTACTTTCCGAAGTGTTCTGGATCAGCTAGACTGGATCATACACAGATTTAAAGAAGGTAACACTAATTGACCTGTGGTGGTAGGGTCAAATCTGTCTACATTTACACGAACAGAAATGAGGGTTATTTTGATATCAGCACTTACTGCTGTGCTGATTTAGACTTCTCTAAAATAGTTTGTCCCTGGCTGTTGTCCCTTTGTCCTCCAGGATGGACTTTTACTTTGCTGCTTCCTCTTTTACTCAGCGCAAGCTCACTCTGTGGAGCCAGTTTCTTCCTCACTCTTCACTTTGGCTTTTTCAAATAAACTTTGATACCTTTAAAAAAATAAATAAATAATAATCTTTTATTTTTTATGCACTTGTTTTGTGAATCTCAACTGCAAAGTTTCTCCTGTTGTCTTAAATTTGTATAACCTCTTATTCTTAAGTAGGTTTTGTTTTATCAATGTAAAGTGCTTTAGTTAAGTGGTACATTTTTATATTGTTTAAAATGTTATAAAACATTCTTATTTTGGGGGCCAGGATTGCGAATCAGTGGTTGAGTGCTTACCAAGCATGCACAAGGCCCTGAATTTGATCCCCAGCACCACCAGAACACACACACACACACACACACACACACACACAGAGTCTTCTTCTTTATTCTAAGCATTCCTCCGTTGAGGTAATTTCATGTACTGTAATAAGATCTGTGGAATGGGAAAAAGACTTTGGCATTCTTTTGGTGTGACTGTTTTGGTTATATGTACATATCTGACAACTGGAAATAAGATTATTCAAGATCTTTGCTTAATAATTAGAAGGACCTCAAAAAAATTTTAAAAGAATTAAAAAGAGTAATTTGTAATACTGATTTCATGGGTGATAGTGTTGGTTTTTTTTAGCAAAATGTTTATTGGTACGTTTTAGATATATATAATGATAACACTCATCATAGGGAATCCCCACCCCTTGTGTACAAAAGCTTTGTTTCCATTTTTTCCTTTGATATCATGGGTAATATTGTTTAGAGGTACAATAATACTAGCTGTATTTCCAGAGCACTTGTATTTCTCTTTTTGTATTCATAATGTTTTCGCTTCCCTCTGTTTTCTAGCTGAAAAGTTTTTCTATCTCAGATTGGTGGGGGGTTCCTTTTGAGACAGGGCCTCACTATGTAGTTCTCATTATATAGGCTAGCCTTGAACTCACTATGTAGCCCAGACGGGCCTCAAACTCCTGGTGATCCTTCTGCCTCAGCCTCCAAAGTGCTGAGATTGCAGGTGTGCACCAACATGCCTAGCTTCTAGATTTCTTTTTGGTACTGGGGATTGAACTGAGGACCTCGCATTTGTCAGGCAGGCGCTGTGCCACTGAGCTACATCCCAGGCCCCTAGATTTCTTATTTTCAAGCTTCTAAACCCAATTTTCCACAGTCATCATGGACATGGGTAATGTGCATTCTTTGTTTTTTGTTTTTTTTGTTCTGGGGATCGAACTCAGGTCCTTGTGCTTGTGGGGCAGGTGGTAGAACCACTGAGCTAAACCCCCCACCCTTTTTTTTTTGTTTTTTGTTTTGAGAATGTGCCTTCTTACACCAACTCTGCACACTTGAAAGTGTGCCACAGGGCCACTTACCTGTGTGCTTTACTCAGTGTCTGACGCAAGGTGAATATGTACACAGCTGTCATATGGAATTCACCCTCATTTAATGATGAATGAAAGTCTGTACATGTCTGGTACAGATCTGTGGATGTGAACCCCGAAATACAGAGGGCTAAGTGTATTTGCAGGTTCACCTAAAGCCACGTGTGTGTAGCCTGTGGCCCTCCCGATGGTCTGTAGCCACAGTGCACATGCATGGTGTGCGTGCCCCGTGGCCTTGCCTGGGCCTGTGTGGCTCAGTGCTCGTTCTGTGTGCAGCATCCTTTCTGCTCACAGGAGGGGAAGATCTTGGCTTGTTAATTTGGTAGGAGAAGCTTGCTGTGGATGGTTTTCCTGATGCAAACTAGGATGTTCTTATCAGAGGAGGTGCTTGGAGCCTCTCTCTTGCTGGGAATGGCTGCTGTTTTCATCAGGGGAGTTCTGATCTTCAACGTGAACATCACTTCCTAGCTCCAATGTGGATCCCTCAGTTTGGTGACAGAAATCCTTCATCTCTCCAGTGTAGATTTTCTGGCTTCCACCACTGGCCTTTGGGCCTTCCAGGTGCAGATCCACAACATGAACAAGCATGACACATTGCCGTGAGCTCTAGGCCATTGGCTGGACTCGAGGAGGACATTAATTGCATTGGACTCGGGGCCTTCAGCTGGACTTGTGTGGGAAACCGGTGGGATCTAGGCCTTCAGTTGAATCCTTTGGGCTTCTAGTGTGCAATTAATTTCTTGCACTCCATAACCTTATAAAAAAAGGTGCCAAGGTTTCCACATTTTTGTCTTTTTCTTGGTGATTTAGCTTTTTTTTTTGGTCCTGGGGATCTAACTTAGGACCTTCTTCTTGTGAGGCAGGCACAGTGCCACTGAGCTAAATTCCCTGGCCCTGGTGATTTGGCTTTTAAAATGGTTCCCAGGACAGGCATTTAGCTCAATGGCACTGTGCCTGCCTCGCAAGCACAAGGTCCTGAGTACAGTCCCTGGTACCTCCAAAATTAAGAATATAAAATAAAATGGTTCCCAATCTTAGTGCTGAAATGCTGCCTTGTGTCCCAGAACCCAGAAAGCAGTTCAGTACCCCATGGAGACCAGTGACCTATGCTGGGTAAGTACCCTGAGGGCTGAGTTCTAGGGTTGTCGACTGATTTTATTACTAACAGTTCAGGAGTGTGTTAAAAATAAAGTGCCTTAGGCCGGGGATTTTTAGCTCAGTGGTTCTGCCTCCTACCTCAAAAGTGCAAGGACCCGAGTTCAATCCCCCGTACCAAAAAAAAAAAGGGGGCTTTAGACAGAAACCGCATCTCATGATACATTGGCTGGTGATGAAAATAAGAGCAGAAACTTGTATTTTCCAGGAGCAGTGGTTCAGGGTTTACTAATCCAGGATTTTCACCAACTTTGTAGGACAAGGGTCATGTGTATAGTTCATGGAAACCCAGTGCTACCTGTGTATATGAATGTTCCTTATCCATTGATTGTGTAAGCATATAGGGTCTATGTAGTTTTTTTGAGACAGGGTCTCACTATGTAGTTCAGGCTGGCCTCGAACTCACAGCAATCCTTCTGCCTCAGCCTACCAAGTGTTGTCATTACAGGCATGCGCCACTACGTCTGGTTACAAAATCTGTTTAGTTTTCAGTTCTTTGAACTTCGTTATATAATTAAAAGTCAGTTGCTGCAATATGTTGCCCCTATAATAATTCTGGCTTATGTTTTCTGGACCCTCTTTAGTTTTTAACATCATTTTAGCATTAATATCAATAAATTCTTCCGCTCACAGAATAATAGAAAGCATTACTCTTTTTTTTTTTTTTTTTTGTACTGGGGATCAAACTTAGGACCTTGAGCTTGCAAGGCAGGTGGTGGAACCACTGAGCTAAATCCCGGGCCAGAAAGCATTACTCTTTATCCCTTTATCACAGGTCCTTGTCAGACAGCCCAGTGTTGTTTTTTCGTTTTGTTCTTTGTTTTTTTTTGTTGTTTTTTTGATACTGGGGATCAAACTCAGGACCTTGCACTTTCGAGGCAGGTGGCAGAACCACTGAGCTAAATTCCCAGCCCTATTTCTGATTTTTTGACCCAGGCCCATGTAGTTCAGGATGCCCTTGAACTCACTATGAAGCCCAGGCTGGCCTCAAACTTGGAGCGATCCTCCTGCCTCAGCCTTCAGGTGTGCACTGCCTCATCCAGCTTACCTCATTTATTTTCTTATTATTTATTTATTTTTGGTACTGGGGATCGAGCTCAGGACCTTGTGCTTACAAGGCAGGCAGTGGAACCACTGAGCTAAATCCCTGACCCCCACCTCATTTATTTTTTATTTAGAGACAGTCTCACCTAGTTACCCAGGCCGGGCTTGACCTTGTGGTGCTCCTGCCTCAGCCTCCCAGAGTGCTGGTTACAGGTGTGTGCCACCAGGCCCAGCTTGGCAATGTCATTTATCCTATACTACTTGGTTTGTTGGTGTTTTGAGACAGGGTCTCGCTATGTAGTTCAGGCTGGCCTCAAACTCACTATGTACCACACGTTGGCCTTGAACTCACAGTGAGCCTCCTGCTTCAGCTCCCCAAGTGCTGGGATTACAGGTGTATGCCACCACACCCAGCTGTTTGTTTTTCAAGCCCCAGTCTTGCTATGTAGTTCAGGCTGGTCTTTAACTCACTATGCAGCCCAGGCTGGCCACCTCCTGCCTGGGCCTTCCAAGTGCTGGTGTCCTACACTGCTTTAAAATATACTTTACTATGTAGGCATTTGTTTGTGGCAGAGACTTCACAAATTCTGAAAATTACAGTTTGATTCCCTTTCCTTTCAGATTCTTCTTTAGAACTCTTCCTTCTTATCCACAACTTGGATAGCCAAATGCTGAGAGGAGACAAGAGCCAGCAGATTATTGGACAGCTGTCATCTTTGCGTAACATATACCTGGTAGCATCTGTTGATCACCTTAATGCTCCTCTCAGTAAGTTAAATATTGCTACCGTCTTTCTTGAGAGATCAGTTTACAATGTTTTTTATTGTGTTTTAGTATTTTCCCCATTCCATGTTTAAAGACATAGGTTAGCTGGATGTCATGGTGCATGCCTATAATGCCAGCGCAGGATAGACTCAGGCAATCCTGGGCTACATAATGAGTTTGAAGCCAGACTGAGCTACTTATTGAGACCTATTGTCAAAGGAAAAATAACAAAAACAAGGCGGGTATGGGGCACATCCCTGTAATGGCTGACTATGGAAGCTGAGGCAGGAGGATCTTAAGTTTGACCCAAGCTTGGGCAGTGTAACAACCTAATTAGACCCTGTTGCAAACTTTTAAAGATTTTCAAAAGGGCTGGGGATGTAGCTCAGCAGGAAGGACCTAGATTTAATACCCAGTGCAACCGAAAAAAAAAAAACAGAAGCCACACGAGTTGCCTACAAGACAGTTATACTCAGTTTAATTTAGTTCTTTTGTAATACTGTAGATTGAGCCCAGGGAGCCCTGAACTTCATCACTCTGAACTTCAGTTTTTATTTCATTTTGAGATAGGATGTCACTAAGTTGCCCAGGCCGGCCTGGGATTCACCATCCTCCTGCTTTAGCTACCCAAGTAGCTAGGATCACACACATGCTCCATGGTGCCAAGCTACACAAAATTCTTGAAAATGAAAGTTCACATAAATCGGACAAACGTGTTTAAATACCACAGTTTCTCTGATGTGAGAAAGTAAAAATGGAAATAAGGCTAAAATGTACAATAGATATTGGGAAATGTGAAGAAAATGTTCAAAACATTTGAAGGGAAGAACAGAAGGAGGGAAACAGAGGAGCAGGGAGGGAGGAAGGAAGGAAAGTGCGAGAAAATAGGACAAAATGGAAACAAAGCTTGGGGGGATGGCAGAAGAGAAGAAGCAAGATAGATCAGGTACAGGTACAAATTCCCTGTGATGAGTGTGATCATGATGTGTATCTAAAATGTACCAATAAATATTTTGCTTTTGAAAAAGTTCTGCCCGGGATTTAGCTCAGTGGTGCCACCGCCTGCCTTGCAAGCGAAAGGTCCTGAGTTCAATCCCTGGTACCAAGAAACAAAGTTCTGAAAAAAAAAAGAAAGAAAAGTTCACATACTAAAGAGGGTTGTTTTAGACCTCAAGTCACAAGGGAAGTCGCATGTCTCCATCACATGGCTGGAGTTTTGGTCTCTTTCTATTGTCTGTGGTATTGCCATATTTATTTTATAAACTTAATTCACATACTTTGTGGTGATCCTGTAGAACAAAATATTGAATTGCTAATTTTTCAAAGGATGCCTTGATAGTACTAAGGTGATTTAATGTGTATTTAATGTGCAGCAAAGATTCAGGTGTTGATTGACAGTGAAATCAGATTGTGGATTACTGATGTGGATGAAGAATTGATTAAAAATGAAAAATCTCAGGATCCTCTTCATTGAATGCTTTTCCAGAATGGACTCCAGTAGGATGACAAATGAATGTATTTTGTAATTGTGTTCTCTGATCACACTAGTGTGGGACCACGCAAAGCAGAGCCTTTATAACTGGCTGTGGTACGAGACCACCACGTATAGTCCCTACACTGAGGAGACGTCCTATGAGAACTCTCTGCTGGTCAAGCAGTCCGGCGCCCTCCCGCTGAGCGCCTTGACGCACGTCCTCCGCAGCCTCACCCCTAATGCACGGTGAGAAAGGAAACGTTTCTTCTTGACAACTGTACACTGAGGGCTGGGGTGCAGCTCAGGAGAACAGCACTTGCCTGGCAGGCATGGGGCCCTAGGTTCTGTCCCCTGTGCCGTAAATAGAGAAACAAGATGAACAAAACATTAAAAATTGTCTGTTTTAAAGTTGAAGATTCACTTTCTTAAACTGTAAGCAACTGGCAGGTGGGACTTTTTTTGTGTTTTTGTTTTGTTTTGTTTTTTGGTACCGGGGATCAAACTCGGGTCCTTGTGCTTACGCAGCAGGTGGTGAAACCACTGAGCTAAATCCCCAGCCCCTCTAACACTTTTTTAAAAATTTAAGTTATTTTGAGGGCTGGGAATCTAGCTCAGTGGTTCCAGTGCCTCCCTTGCAAGCACAAGGTCCTGAGTTCAGTCCCCGGTACAAAAAAAAAAAAATTTTAAGTTATTTTGAAATTGTGGTTCAATCTGCAGTTAGTGTGATCTAGTTTTTACTTGGTATAAATGTAATGGATCAAGAATCTTCACCAAAATTCAGCCATAGTTACAGAGTGTCATTCAGGAGATCCAAAATATGATTATAGAATTGTTCTCTACATAATCATAAAAATTAAAGTGCAAAGGCGTAGTAATTTTGATTCCGTGAGGAACTCCTGGGAATCTTCGGTTGTATAATACTCCTTTCAACTCCATAATTCCACTTGGTTCACTCTCCCACAGAAGTAATTCAAAATATAAAAACTAGGGGCTGGGGATTTAGCTCAGTGGTTCCGCCACCTGTCTCACAGTGCAAGGACCTGAGTTCGATCCCTGGTACCAAAAAAAAAAAAATTAATCAAAATATAAAAACTATAATTTTACTTAATGCAGGTATTTTTAATCATCTAAAAAAGGAAATTATATAATCCAAACCAAACAGGAAGTTGGTTAGTTTGTGGTGCATGATAAGCAGTCATTAAAATTTGTTTAGGAACAGCTTAAAAGATATAGGAAAGGGGGAAAAGACACAGGGAAAGTCAATAATTAAAAGGGTACAAAATGGTGTACACAGCTGCATGTGGTGACACGCACGTGAAATCCCAGTGCTCTGGTAGGCTGAGGCAGAAGGATCGTAAGTTCAAGCCCAGCCTGGGCAGTTGAGCAACTTAGTGAGACCCTGTCTTAAAAAAGGGCTCGGGGGCCAGGGATGTAGCTCAGTGGTTCCTCTGCCTGCCTCGCAAGTGCAAGGTCCAGAGTTCGATCCCCAGTACAAAAAATAAGGGCTGGGATGCAGCTTGATGCACAGCACCTGGGTTCAGTCCCCAGTGCTGGGGTAAAAATGTTGAAAGGGTGCATACTGTATACATAAATGTTTGAGTTTTTGTATTTCAGTCCCCCCTCATGCAGTGTGACAGCAACACCTACTGTTATCTTAGGGTTATGGGGTTGATATTTGCCCCTTTGGATGTTACTATACATTCCAAATTTTCTACAAGGAGAAGTAATCCCCAGTGAGAGAAAATCCAAAAATACAGGGAAGTAAAAAGAATTAAAGTATGTTATGTACGTGTACCAGCTCCCACAATGAAGGCTGTCATCATGTCCTGAAACATGGACTAATAAGATCTAAAAAAATTGCTAAAAATACTCCTAGACAGAAAGGCTCTTGCTCCTTACAAGGCCAGGCTGTGCCCTGGAGGAAGAGTGGGAGGAGACCCTGGCACTTCACTGCTTCCCTCTCTGTCCGTGGATTCTGGCTCTGAATTCCTGTTTTGGGTTTTTCCTCAGGGGAATTTTCAGGCTGCTGATGAAGTATCAGCTGGACAAGCAGGAGGACCCCTCCTACACAGGTATCTGACCCCGCCCTCTGCCGCCCCAGCCCTGCGGCTCCTAGCGCGCTTGCGCTTGCACTTGAGCTTTTTACTGTGTCCTTATTTCCCACGCGTCTGACGCAGCGCTCCAGAAACACAGCGGGATCAGGAAGCAGTGAGCAGGTCTGGCGCAGAGAAGGGCGTAGCGCTGTTCGGCCCCTCCTGTTTCCAGAGGCTGGGTGCTCGTGCTCGGGGCTGGGGCTGGGCCAGCAGGCTGTGGCGTTGCAGCCTGGGCTGTGGCTTCGTGTCTGCCCGCACCATGCTTTTCATATGTGGGCATTTGGGGAGATTTTCTTCCAATTTTAGTATATGTGCTGCCAAAGCGAGCACTAGGAGATTTTCTTCCTTTTGGGCAAAAATAATATCTCAGTGAAAAATAAGTTGTAATTGTTCAGCTCGTGACTTAGTTCTTTCTTTCTCTCTTTCTTTGTATTTGTTTGTTTTTTTGCAATGAGGTCTCCCTGTAATTCAAGCAGGCTTTGAACTCACTATGTAGCACAGGCTGCCCTCAAACTCGCAGCAGTCCTCCTGACGCAGCCTCCTGAGTGCTGGGATGACAGGTGTGCACCACCAACCCAGCTTAGTGGTCTTTTTGAAAGTCAGCTTTACCCAAGCTATTGAAATGTCCTACTCAGTCACACTGACTGCATTCAGCAGTTGGCTCTGACTGCCTCGATGGGTGGCACCCAAGTACTTCCTAGCTCTACTTGCTCATCCGTCTGCACACACTGGTCGTGCTTACCCCGTGTCCTGCAGTGGGGCTCTGGGCGCAGGGTCGAGGCTGCAGTGCTGCTGAGGCCTTGTCTCCTCTTGACCCTCCCAGGGCTGTCCTTTCAAGACTTCTACCAGCAGTGTCGGGAGGCCTTCCTCGTCAACAGTGACCTGACACTGCGCGCCCAGCTGACGGAGTTTAGGGACCACAAGCTGATAAGAACAAAGAAGGTAAGACCACCCTTCCAGCCACGTCCACTGGGAGCTATGCATGCCCTTTACTTCAGGACAAGAATCTCGCTGACTGAGTCCAGCATGTGAAGTGAGGCTCCATGAGATTGGCTGGTCACTGCACTGCTGGACCTGGTACGAAAACACACAGGAAGAAGGCAGAGTCCTCTTTGTGAGCTCCAGACCCAAGCAGGCAGACGCTAGAAACAGAGTAGGAGCTGAACAGCCCCAGTCCCTCTCTCCACCCTCCGCCTGCCCACTGGTCCAGTCAGTATTTATGGAGTGCTAACTGGGTATCACATGTATATGAAGTGACAGCACAGAGTAATAAGCAGAACCGTGCTGGGGTTGCTTTTCTTTTGGAACTTAAAGCCTAGTGGGGAGTTGGACATTAGTCAGGTAGCTGCACGCATGTAAAACTTTACCTGTGTTAGGGGCCAGAGATTTAGCTCAGTGGCATAGTGCCTGCCCGGCAAGGCAAGATCTTGAGTTTGACCCTTGGTACCAGGAAAAAGAAAAGAAAAACTTCATCTGTGTTCAATGACCAGCCATGTGTTGTGGTACATGCCTGTAATCCCAGCACTCAGGAGGCTGAGGCAGGAGAATGGCCACACAAATTTGAGGCCAGCCTGTGCTACATTACAAGACCCTGGCTCAGAAAAAGAAAGGGGGAACGGGAGGGACTTAGTTAAAGTAGTTGAATTTTTTTGTTGTTGTTGTTTTGGGTTTTGTTTTGTTTTGTTTTTCAGTACTGGGGATAGAACTCAGGACCTTGTGCTTTTGAGGCGGATGTGGTGCCACTGAGCTACATCCCGGCCCTAGAGTAGGTGAATTTGACCTCATACTGTGTATCAAAGAGACTGCTGTGCTGAGATCCACTGGATAGATCTTACCTTGGAGGTAGTGGGTGCGGCCACACACGCTTAAATTCTCAGCTACTAGGGAGGCAAGGGGACTGCAAACTCCACCTGGGCAATTTAGCAATACCACATCTCAAAATAAACATTTCTTAAAGAGGGTTGGGGTGGAGCTGAGTGACAGTGCTTGCCCAGCATAGGTGAGTCCCTGGCTCAATTCCTAGAACCATAAAGAGTGGGGGGTGCTCCATGACAGGAAAAGCACAGCTGGAGACTGGAAACAGAGGTGTCTGGTGTAGCAAGAGGAGGTTGAAGAGGGCGTGGGGTAAGGGCTGGCCCTGTATGTCTTTAGGCCAAGGAAAGGTTTTCGATCTTTGAAATAGTGAAGTCATTAAAAAGCACAGTACCCATGGGCTGGGGATTTAGCTCAGTGGTTCAGCCACCTGCCTTACAAGCGCAAGGTCCAGAGTTTGAGCCCTGGTACCAAAAAAAAGAAAGCATGGTAACCATTGGGTGGCACAGGGACAGGACACGGGCCCACTCGGATGGAGTAGGTTGAGGGCGGGGCAGAGCTGGGGCCGAGGGCCAGTGGAGGCTGGAGGTGGATAGAGGTACAGCGAGCCAGTGTGGAGGACTCCAGGTCCGGAGCTGTGGGGCAGAGCTGTGGCCCCTGTGTGAGGAGCTGGAGTCGGGGCATGAGTCAGAGCCGAGGGTCCCCGGGGAAGGTGTTGCTGCCCAAGGCCCTGGGAAATCCAGGCCAGGGATGCAGGAGTGTGAGTCCTGCTGGCCCAAGCTGTGACAGAGCAGAGGGCCAGGGATGAGGCCTGGAGCGACATTTGTGCCTCAGAGGAGGAGCAGCCAGCCAGAGGGTGGCAGGGAGGTGGAGCATGGAGAGGGCAGCGTGTCATTGATCAGCCAGGATTGTGCAACAAGGCCCAGGCACTACGAGTCCCAGGACAGCGTTCACGTCACCATGCGTCCAGTTCCAAACTCAGCAAGTGTCAGGGTAGGACTGTGATGGTCTGCAGCGTCAGGGCTCAGAGAAGCCAGAAGGTGAAGACTCGGTGAAGACTTGCCTGTCCACACTGGGGGTGGGGGGGGGCCCTGTGGAAAGGGGAAGTGGTGTCTGGTTGAGGAAGGAAGGAGGGGATCCCACTGCCTGACTTGTCGCTGTGAAGTAGATTAACTAACCCAGTGTACAAACCAGGAAGTGCTCACCAGGCGCTCTCTCACCTTTTGGTGTGCTGTGTTGTTTTGAGACAGGGTCTGTGTACCCCAGGCTGGCCTGGAACTCAAGGCAGCCCTCCCACCTCAACCTTCCCAGTGCTAGGATTATATGCATGTACTGCCATGCCCAGCTCCTTTGTATATGTGTGTGTGTGTGTGTGTGTGTGTGTGTGTGTGTGTGTGTGTGTGTATTTTTTTACCAGTACCGGGGATCAAACTCATGACCTTGCACTTGTAAGGCAGGCACAGTGCCACTGAGCTAAATCCCCGGTCCATCTTTATATATTTTTGAGACAGGTTCTCAGTAATTTGCTTAAATTGGCCTCAAATTTAATCCTCTTGCCTCAGCCTGCTGAGTAGCTGGGATTGTAATCATGTTCCACACCTAGTTTTGCCCTTTTTTTCCATTGGAGTTTTTCTGACACAGACTCTTGGTATGTAGTCCACGCAGGCTTTGAACTATGCAGCCCAGACTGGCTTTAAACTCAAGCAGTCCTGCTTTAGCCTCATAAGTACTGGGATTACAGGCGTGTGCCACTGTGTCCAGGGTGCCTTTTTACTACTGTATTTATGTAAAATGTTTCAGCTTTGTGACTAAGGCTTCTTAGAGTAGGTTAGAAAATATGAGAATACATCTTTTTTTTGTTTTTGTTTTTTGGTACCGGGGATTGAATTTGGGACTTTGCGTGTGCGCAACAGCGCCGGAACCACTGAGCTAAATCCCCGGCCATCTTTTTTTATATGTAAACCAGTGAGCTAGTCTCTTGAAACACTACTCTGGTGTTTTCTGAAGACTTAATTTATATGATCTGGCTCTCCTGTTATTCCTACGGAGAAAAGAATTCTAAAGGCATGCCACGGCTCCCAGCCCAAAAGAGACTTCAGGTCATTGTGCCACAGCTCCCAGCCTGGAGGAGGCTTCTGGGTAGGCGTGCCGTGGCTTCCAGCCTGGAGGGCTTCCAGGTAGGCGTGCCACAGCTCCCAGCACAGAAGAGGTGAGCCATGCACCCTCCACCACCACCACCCATCAAAATGAGAAGACAGGTAAACAAGCCTCAGAACCAGACTTCCAGATCACCTACAGCAACCCCAAAAAGAAACAAGATGGAACACTCTGATACTCAACTATCTGGACTCCCTGAACTAGCAACGAAAGAGGATATGGAAAAAATGAAATCAGAAATAATTTCTCACATAACAGCAGAGATTGTGCTCCTAGTGCAAGAAATGATTAATACATCTAGAGAGGATCTGAGGAACATGATGGAATCCCAACATAGGAAACAAATGGAATCCATAAAGCAGATGCAAATAGATTTCCAGGAGATGAAAAACTCCATTGAAAG
>NW_004624889.1:267366-287261 GCF_000247695.1 Heterocephalus glaber
ATAGCTAAAACTTGGAAACAGCCCAAATGCCCATCAACTGGAAACTGGATAAAAAAGATGTGGTTTTTTTTAATAAAATGGAGTACTACTCAGCCATCAAAAATGAGAAATTAGAGACATTCATTGCTAAATAGATACACATTGAGGTGATACTCTTAAGTGAAGTAAATAGGACACACATATAAATACTGAATAGTTTCTCTAGCGTGAGAAACAAAGTGTAAATAAGGACTTAAAGGTATAATACATAATGTGAAATAGAAAAGGGAAAGAGGAAATGGAAGGGGCAGGGGAAAGGAAAGAAGGGAATGGAATTAATGAGAAAATGAAAAAATAGAAACAACATTGTAAATAGGGAGGGATGGAGGGGTTGAACAGAGGGCAGGGGAAGGGGGAAAAATAACCAAGAGAGATTATGTAAAGGTGCACATTTCCAATGATGAATGTCATTATATTGTATACCTAAAATGTACCAAACCTAAAATGTACCAATAAAAGGATATACAAAAAAAATAAATAAAAAAGATATTGCATAAGAGAAATCAAATACACTTTTGGTTGAACCCACAGTTGAAGTTCCGGTAGCTCTTACACAAGCGCTAACATATGGGTGTTCTTGTATCTTTTAGGGAACCGATGGAGTGGAGTATTTAATAATCCCTGTTGACAGAGGAACACTGATTGATTTCTTGGAGAAGGAGGAAGAGGAGGCTTGAAGCTGTCCTCTGCCCTTGAGGCTTCCACAGGCGTCGAGTGCTCCAGCATCTGCTCTGTGAAGCACAGCGTTTCCAACCACACTCCATTCCTCCCCAGTGTGCAGGAGCTGCCACAGGGCAGCTGTGTCCACAGGACTGGTCCGCCAGCTGCCACCCAGTGCTCCATTCTGCTACTCGGGCTGAGTGATCGTGCCTTCTTTATTGGTTACCTCTGGAGACTTTCTGCCGGATGAAGTATGCTCAGGGACTGTTTGAACTGGATGTCTGTGAATTCTTTTATACTAGAGATACTAGTCCTGATTTTTTGAAGAGGGCCTTTAATACTCCCTGAGCCGGTTGTGTGCAGTGTGCTTGTCCCAGAGTGTGAAAGTACACAGCATCCCGTGTGTGTGTTCTGTGTGGGAGCCAGGGTGTGGGGGAGGCAGCACGTCTCATATAAATGGAGGGGACTTGGCTGGGGACACAGCTGGGCTGAGGGAGCAGCAGATGGAGTGCACCAGGCCATCTGCCCAGCTGGGAGGCACGGGAACAGACAGGTGTGTTTGAACAGTCACATCTGTGCAGTGACCTTCACGTGCAGACAGGAAGCCAGGCTAGAGAACAGAATCCTCAATTACATTTGAATGATTGTTTTTGGAACAACAAAAAATACAACACATAGGTTCCCGCTGCCTGCCTTGCAAGCGCAAGGTCACGAGTTTGATCCCCGGCACCAAAAAAAAAAAACCCACTTTATTCTTGTATATTGAGGTTTTTAATTTTCTTGAACAACATGCAGATGAATAGCATATTAACACTTAGCTGAAAACCTTGCCTTCCCTGTCCAGCAGACATGAAAGCATGTAGGATCCTTCCACCACTTTGAAAGCACTGATCTCAGCCTCTGAATACTCACACAGCCTGTCTGCTTAAGGAAAGAACACAGAGCTAAGTGTGGCCATTGCTGTGAGCTTCTGGTCTTCACAGTCCCTGAAACACTTCACACTTGGAAATGAAATGTTTGTTCACATGTAATTAATAAAATCTGTGCCTCATCAGCTCTCATTCATCTATGTTTTAAACTTTCATGAAAATATTTCCAAAAATGCTTGACTTTTTGTTAATTTCCTTGTGATATATAATTGATTTTGTTAAATCCATTTATGGTTATAGTCTTAAATACAACTACTGAAAATGTCATTTGTACATGAATTGATTTTTGTTGTTTGGTACTGGGAACTGAACTCGGGATCTTACGCTTGGGAGGCAAGCAGCGGAACCACTGAGCTCAATCCCCAGCCCATGAATTGATTTTTTTAGTTTTTTGCCAGTCATAGAGTATGTGACGAGCGAGTCTGCCTCCATTCCCTGACCCCAGTATTTAGGCAGCCATGGACAGCAGCTTCTTCCATGTTTTGATGTCTGCAGCCAGTGGTGGCGAACCTATGGCACACATGCCACAGACAGGGTTCACCATCACGACTCCACACATATGAAAGGTATCTCCCTCTGTTTAGAAATACAGTGGTAACATGATGGTTACTGGTTTGTACCTTGCTTTCTTGCTTGTCTTGTTTACAACTGTTATAAAAATATATAAAACTTACAGTGACCTAACATGCAAATTTTTGCATTTGCTCTTAGATATCTATGGTTTATTTTTATAAGTTTTGTGTCTATATACTATTGAGAACAGTAAGTATATGTGAAAGAGTACTATTAATAAAAACAAATTTGAGTAGATCTTTTTTTAACCTACAGTGCTGGTTTATTAGTACAAACACCATCAGCCCCTCGCTAACTTGTGTGGCCATCTGTGTTCTCCAAGGTCTGCTCGCTGCCCATCAGCTTCCAGAGCGGTCTCAGCTGCTGCATCACCTTTCTTCTGGTGAGACTGGGCAGCACTCCCAAAACCTTCACATTTTCTGGTGCTTGCAATAAAATGATAAAAAGACAGCAGATAAAGAACACTTATTTCTTATAAACCTGGCATTAAGACTTAATTTTTCAGGCAGCGAGTGCTACACTAATTTTTATAACACTCCAGAAATCAGACTGACTTAGTACCACGTTGGATGTTTTAATGTTTATTTCTTCAGAGATCAGGTTTACAGACAGTTAACAGATGGTAACTGGGTGGAGGCCATGCCTTCCAGTGCTCTGCCACTGAGCTGTGTTCCTGCCCGATTTTGCTTAACATTAAAAAAAAAATCACAACTTGAAGCTTTTTTTTTTTCTCCAGCAGCCCTGTTCAGAGCATACACACTCTTAGGTCCTCAGCAGCTGCAGCTGAAGGAAGGGAAACTCAGATGGACTGGACGCAGCCTCTCCGGGACTGGGTCTCCTCAGGAGCCTGATTTTTCTAACTGCTGCTACGCCATTTTAGTTACTCATGAGCACTCGCTGCCTAAAGGCCGTGCCCTCCAGGAGTTAGCGGGTGCGGATGCGATGAAGTGAATGAGACTTGGCTCTGTAACGCTGGATAATAATGCAGCAGCCACGGTAGGGCAGCGTGGCCAAGCACGAGCGCCGCGCGGCTGTCGGGACCCATTCCCGGCCAGCTCCTCTGCCTCACCCTGACCCTGAGCCGCCACCTTCACCTTTCCTGCCCAGGTCGGATGGATGTGGGATGCCCGAGGCCTGGACAGCAGCTAAATCAACTTGCATCTTCTTTTTCAAGTTTATTCTTTTTTGTTAACATAATTAAATGTTCCCATGCACATAGACAATCAACTCCTGAAGAATGTAACTACATTTTAGAAAAAGTTGGTTCAGGAAGCCTGAGAAAAAATCTTCCATGATACTTTGTTTCAAAAAAACCAAGTAACGAGGGTGACCAGGCCTGGCCTCGTGCCTCCTGCTTTGTACCCCAACCAGGACGTAAGAGTTCCTGGCGTCCTCGATGAGCAGTGAGCTCTGCAGCACATCTGTCCAGCTTCCCACCCCCAGACCTTCCTGTGTCCCCCACGCCCATCCCAGCAGCTTACCCTTGTTACACCCAAACTTCCTCCTCTTTCCCACCTGCCTGTGGTCTTGGTACGTGGAAAGCAGATGGGACAGTCCCTGCCAGGCCACCTCCCCACTCGCCTCCGCCCACAGCCGCCCACACTAGCCCAGGACCCTGCACTGGGCTCAGGCTGCTGGCTGCACTGCAGCAACCCACTGCAGATAATTCCTCTAGGGCCCCAAGTCCTCCAGGCAAGACAACTGGGAGAACAGTAACCCATAAAAGAAATGTAAAGCCCTCAACATTTTGGACAGTATCTTAAAAGATTTGCTTTTACCATTATCAGAATAACATGTTAAGGGGCTGGGGATTTAGCTTAGTGGTTCCGCCACTTGCCTCATAAGCACAAGGTCCCAAGTTCAATATCTGGTATCAAAACAAAACAAAACAAAAAACATGTTGCAAAGAGAAACTGGAAAAAAAATTTTTAGGCTCCTATCATACCACCCAAAGAAAAAAATCACAGTAAAAGTGGACTGCTATCCAAAAATGGGCATCCGAAATGAATTGACACTTCTCAGATGAAGTAGAAACAGCAAATAAATACATGAAAAAAATGTTCAACATCGCTGGTCATTCAAGAGATGCAGATAAAAACAACAATGAGATTCCACCTCAGCCCAGAAAGAATGGCTGCTATCAAGAAATCAACCAATAACAAATGCTGGCGGGGATGTGGGGAGATAGGAACCCTGCTCCACTGCTGGTGGGAGTGCAGACTGGTGCAACCAGTGCGGAAATCAGCGTGGAGATTCCTCCAAAGACTAAAACTATGCCGCGCCTGCCTCACAAGCACAAGGTCCTGAGTTTGAGCCCTGGTACCAAAAAAAAAAAAACACCCCTAAAACTAGAGGTCCCATTTGACCCAGCTGTTCTCCTTTTTGGTATCTTCTCTAAAGAATTAAAAGCATCATACCACAGCGATATACGCGCATCCATGTTCATAGCAGCTCAGTCTATAATAGCTAAATCTTGGAAACAGCCCAAGTGGCCATCAACTGAGGAGTGGATAAAGAAGATGTGGTTTTTTAAGCTTGAGACATTTCTAGCTAAATGGATGCACCTTGAACTTTTTTTTTTTTTTTTTGGTACCAGGAATCGAACTTGAGTCCTTGCACTTGCAGGGCAGGCAGCAGAACCACTGAGCTAAATCCCCAGCCCATGGATGCACCTTGAGACCAAACTCTTCAGTGAGATAAACTGGACACAGATGTTTAAATTCTGCACTGTTTCTCTGGTGTGAGAAACTGAAAGTGGAAATAAGGACGGAAATGTGTAACAGAGACTGGGAAATGGGAAGGAAATGTTCAGATGGGAAGGGAAACAACAGAGGGGGAGGGGTAAAGGAAAGGGACAAGAAAAAAAGAACAAAAAAAAGGGAAACAAAGTTTTTGTAATGAGAAGAGGGGTGGAAGGGAATGGGGGAAAAAAGATATATAATGTACAGTACCAATTCCCTATGATAAATGCTATCATTATGTTATCCAAAATGTACCAATAAATGTTTAGCTTCAAAAAACAAAATGGATTCCTAGCTGGGTGTGGTGGCACACATCTGTGATCCCAGCACTTGGGAGGCTGAGGCAAGAGGACTGCTGAGTTCAGGGCCAGCCTGGGCTCTATAGTGAGACCCTGTCTCAAAAACCCCTCAAAAATAATAAAGCGGGTTGTTCCCACACTGTGTATACCAGGTTCACTGTGAATGCATTTAAGAAGCGGGCGGTTCAGTACACTGGCCAAGTCTGCACCCCAATCTACCATTTCCTAGTGATGGGCCTTGGGCAATCTTAAAACTGTTGTTTCTTTCTTTGGTCTGAAGCAGGGTCTCCCTACGTAGCCCAGGATGACTTCAAACTCATGGTCATTCTCCTGCCTCAGCCTCCCAAGTGCTGGGAATCACAGGTGTGCACCATCATGCCAGGCTACATCATATACATAGATGTCACATATTATTTATATATATATATATATATATATATATATATATATTTATTTTTGTTTTGGTGCCAGGGATCGAACTCGTGACCTTGCGCTTGCGAAGCAGGCGCTGGAACCACTGAGCTAAATCCCCGGCCCCTCACATATTTGATATTTGAGATATGATAGGGACAGGGACTCAACTAAGTAGGCCAAAGCGGGTTCACACTTGCAAACTTGTGAGGCGTATTTTTAAACTAATCAACAGCAGAAACTCTCAGATAAACACATCTTATCTATACTCTCAGAAATTACTTGAGCTACTTCCCAAGGACGGAGAGCAAACAGTTCAAGCTTATGAGATGTGTGTTCTCTGACAGGCAGTTACCATACGGTGCTGGCCTTACGTGCCTAGTCCCTCAGCGAACACAACTGGATCAGAAAACAGCTTGATCTCTGCCCGCGCTGGCACACGCCGCCCGCTGCACACTGCAGTGCTGAGTGCAGACCGACCACGTGTCCTGGTGCCACTGTGCTACATCATGGAGAGAGGGTCCCTGTCGCACTCCGACAGCACCAGCCGCACCCTGCTGTCCAGGTGCATGGCCAGCAGGTCCCGCAGGTCAGAAAGAAAGCCGCGCTCCGTGTTGCTGTGCTCACAGAGGATGACGCTGATTCCTTGGGAAGTGGCATCCAAAACATCATGATGGGACATTTCACCTGCCGGGTGGAGAGCACACACTTAGCCCTCAGACATGGAAGCCGCAGAAGCACAAGCCACGTTGCATGTGAAGAACGAGAACGGCAGAACTGCTTTCTAAGAGGATGTGTCCGGTTTGCTTGCACACCCTGAGCAGCAAAGCCAGCCCACCAAGAATCCTCACTCCTGCTGACCTGAGCACTTGCTTACCATCCCAGACTTGGGAGGCCGAGGCAGGAGGGGCACTGTGAGTGAAAAGCCAGCCTGGGCTACACAGTGAGACCACTGCAAGTTTGAAGCCAGCTGGAATTAGTCAGACCCTGTCTCAAGTAAATAACACACATAAAAGATAAGGAAGAGATTTACTTAGTTCTAGGTTTTTGAGGCAGGGAGTGCACAGGGCCCCACCTCAACTGCAACAGCTCAGGGTGCTGACAGTGGCAGGACTCATGGGTGGCTGGGGGCAGGATGGACTCAGGCCAGCCGGACATCAAATCTATCCATCCGTCCTACAGACTGAACCAGAGCCTTTGCAATGATCTATACCTCAGGCCTTTTATCTTATTTTGATAGAAGGGCTAACTAAGTTGCCCACTCGAGGCTCAAACTTCCGATGCTCTTGCTTCAGGCTTCCAAGTAGCTGGGACTACAGGCCTGAACATCAATTTCTGAGATAATCCAATACTAAATCATTAAATGATTTCTTCGCACCACGAAGACTGCAGTACATCCCCGATTCCGGTGTCTGCCTGTGTAGGCCAAGTTCAGAGAGCTCTTTAGCTATCGTGTGTCCCCAGCACTGTCCTAACAGCAGTGAGCCCCGGCTGAGCAGAGTCCTGACCTGTGAGGTAGAGGTCGGCCCGAACTCCCTGCAGAACGCTGCTCCCCGAGCCGGCGCACAGGGCCACATCCTGGACTTGGGAGTCTGCAAGAGAAGGAAACGGGACAGAAGTGTTTGCTGCAGCTCCCTCAGTCCGGTGCCATGGTGCGCGCCAAGAGCACTCTTCGCCCTCAGCATGCAGACTGCACTGAGTCTGAGGAAAACAGCTCTCGGTGCAGAGAAGCAGCAGACCTGCAGGGCCACGAAGATCCAAGGGGTGCCAGTGGGCAGCTTGGCTCCTGGTGTTCGAGGCCAGGAGGCCCTGCCAGTCCACCACAGCGACTGGTGACAGGGACGTCTCTGCGGGTGGCAGGGCTGCAGCTGGATGTGCCCAGGAGCAAATTTGCAGGCCAGAGCCCCAAGTGTCCTCAGGGGGTTGGGGCACCATGGGGTCATGAGCTGCTTGAGCGACAAGGCTCCTGGGGTCACTTCTCTCTCTGGCCTCGCCAGCAGTACTACTCCACTGGGTGCTGCGCACCACCCGACTCAGTGAGTTTTTCTGACAAACGCAACATCTGTAGTGGGTGTGGTGGCACAGGCCTGGAATCCCAGCACCTGGGAGGCTAAGGTAGGAGGATCTCCAACCTGAGCTACATAGTGAGACCCTGTCTCGAAAAAACAAAAGAAAACAAAGCAATGCTTGCAGAGGAGGTGCCCAGGACCCAGCACGGGAGTGTGCAACCTCACACGGCACTGACAGGACAACAGCAGGACCCAGCCTGGCCCCACTGTGCAGAGCAGATGCAGGCGCTCTGCACGTGGCCCCCATCCTCTGTCCCCAGAGGCCTGGAAAAGCCTGGGGACAGGCCAGAGCCCAGCAGCCCCTCCCTGTGAGCCCCAAGAGTATCACCAAGGCCATTAGGACCCTGGCTGGTCCGCCACACACTGTCACCATGGACGGAGGACCTGTGTCGGGGACCTGAGCTGGGGACCTGACCCAGGCAGCCCAGACACCCGGCCAGCCTGGGGTTCACCGCTGACCGAGGCACTCTCCTCCTCCTCAACCTGTGTGCTCCAGCAGACTCCAGCCCAAGTCCAGAGACCAGATGTAGAGCCGCTGTCGGAGAGGTGGGGGACACTCACCCAGGCTCCTTCCTGCTCCGAGTGCCAGGCGGACATGGGACAGTCTCAGGTGTCTCTTTACCCGCTCAATCACAGTCACCAGGGACACAGACTCCTCCAGTGTACAGAGCCGCCCCATCCCAGTCTGCAGCAGCAAAGGCTGAAGAGAAACAAGACTTGGAAACGCTGCCCCTCACCGGTCCCGACAGCAAACCCGCAGAGCAAGTGTAAAATGCAAGCACATGTGAGCTCAGCCGAGAGCCCCGGCCCTCGGTGTATAACCAAATCCTCCAGACTGCGTCCACACAGGCGGTGCTGCGTCCCTAGGGGGCATGGGGGAAGAGCTGGCCTGAGAGAGGGGCTCCAGCCTGCAGGCTGTGCAATCGAGAGGTCGGGTCTTGGGGCTGGAAAGGGATGAGGTTTGGGTACGGGGACACGATGCGGACAGGGTCGGGGGCGGGCAGGCAGGGCAGGAGGAAGGCTGCCGGGAAGGACAGGCCAGCTAGCGAGGCCTCGGTCTGCCATGCTAGACAGGCTGCACCCGGAGCAGGCTCGGAGACTCGGCTGCAGAGGGCAGAGGCAGGGAGAGGGAGCACAAGTGTGTCAGAATTGGAGACACAGTCAGAGCAGAGCTGGGCTTCACAGGGGCCTGGAGACACCAAAGCACCAGGCAAAGAAAAGCTCTAAAGGGCTGGGGCGGAAATACAGCTGACACTCATGTATACTGTATTTGAAGTACTTGTGAGATCTCTAGTGGAAAGGTCCATAAAGTAGTCGGAAATAGGCATGATTTTTAATGCACTTTCTGAGCTAGGAAGAAAGATACAGGAGTCATCATTGTGCACACACCCATCAGGCCAGGCCAGGTAACAGAGACCCTGTCTGACCCTTGGGCGGGGATTTAGCTCAGTGTCCAGGCGCCTGCCTCACGAGCGCAAGGTCCTGTGTTCGATACCCGGTGCCAAAGAAAAAAGAAAAAACCAGTAACCCCGTAACCTGGAAGGAATCCCGACATTTTTCCAGTCCCACAACCCAGAAGAGATCCCGATGTCTTTCAGTCCCTGCACCATCTCCCTCCCTCAGTACCTTCCAAGATGCACTGCAGAGAACGGAGGAGCCCAGGGCCTCACACTCTGGATGGCACTGGCCCCGAGCTGCACCCCGCCCGCCTGGCCTCCCTGTGCACGTCTCAGGAACAGTTACAGACTGCTGATGCCACAGCTCACAGATAAATCTGCCCCACAAACCTGCACTCATAAAACTCATCCAGCTGTGCACATGAACCCTATGGGGCTCTCCACATTGATAAACCACACTACTGCTATGACGCACACGCTGTACCGAGAGCAGTACCCTGGGGTCGAGAACATCCCTCACCTTCTCCAGCACCAGAACCTCGGTCTTCTCGTGCAGCTGACTGTTCTGGGACAGCCACACCCCGACCCGCGTTAGGGCCTCCTGGGTGCAGGTCACACTGAGCCTTGTCTGCTCCTCACCGCTATCAGTTCTGCAACGACAAGATCCCCCTAGGAAGCACTCCAGATGTCCTCTACTCCTCACCGCTTACAACTCTGCTGTGAGGCCCAGGGTCTGAGCACCAGACTCACTGAAGCCTGGGCCCGCCGGGCACCCAGGCCTGAGCTCCCCGAACTGAGTCTGCACAGGCCACTTGAGGGTGTCCTGCTGCTGCAGCAGCCTTCCTCAAGGCTCAGGCTGCGCGTGCGAGCAGCCCGCTCAGGCCCGGCTGCACATCAGAGAGAGCACAGGAGTGCCTGGGAGTGGGGCTGGGCCCAGTGTAACTGGGGGGGGGGGGTCGGACCCAGGAAGCACTGAACCACGCCCCAGACCCCTTTTAAAATCTAAGCTGCACAGGCTGGCCTCAAGCTCGAGATTTTCCTGCCTCAGCCTCCCAAGCAGCAGGGACTACAAGTGTGTACCACCACGCCCAGTGCACTTTTTTGTGTGTGGCAATGGGGACTGTCTGCAAAGCCTCCCTTTGGTACCTTCCGAGGTGTATTACAGCGCTGGAGATGGAACCCTGGGCCTTTGGACTCAGCTACACGTGTATCCAGCCCTGTTTTTACTTTTTGAGACAGTGTCATGCTAGCTTCCCAGAATGGACTTGAACTTGTGATCCTCCTGCTTCAGCCTCCCTCAGTCCTGGTACTGCAGGCATGTACCACTGTGCCAAGCTCCAAATTTAATTTTTTAATTTAATTTAAAGAAACAAAATTTCATAACAAAAAGAGTACAAGGCATAAACCAGATTCTCTTTTTTTGGTACCGGGGATCAAACTTGGGACCTTGTGCTCGCCAGGCAGGCAGCGGCACCATTGAGCTAAACACCCGACCCTCCAAACAGATTCTTATAAAAAAGAAACAGCTGGCAAAAAAAAAGAAAAGAAAAGAGAAGAAAAATTGAGGGCTGGAGATTTAGCTCAGTGGCGCCTGTACCTGTCACGCAAGCACAAGATCCTGAGTTCAATTCCCCCTGCCCCCGAAAAAGAAACAGCTAATAACCTAAAAATTTTTTTCAACAAACTAAGATAAATTAGCATTATAAATCAAATTAGCATATGTATGTTTTGACTCTTGAGACAGGGTCTCATGTATTCCAAGCTGGCCTGGAACTTGTGATCCCCCCACCTCAGCCTCCAGAGTGCTAGGATCACAGACGCACATCACCACAACCAAGAAATTTAATTTTTTAAGAGCCCTAGATGAAGTAATTTTCTTTATTTTTGGTGCTGGAGCTCAAACCCCAGGGTAATTTTCAAACAGCACTGAACATGAGAAGTGGCACTCATGTCCCACTCTAAACAGGCAAAACTCTGCATTTCTCATGCTCTCCATCACCAGTGGTACAGGGGGTTCTTTGAATCCACCCTCTAAGAAGCCTTTCCAGAAAAACGCGCAGCAGGAAAGTTGTTAGCCAGGTGCTCTGGTTTCCACCTGGTGCCCCCAGGTCCAAGTCAGCAGAAAAGAAATGCTTAAATCTGTAAGCCGGGCATGGTGGTGCATGCCTGTAATTCTGGCACCCGGGAGGCTGAGGCAGGAGGATTATCCTGAGTTCAAGGTCAACCTAAACTGCAAAGTCTAAAAAAAAAAATAACCACTATAGCACATCATAACAGGAAAGACTACACAGCACTTGAAAACAGTGAGTTCTTATATGCTTAGATGGAAAGATCTCTAAAACACCCCATTAATAAGGAAGGCAAATACTACCAGCCTGGTGGTACATACCTGCAACCCCAGCACTCTGGAGGCTGAGGCAGGAGGAGCTTTGAATTTGAGAGCAGCCTGTGCTACTTAATAACACTGTTTCAAAAAACAGAACAAAACAAAAAAGCCACATGTGGTGGCTCACACCTGTAACCCCAGCACTCGAGAGGCTAAGGTGGGAGGATCATGGGAAGTTCAAGCTGTCTCACCAACATAGTGCTATGTACTACACAGCAAGATGCTGTCTCCAAAAAAGTCGTATTTATATTTGACTTCAAAACAATTATTAATACTTAGCTTTGTACATTTTCTCTTTTTCTTTTCTCTCTCTGAGGATCAAATCCAGGGCCTCAGACATGCTGGGCAAGGGCTTTACCACTAAGCCACTCCTCCCATATCCTTTCTGGTGCTCCACAGGAATTAGGGCAAAGCAGACTAAAAGAAGACTACATCTGCCCTAAATGACTGACCTTGTAAGGGACAACTAAATGCGTTTCCCTTCAAAGTGCTTGGAAATCACTGACTTCCCGGGAAATGATTAAAGTCAGCCCCACTATGTCATAGGCTCTGTGTTCTCGAAATCGGGGTGTTCACCACTGTGAACATCCCCAGGACAGGAAAGGCCTGCAAGGCGGGGGATGCTCAGGGTGCACTGAAGCTGTGTCACTGTGGAAGACCCCACCATTCTCCAGAGCCACAAGCAGAGGAGATGTTGCACAGCTCCTGCAAACCAGGCCCAGAGAAAGCGATTTCTTTCATACCCAAGCAGTACCAGAGTCACGGGCTTTGCAAAGAAGGGCTTACAAATAAATACAAACTCAAAAAAGAAAAGTACCTAGAGGAAAAACAAGTGACGGAAGCATGGCTGATTCCTTTCATGGCAGACAGGACTGTGTCCAGGTCCTGGGAGTGTCTGACACTGAATTCGACTCGATGGGTCCCCTCTGTGGGGTGGCTGGGCGCTCTGGAGGGATGGATGGGCTTGGAGGTGCAAATGCCTGGGGGAAAATTGTGAGAAAATAAAAGTGTTTCTGGGATTTTTGTTTTAAGATGTAAAAGTAAGGCCTGGGGATTTAGCTCAGTGGTTCTGCCGCCTGCCTCGCAAGCACAAGGTCCCGAGTTCAATCCCGATACCAAAAAAAAAAAAATGATGCAAAAGTAAGATAAACTATTAATAGGCAAAATTTATAATAAGCATCTTTTTTTGGATTTTGTGAGACAGGGCCTCCAACTCACAGCAATCCTCCTGCCTCAGGCTCCTGAGGGCTGGGATTACAGGCTCGTGCCAACATGTCCAGCAGAAATAAGCACTTTTTTTGAAAAAAAAAATCATTTTCCGAGCTGGGGATTTAGCTCAGTGGTGCCATGCCTGCCTGGCAAGCCCAAGTCCTGAGTGCGATCCCTGGTACTGCAAAAAAAAAAAAAAAAAAAATTCACTTTTGATGTAGTACAGATACACATACATACCTCCTAGGTAAACATCACCGGTTTCCATAACATAGGGACTTTGTATAGACAAACAAAATTGAATTCATAAGAAAAAAATAACCTAAATATTTAAAGAAATCAAATTCATTTTCAGAATTATTTTCCAGAAGATTAAAATGTCTTTTTAGATGACACATAGAATTGTCTACTGCTAATAAATCTACCTATGCAAATCATGGTTCAAGATCTACACTTGATCTTAGCCAAAAGGCTGAGAAATGAATGGTTCAAGATCTAAATGCTCAGCTTGGCATGGCTGCGCTTATCTGTAATCCCAGCACTCCAGAGGCTGAGGCAAGAGGATGCCACAAGTTTGAGGCCAGCCTGGGTTACACAGCAAGACCTTGTCTCAGAAAAACAAAACAAGACACGAATGCTCACAATCTGATCACATTATGAGAGAGCACATCATCATGAAGGCTGAAGCTTGAAATGAGCACTAATGTGACTGAGAACTTCCTCACTTGGGCACAGGAAGCATTTGACAAAGGCTGATGTCGATTTCACCACCATACCCAGTACAGCCTGGGCGGGCGGGCCCTGACCTCACGCATTGTCTGAGAGCCTGGGCACTGGGCACTGTCACACGGGTGAGGATTCATACAGCTTGGCCCAGCTATGAAGCCTTGTGTCCTCCTCATTCTTAATATAAATGTTTTCTCTTCCAAATGCAAGTTAGTTGCCAAGTTTCAACATTATTTTTAAGTATATAAAAATACAGTAACAGTCTCACCCTCGAAACAGTTAAAACTGACTGGAAAGACACTAAAGCCTCACCGAGCCCCCTGGCCAGCCAGGTGTTGACGCCCTGGGGTGCAGCGTCCAGGGCTGTGTGCGGGGAGTAGACGGCGACCCTGGCCTCCAGCGCTCGGACCACCAGGCGCTCCTTCCAGGTGCCCCAGGTGACTCGAGTGAGGGGCCGGAAGATGGGCGGGTGGTACGAGAGGACGAGGTCGGCCTTCTCGCGCAGGGCCTCCTCCAGCACCGCCTCGGTCAGGTCGTTGGTCAGGAAGAGCGTGTGCACAGTGTGCGGGGGACTCGGCTCTACCAGCAGCCCAACATTGTCCCAGCTCTCTGCGAAGGAGAGGGGTGCCAGGTCGTTCAGGGAAGAGAGGACGGCCTTCAGATCCATGCCGGAGGAGGAGCTCCAGGCCCGGGAACAAGCGAGCTGGAATGCAGCAGGCACCAGGCGCCCAGGAGATGCCAACATGCAGACACCAGGCACAACCGAGCATCTGGGGCCAAACACAAGAAAGGAACTCATGTGACCGCAGCCTGGACCTGTGCAGGGCCACACTGGTGAGCTGGGCCTTCCAGGTTCCTGGACAAGAGGGCACAAGGCAAGGCCGGTCTCAACCCTCCGACACCCATGCCTCACCTCCACTCCTACGACCTTCCCTTCAGGAGCCCAACTTCCAACTCTCCTCCTTTTTCTGTGGTACTGGGGCTGAACCATGGCCTTTCCGCTGAGCTACATCTCCAGCCCTTTCTTTCTCATCCAACACAATGTGTCGCTGCGTTGCAGGCTGAACTTGAACTTGCAACCCTCCTGCCTCAGCCTCCAAGAGTGTCAGGATTACAGGCATGCAGCACCACATCTGGCCCTTAAGAAAGCTTTTTTTTTTTTGGTACCGGGGATCGAACTCAGGACCTTTTGCTTTCGAGGCAGGCGCTGGAACCACTGAGCTAAATCCCCGGGGCCAAGAAAGCTTTTTTTGACAAACCTTTCTTTTCAGTGCCCTTCCCCAGCCCCTCGACCTAACACTGTCATACCGTGCCAATCCTGTTCACGTCTCCCATTTAATATGCTGAAGCTAAGGGGAAAGGAAACTTCGCCTCAGGGTCACTGCACAGGCCAGCACTAAAGGCTTACTGCAGACTGACCTCCTCCAGCGAAACTTGGGGCTCTGGAGGCAGAGCTGGGCACTGACCAGTGCTGTCGGCAGGAATGAAGCTCAGCCAGGGGTGGAGAATGGGTGAGGTCAAAGCGGGCAGGGGCAGGAGCAACAACCCCACACACAAGGGCCAGGCTCAGGAGCTGAGGCAGAGGGCACTTTGCCAGTCCCTCTGTAAGCTCTCTGGACACCTGCAAGCAACAGGGCAGTGTGAAGGTCGGCAAAGGGCGGGAGGACAGGGGGATCAATGCCGAGCTCGGAAAAGATCCCTGCTTCTAAAATATGAACAGACAAAGCCGGGTGTGGTGATGCACACCTGTAATCCCAGTGCTTGGGAGGCTCAGGCAAGAGGATGGCTTTGACTTCAAGGGCAGCCTGAGCTGCATACCGAGACCCACTCTCAAAAAAAAAAAAAACAATTAAAATAGCAATATTCCAAAACTAGTCAAGTTAAATCACTAGAAAAGATAACATCAACTCTATTTCTAAACTTCATGTCAGGTTCAGCCTCAGTTATGAGAAAAGCAACGCACCAAGCCTCCAGCGAGGGCTCTTCCCCAACCGCTGGCACCTCCCGTTCCTCACTTCCCTGCGTCCGTAAAAGCCCTGCATAATAAACTAAATTCCGACTTTTCTGAGAAGTCCTGCTGGGAAAGCCCAAAATCCCAGCTGGCTGTTTCAGGACTTTGTCACCATTTTAACCTGGCACTCAGTATCTATAAACATCTTTTGTTTTTGAAGAAAAGCACTTCACTGTAGGCACAATTATTCAGAAAGAGGCCGGCCGTAGCCACGCCTGAAATCCCAGCACTCGGGAGGCCGAGGCAGGAGGATCCAGAGTTGAAGGGCAGCCTGGGCTGTACACTGAGACCTGGCTCAAACATAAATAAATAAACAAACAAACCGACCATACAGACGACTATTAGTAAAATATCTATAACCCACTGCTTTTCCCCTTCCCCAGTACCGGGACCTTGCACTTGCCAGGCAGGCACGGCGCCGCTGAGCTACGTCCCCGGCCCTATAACCCAATGACTTCAAAAGCAAACGTTTTTCAAATTTTCTATCGCCAAGTGAGCCCCCAAAGCGGCGGACGCTTAACACACGATTGAGGCGGAGCGCAGCAGGTCAGCGGCCCACCCGCGCCTCCTCGGGGCTCCGCCCGAGGCCCCCGCCCGGCCTCGAACGCAAGCAACGGCGGCAGCTCTCCCGGCGGCTCTCCCGGCGCCCACTGCTCACCAGGCCGGAAGCTGCCCTCACACTTCACTTCCGGCCCGGCTCGCCCTCCCGGTCCCAGGAAGCGGCGGGGGAATGGGGCGGAAGTGGCCCTTTCTGGGAGAGCGCCGGGCTGAGCGGAAGCGGAAGTGGTCCGTCCCTGCTTACCTCCGAGTCCGGAGCGGTGGTAGGAGTTCCGGGCGCTTCTGGTCGGGCAGTAGTTGTGAGCACAGGGTTTCCTGTCGGATTCCAGGTGGCAGTTGATGTACGTTACCTGCGGCCTGCTGGTTCTGGTGCATGTGGGAGGAGGCTTCTCTGTGAACGAGAAGGGCGTCTCTGGAAAGGGCTCCAGGCCCGACTTTCGGTGTCCGGCGCCCAAACTTGCCGGGCGGGGCGACCGGAGCCGCGTGCCAGGCTTGGGCTCCGCTGGCGCGGCCTCGCAGTGCGCGCTGGGGACGCGGCGTGGGCGTTCGGCTTTGCGCGAGTCTGCGTCTGAGTGGCGCGGACTGCCCCCCCCCCGCCTCTCGGCCTCCCCTGCCGGGACCCTGGGGCCGGTCCCGCGCGACCCAGACCGAGGCACGGTGGCCTTTCAGTTTTCTTTTGGGCCCTTTTCTCCCTCGGCCGTTTTGGGGATCGTCAGTAAATGCAGCTGCTTTTTTTCACCACCGGGTGTAAGAGAAACCGTGCGATATTGAAGCATGCGTGTCTGGCTTATTTCACAAATTATTACTCCGAGACGTAAGCAGTAACTTGAGAATGTACTGTAATTGGTGCCACCTGGTCCAGTAAGTGCAGCTAGACATCAGTCACCCAGGTGGGTGACCAGGGCTTCAGGAGCCCTCCCTTACAGAATGCCTTTGTTCCTTCCGGGCACCCTTGCTACCTGACCTTCCCTACTGGACCAATAGCTAAGCAGTTATACTTGTAATCTTAATGGTTCATTATAGTTTGACCCACATTGTACTTACCCAGTGATTTAGCTTTCTTAGAGAAATGGCTCAGTGGCAACCCACTTTCGCATCCCTTCCTGTCTCTGGAACTATCAAATCGTTGCTACTCTGACCTTCCGTTGTTGCTTGGAATTCATTCTTCGATTATTTACACGATGTATCTGATCCCCAGCAGTTGGGAGTTATAGTTCTCCTATATCAGAGAGACCCCGAGCTGAGGGCTTGCAGGAGGTGAGAACTCAAGTGACTCGGCTTGAGAGCCTGGTTGAGCTGGGGTTGCCAGTACAGTGTCTCGTCCGTAACTAGGTTCTCCTTATTCGCAGGATACCGTCAGTCAGACTTCTTTTAAATGTGCGATAAAAATGAGTGTGTGTGAAACAAGTAGAAGAAAATGAACTAATTCTTTTTACCTTTAGGAACAGAAACTTACTTTCAAGCTTTTCTCTGTAAGACTCTGAGAAACGAAGTATTTCGTGAATCCAAGAAGAAAAAATGGCAAGTTTTATAAAATTCAGCAATCTTTAAAAATTCAGTCAAGGAAAATAAAACTCTGTGGGAATTTCAGTGACAAGCTAAGTACACTATAGGATATTAAAACATACTGTATAGCTGGGTGTGGTTTCACTTGGGACCCAGCACTTGGGACCCAGCACTTGGGAGACTGAGGCAGGAGGATTGCTGCAAGTTTGAAACCAGCTTGGGCTACATAGTGAGTTCAAGGCCAGCCTGAACTACGCAGTAAGACCCTGTCTCCAAAAAAAAAGGATTTAAAATTTTTTTTCTTTTATTTTTGCATGTGTATTTTTGGTTAGTTTTTTTGTTTGTTTGTTTTTCGTACCGAGGATCGAACTTGGGACCTTGCACTTGCAAGGCAGGCAGTGGAACCACTGAGCTAACTCCCCAGCTCTGCATATGTATTTTTGTAGCAATGCTGTTGATCGAACCCAGAGCCTTGTGCAAACGTGGAAAGTGTTCTACCACTGAGCTAGGTCCAAGCTCCTAGGAAGGGATTATTTTTTAATCCTGCCTCTTGAATTGAACTGCCTGAGGAAAATGATAGGAGCCATGTATAGAATAAATCAATTTTCTTAACTACTTTTCAATAAATATTAGTGATGTTGGTGACATATATCAATAAATTTAACGTGATGATTTTTACTCATGAAAGAATTCAAGCTTAAAATAATTATCTCCATCACAATATTTGCTTCCAAATTTTAGCAGATGCTGGGCATGGTGGTGTACCATGTAATTAATCCCAGCACTTGGGAAGCTGAGGCAGGACAATTGCTAGGAGTTCGAGGCTAGCCTAAACTACATAATGAGACCCTGTCTCAATAAAACAAAAACAAACAAATTTTAGCAGAGATGGCACTTTATCCAAACGTTTGTATTTATCTTCTATGGCTGGGGATTTAACTCAGTGGTGCTGCCTGCCTCACAAGTGTAAGGTCCTGAGTTCGATCCCCGGTACCAAAAAAAGTCCTTGTTATATTTATCTTCTGGAGGTTTTTCCTGCTGTTGAAATAAATTTGGGAGAAGTTCTGGCTGCTCTGTTGAATGGATCATTTCTAAGCATGGATCATTTCATAATCATTTGTGGTTGATTGTCATCTTAAGTATTCAGTCAGAGAACTAATGGTACCTCTAGTCACCTGGAGAAATTACATTTGTTTCCTTCTCTCTCCTTTAGTCTGTGACATTGCACACAGACGTAGGAGATATTAAAATAGAAGTCTTCTGTGAGCGGACACCCAAGACATGTGAGGTGAGTACCATTACTCATGTCAGTTAATGCAGCAGGGTGACCATTTTGAAGTGGAATTCTCCAACCTAGAAAACTTTCTGTAAAACCTTGGTTAGGAAGACCTGGCCATTATAATTTCAGGCTTATGGGCTGGGGATTTAGCTCAGTGGTGCTGCCTGCTGCCTCACAAGTGCAAAGTCCTGAGTTCAATCCCCAGTACCAAAATAAAAAGGAGATATCTTAGTTACTTTTCTTGTTACTGAGACAAAATACCTAACACCCAAAGTTAAGGGAGGAAAGGTTTATTTAGCTCAGTTTGTAGAGTTTTCAGTCCATAATCAGCTGGCTCCAAGGCAGGGTGGCTTGGCAGAGGAGCATTGAAGAGGAAAAACAGCTCATGGCAGGCAGAAAGTAGCAAAGCACCAAGGGATGACCACAGCTCTTTCTGTCCCTTACATTTTATTCAGTCTACTTAGGCTGGGTAGCACTCACGCCCTTAATCCTAGTGCCCTTGATTCTAGCATTGAACCATGAATCATTTCCAGCATCACACACTCTAGATCCAGCCAGCTCTGAAAAAGCCTCACTGATGACTGGATGAGGCTTTGAGGGGACATCTAGACCCAAACCATGGCAGGAAAACCACTCTATCATTGTTTCACATGTTGAAGACAAGCATAGAAAGAGAAAGAGTCAGTTCTGTGTAGTCACTCTTTCAGCAGTTAGTGGAAAGCTGTCCTGCCATGGTCTCAGACAGGTGGAGCCAGAGGCATTCATAATCTTCATACAGCTTACATTCTAGCTGGGAAAATTAAATATTCTGAAAAGTGATAATGACTTAAAGTAAAGCATTAAAGAATAATGAGAAAGGAGCTACTTAGAAGAAGGCAAAGACAGGCTTAACCAAGGCTTAACCGACCTGGCCCAACACAGGCTGGGTGTGGTGTCACACACCTGTGGAAGGCTGAGGCAGGATTGCATGTTTGGGCCAAGCCTGGGAAACTTAGTGAGACCCTGCTTTAAAATAAAATTTAAGGGCCTGGGATTTAGCTCAGTGGTTCTGCTGCCTGCCTCAAAAGCGCAAGGACCTTAGTTCGATCCCTGGTACCAAAAA
>NW_004624889.1:287361-457128 GCF_000247695.1 Heterocephalus glaber
AAATATATGAAAAAAAATTGGGGCCAGGGATTTACGTCAGTGGTTCTGCTGCCTGCCTCAAAAGCGCAAGGACCTGAGTTCAATCCCCAGTACCAAAAAAAAACAAAATTTAAAAATAAGGGTGGGGGTGAGTCTCTGTGAAGGCACTGGGTTCAATCCGCAGTAGTACAAGGGAGAGGGAAAGAGAAAGACATAAACTGACCATAGAAGGTATGAAGATGTCACCCTTTAAAAAGATACAAAAGTGGCCGGGGATTTAGCTCAGTGGTTCCATCGCTGCCTCTCAAGCACAAGGTCCCGAGTTCGATCCCTGGTCCCAAAAAACAAACAAACAAATAAATAAATAAAAAGATACAAAAGAAGTATTCTAGGAGCTTAGTGGTAAAGGGCTGGCTTCACATGCATGAAGTCCTGGGTTCCTTGTGTAGAAATAGCAGATGATTGTCAATGTGCTGATGAGACCACAGAGTGAGCAACAGGACCATGTGAGGATCCTTAGGTCCTGCCAAAGACTGTGCGTTTGATTCCAGGGCAGAAAGAAATCATTGACACGTTCTAGGCTGGGATGTGACAGCATCCAAAAGTAATACCTAGAGTCAGGGCTGTGATCCCAGCACTGGGGAGGGTGGGGCAAGAAGAGCACCTCAAGTCTGAGGCCAGAGGCCAGAGGCCTGAGCTGTGTAGCAAGACTCAAAGACCTGAAAGCCAGGGCCCAGCATGCTCTTCGGAGTTTCCAGGAACTGTGATTGGTTTGTTTCTTGTTTTGTTTTTGTTTTTGGTATCCGGGACCTTGCGCTTTTGAGGCAGGCAACAGAACCACTGTTCGACTAAATCCCCAGCCCTTGGTTTGGTTTTGTTTATTTGAGACAAGGTCTTCTATGTAGTTGAGACTGGCCTTGAACTTTGAACTCTCTGTGATCCTCCTGCTTCAGCCTCCTGAGTGCTGGGATCATAGGCATGCGCCACCACTCCCAGCATGTGCGTTATTCTTGCTCTCCAGTGTTTGCTGTACCTCCTCATTCACCCTTTGCACTTCTTGCAGAACTTCCTGGCTCTCTGTGCTAGTAATTACTACAGCGGTTGTGTATTCCACAGAAACATCAAGGGGTTCATGGTTCAGACGGGAGACCCAACAGGTATGCCTTTCCACTAACTAAGATCAGGGACGGGGTGTGTAATACAGAGAAGAGATAGAAAGAATGAAAACGCATGTGAGGTCTTCATGACTGGGCTGCTGTGCCACAGCAAGAGTTTGAAGCAGAAACTGTTACCACCTGCCCGTTGACTCTGAGCAGGATCAATAAGGAGGCTGGGGTTTTGCTTTTTTATCTGGTAGGAATATTTTATTTTTTAATCTATAAAATTAAATATGGGGAAATGCTAGATGTCATCAAATCTTATTTGTATTTAAAGAGGTATGCTGTAAAGGGCCTTTAAGTTTAAAAATTGAACCCTAGGGCTGGGGATTTAGCTCAGTGGTGCCGTGCCTCCCTCACAAGCACAAGGTCCTGAGTTCAATCCCCGGTACCAAAAAAAAATAATAATTGAACCCTAAACCAGGTGTGGTACTACACATATGTAATCCCAGCACATGGGAGGCTGAGGCAGGAAGATTGCTGGAGTTCAAGGCCAGTGTGGGCTCCGTAGTGAAACCCTATCTCAAAAAACATAAACAGGGCTGGGGATTTAGCTCAGTGGTGCCGCCACTTGCCTCGAAAGAGCAAGGTTCCCAGTTCAATCCCCAGTACCAAAAAATATATAAATAAATAAAATTGAACCCTTCTCAACTTTAAGCACTACTTCCCATTTCCTGTCATGTCCTGTAGGTACCGGAAGAGGCGGGAACAGTATCTGGGGCAAGAAGTTCGAGGATGAATACAGTGAATATCTTAAGGTACAGCCCCGCTTCAGAACTTCACCTCTCAAGTCTGGTGCGCTTGGAACTCGGGCGTGTGCCTCGGGACGCAGGCCGACATCATTCAGTGTGTTTTCTGCAGTGCTTGCACGCTTGGTAAATGGAGTCAAGGGTCCCAGTGGCCATCAGCCCAACTGATGGACAAAGGGGCTGGAGTCTCAGCCTGTTTCAGTCACCAGGAGTCCAGCCTGAAGTGTTAGTGCTGCTGAAGGGGCTGATACCTGGCTGCACGGTTCATGGGGAATGACTGAGTCACAGGCCTCCTGGAGAAAGGCGGGACCACCTCGTGCTCACAGTGTTGAGGTGTTAGCATCGGTGTTGCAGTGTTGCCATCATCAGTCCCCTTTAGCCAGACACAGTGGCACACACCTGTAATCCCAGCACCTGGGGAGGCTGAAGCAGGAAGATGGTGAGCTCAACCCCAGCCTGGCTCGCTTAGTGACTTAGACCCTGTCTCAGAATAAAAAAGGGCTGGGGATGTAGCTCAGTAGTAGAGCACTGCTGAGGGGTTGGGTAAAAAAATTTTTTTTTCTGTTTTTCACATATGTAACCACAAATCTTCTGAAATTGATTATGTCTCTGGATGACAGAATTGGATATATTTTCTTCTTTTTTGCTTTATTGTCATAGGATATATATTAACTTTGTTATTGGAGTTGGGTTTGGGAGGTGATAAACTTTGAGAAGTTAGCCTTTTCTGGAATTAGAAACTGAACAATTTTTCAGAGCTTAATTAATGGCTGCCTCAGAGTACCAGTTAAAACCAGATATTGGCTGTGACAAAATCACCTGTGGGAATTTAAAAACCACAAAAGATTAGGGCCAGGCATGATGGCTCATGCCCGTAATCCCAGCGCTCTGGAGGAAGAGGCAGGAGGATTGCTGTGAGTTCAAGGCCAGCATGGATCACCCTGTCCCAAAAAAAAAAAAAAAAAAAGATCAAGGCCTTACCTCTTGCAAAACAGAGGGCCCGAGCAGTAGGCCTGCAGAGGGTGTGGACTGCATCGGGAGTTTGCCTGGCATCCTCCCAGGCAGGGTTAGGAACGCCGGTCTCATACCACAGAGGCGGGCGGCTTCCCGGTCTGTTCCGAGTGTCTCCCGGAAAGGGACTCTTACCACACGCCCAGCTCATGACCCCCAGCTCATGATCCCCTCGTCTGGTGTGCTGTTTGTGACAGCGAATGTCTGGGAACGGCCTGTGTGCAGTGATTGTGGACTGGCTGCATTTTAGTGCACAAAGTGCGAAATGCCATACCACCATGAAAAGATGGGTGGACTACACCTGTGTGTACTCATGGGTCAGACTCAGCAGTGTGGAGTGTTAGGAGCATTTCCCAGAAACTGCAGTTGTGTGGTTTGTGGAGTGCAGAGGCTCGCCATGGAAGCAGTGGATTGTCTGGCGTGTGGGCAGCATGGGAATGGCGTGGGGCTGTGGCTCCTCGTGGGGAGGCTGCGGCAGTGAAATGGCCAGTGTTAACTCCTACAGCTCAAATAAGGGAGCAGCACTTATTTTTATTAACTTGTAAATGGTACATTTATTCCTGTTGGTGTATCAGATGTTGGACTTGATTTCTAGTCACTTTTCAGGAAGACAAAGCCTTGGTATTTCGATGCTGCTGTCACCTGAGAGACGGCTGTGGCCAGGGTCATCGGCGGCATGATCTGTAGTGGCCTTGCTCGGCCCCCCTGCAGCACTGCTCGGCCTGGTCTTAACTCCTGTCAGTCAGGTCCTTTAGTTCCTGGGCACAGACCCTTGCAAATGAACCCTGCTGTGATCCCAGAGCCCAGAGAGGCCGTCCTCAGGTCATCCCTCCCTCAGGAGCCGACTTCGCACAGCGGGACACAGACAGGCGTCCCTGCCTTGGAGAGATAAGACCTCCTCGGCCCTACGTTGTCCTGCCCAGTGTCGGCTTACCGTCTGCTGGCCCTGTACCTGGTGCATCCTGAGTGCGACCCGCATCAGCCCACCTCCCTGTCTCACAGATGAACACTAGAAGAGTCCAGTGTGTGAGAAGAGAGCGTAGGGCTTGGGTGTCATGCCAGCGCACTGTCCTTTGCTGTCAGGGTTGCTACTGGTACCCAGTGGCGAACTGAAGGCCCTCTGGAGACAGGGAGATGAGCGGGAGAATATGTTCTGACGCATGCAGATAATGTGGATTAATCTGCACAGATGCCAGTGCAGTGTTTCCTGGCCCCTTCAGTAGCGGGGAGGTGAAGAATGCATGTCCACTTGGAATGCACAGGGAGCAACGCTGAGATTCATGCTCTGGTCTGTCTTCGCAGCACAACGTCAGAGGTGTTGTCTCTATGGCTAACAATGGCCCAGACACCAACGGCTCTCAGTTCTTCATCACATATGGCAAACAGCCCCATTTGGACATGAAGTATACCGTGTTTGGAAAGTGAGTTCTGGATGGGGTGTTTGCTGGCAAGCCAGTGAGCAGGTGCAGTTGTTTTTGTTTTTTGTTTTTGGTACCGGGGATCGGACTCTGGACCTTGTGCTTGTGAGGCAGGCAACGGCACCACTGAGCTAAATCCCCGGCCCTGCAGTTGTGACAGGCACACAACTAACAACTGAAGTGCTGTGTGGAGCCTGGACTATGTAGTGAGTCAGGGTCTCAAACCTGAAGCAATCCTACCCAGGCTCCCAATTGCTGAGATCTCAGGCGTGCACCACCACGCCTGGCTGAGCTTGTGACCAAACTGTAGTAAACCTTTGGTTCATGAACCTGAAGTGCTATGTACTTGCACATGCATTTTTAACGCATGTGTGAATCCTAGAAATTGATTTGAGTTGCACCAAGAAGTGTAACCCGAAAAGCTGCTGATCTAAGCAAAGCCTCGCAGGTGTTTCAGACAGATTTCCAAAGCATGTGCTTGAAGGGCAGCTCTCAGGGTTTCTCCGCGATGGGAGCATGAAATGGGTTTGCTGGAGGGTGGTCTCCGCTCACCACTAGGGTTTCTTCTGTGCGGGGCTGGGCCCACACTCAGCTCTGAGCTGCACCTCGGCCTCCTGACCGCGTGGCCAGAAGGAGAGCAGAGCACCTGCACAGAGAAAACACAGTGGTCCCTGCTTCCCACCTAGTGGAGGGCAGGGCTAGCAGTAATGGAGCCACCCCGAATGCCTCTTCTGTGTCGTTCCCATAGCACAGATGTCCTCAGCCTGTGTGACAGTGACGTAACATTTGGTTTGCGTCCTGCATTCCTGGGACAGAGCTCCTGAACCCTTGGAGTTTCCTGAGTGACAGGGTGGAAGGCATAGCATGTGATTTGTCTAAGCCCTTTCAGCCATAGCTCAACTCTGAAAACCACAGGCTGCTCTAATGGGGTGGCTGTCGGCAGCCCCAGGGCTCTGGACAGGTTGAGACTGGAGGGTTGGCATTTCCACCTCTACCCCCACCTCCCACACCAGGAAAGGAGCTAGAGACAGGAGGGCAGGAGGCACCAGGGAGGGAGCTGGGAGCCCGCCTTCTTGGTGTCCCTGGCCCTATGTGAGTGACGTGCCAGTCCCCAGGCACAAGCACGGAGGGCCAAACAGGCTGGCCAGCTCTGTCATACCATCTGCACTTCCCCTGGGACTGGATGTGGCTAAACATAGGTGAGGCACGCTGCTGAGGATGTTCCTCCTCCTCATTGCTCTTGTTGACTAACTGCATAAAAATGAGGTTTTGAAGCCAACCTGGTGGTACATCCTTATAGTCCCAGCACTCAGGAGGCTGAGGCAGGAGGGTCACAAATTGGAGCCCACCTGGGCAACCTGAATTCTCTAGTTTTATATCCAACAAGAAAACTCAAAGAACTACAAGATGTGATCCCATCCTCTTTTTTTTTTTTTTCCTTGTGATACTGGAGCATTGAGCCCAGGGCCTTTGAGTTGAGCTATGTCCTCAGCCTTTTCTTTTTTTGGAGTTTTCTGTTTTGTTTTGAGACAGGGTCTCATGACATAGCCCAGGCTGGCCTTGAACTCCGAAGTGATCCTCCTGCCTCAGCTTCCCAAATGCTGGGATGATGTGTGCACCACCACACCTGGCAGATCGTATGTTTAATCTGAGGAAATTTTCACACATGATTCTGTTTCTCTTCCAGAGTCATAGATGGCTTGGATTCTCTGGATGAACTGGAGAAGCTCCCAGTAAATGAGAAGACATACCGGCCTCTCAATGATGTGCACATCAAGGACATAACTATTCATGCCAACCCGTTTGCTCAGTAGACAGTCGCTGGATGGACCCTGGGTGGGTGTCTTGGAGCAGCCTCAGGCTTACCCCAGTGGGCCGGCGGTACCCAGGATCTCTTCCTTCTGTGTGTGCAGCCAGGGCATCAGGAAGGAAGCCCAGCGCGTGCCCTCGGTGCACACAGCGCATCCTCTCCTGGTGTCAATGGGTCCTTCCACTCTTTGGTGGTAGGGAGGGATTGAGACAGGGCCTCGCTGTGTAGTCCAGGCTGGCCTTGAGCTCACTATGGAACCAGGCTGGCCTCGAACTCAGCCATCTTCCTGCCTCAGCCTCCCGAGTGGCACCGGGATTACAGGTGTGCACTGCCATGTCCAGCTTTCTTTAGCTTTAACATTAAAGATATTTAAAAAATTTTTTACACGCAAATACTCATTTTTAAGTGCTGAGTCTCAAATGCAAGCAATTTTGAGCATGCTGGCTACATACCATGGCCAGCCCATAGGCTAGGATCATCTCCGGGAATCACTCCCTTTAAGCCGTTAGAAAGAGCAGGACCAGGATCGCAGAGGTGGTCTAGCAGGCGTCTCCAGCTTCACAGTAAAGTTGAGCCTGATAACAGTACTGAGCATTTCCCAGCTGACCCGCCCAGGACCCTGAGGAGTACAGTGCACCCGTCAGGGCCCAGGCTGCATTCTCATCCGTGCTGACCAATATTCTGCCCCTCAGCATGTGACTGAGGCAGCCTAACTCAGCTCTGCTTTTTCACCCTCACACATCGTCTCATCAGAGCCCATCCTGAGGGTCACATGAGGCCTGTAGGACCGTTCTCTAGGATCTGGAAGCTTCAGTTCTCTCACTTGATAAAGTCGTTTACCAGGTTCTCGTGGATTTGCTGAGAACCATGTTCCCCCTGCTGCATAAATCACCTTGATTAGACTGTGCTATTTCTACAACCAATACCAAATACTCACATTTGGGTTTATCTCTTTTCTCCCAATGGCTGGTCTAATTAATTGTTTTATTTTTTGAGACAGGGTCTCCCTATGTAGTTCAGACTGGCTTTAAACTCTAGGCAGTCCTCCTGCCTCAGCCTCCCAAATGTTGGGATTACTAATTAATTTTTTTAATTCTTTTTTTTTTCCACTACTGGGCTTTGAACCCCAGGACTTCACCTGTATGAGGCAAGAGCTCTACCACTGAGCTTCATTTTCAGCCCTTGGTGCTGCACACCTGTAGTTTCAGCACTTGAGAGGCTGAGGTAGGAGGATCGCCGTGAGTTTAAGACCAGCCTGGACTACATAGTGAGTCCATGGCCAGCCTGAGCCACAAAGCAAGACCCTGCCTTAAAACAAAACTCTTGCCTAGGCTGGTTTCAAACTTGAGATCCTCTTACCTCAGCCTTCTGAGGAGCTAGGATTGCAGGTGTTGTTTAATTAGTTTGAGTATTAGCATTTATATGTCTCAATAAACTGAGGTACTTTTTATACCAGTGATCTCATGTTTTGTTTCATATTATTTTGGATTCTACAATTAATAATATTATATTCTACTTTGGGCCAGTTTGTCTTACCACTTCTTATACCTTATTCCTTTCCTCCTTGAACATGTCAGTGGTATTTTCTTTGGTTTCGGTTTTTCTGGTCACCTTCAAGAGGTCATTATTGTGAAGACTTTTTTGTACCTATGGGGATTCACTTTTTTTGATACCAGGGATCGAACTCGGGTCTTTGCGCTTTTCGAGGCAGGCGGCGGAATCACTGAGCTAAATCCCCGGCCCCTCACTTACTTTTTATTCTAAACTGCCATTTTTGGGGAGAGGTCAAACTGCTCTACATTTTAATCTGCCACTTTTTAAAAAATGGTGCCAATACAGTGACTTTTTTGTTCTTAAGTCTATTCTTGCAGTGTGCTCAGCTACAGCCATCAAGGTGTCCACACAGGGAGGTGGCCTGACTGCTGGCCTGATGAGGCTTCCTGAGGATCAGGTCCCCTGCTGGTCTCTGGCTGCTCCCTCGGGACCCACCAGTCTAACCCATCCCAGTGGGACACATCAGCTGGCAGGAAGTGGAACTGCTATTAAGACAATTAGAATACTGACAGCTTTTCTTCCTCCCCTTTTTTGGGGGGGATGGGGTGGGGAGACAGGGTCTCACTGTGTAATTCAGGCTGGCCATGGACTCACTGTGTAGGCTGGCCTGGACCTTGTGGTGATCCTCCTGCCTCAGCCTTCCGAGTGCTGGGATTGCAGCCGAGTCCCACCATGCCTGGCTCTCCCTTTAAAAAGAAAGTCATCAGGTTCTTTATCCAGACTGAAGGTTGGTTGGGAAACTGTACCCTCGAGGCTAGCCACTTGTTTTGTGAGTAATGTCTAGGGGCCTCGCCCTACCCAGTCAGAGTGCATGTTTCTAGTCTCTGGTTTCTTTGCCCAACAATAGCAGTTTTGACTAGTTGTGGGAAAAAAGATGGCCTGCTGCCTAAAATATTTACTTTCTCCCCTTCAAGGGAAAAGTTCCTGCCCTTGATGTGGATAGACAAAAGAAGTTGCCAGATCCCAGTGGGGTGTGGTGCTTGGTGCAGAGTGCTTATCTCAGTTGCCCCATAACCTTGGTCCCTCAGCCAGATGCACTTACTGGCCTGTTATCCCTGAGGGCAAGTATCAGCCCTTTGTACTGTAACAGCCAGAGCTAGTAGAAATCACACACTGAAGTGCTTCCAGCCGAGGATACCGAACAGCACAGGCCTGGGCGCACAGTCTAAGGTGCTGAGGGCGTAAGAGCAGGTGAATTACCAGGCAGAACTGAACTTTTAACCAGTTTAGCAAACTGGACACACTAGTTATCTCTCACTAGTGAGATGAAAGTTGATGCTTTAGTTAGATTCAGTTTGTATCTATGGTAGTGGTGGTCACATAATGGTAGGAACTGATACATTCTTATAAATTGTCAGGATTAAATGAAAATATAAACCGGGTGTGGTGGCGCACACCTGTGATCCCATTATCTGGGAGGCTGAGGCAGGAGCATCTCCACAAGTTCAAGGCCACCCTGAGCTACATAGTGAGACCCTGTCTCCAAATATATATATATTCTTGGAATAATGAAAAGCCCACTATGATTAGCTACTAGCTTCCAGAGATTGTGACTCCCGAGATTTGCAAAAGTGTATTGCTAATATATTCAGATAACTTTCACAAGATGCTGTGATGGGATTTCTACTGTGAAATACTTAGCTTTATTTTGTGATCTTGGCCATAATGCAGCCTTTCAGGTATTAATCACTTTTATCACTTTTAAATCCAGTAAGAGAAGGTGCTTAACAGTAGAAAACAAGCTGGGGATTTAGCTCAGTGGTTTCGCCACCTGCTGCACAAGTGCAAGGACCTGAGTTCGATCCCTGGTACAAAAAAAAATAGAAAACAACCACAGCAATTTTGGGAGTGAGTATTCCACATGAGACATCATCCTACAATAGCTGTGCAGCCATATACTGCTGTCTGACCACATTGCTCTCCTGTACAGATGCATTTTAATCTTCAGGTGAATGAACCAGTTCAGTAACACTGTCAGGCCGCATTGTCTTGGATGATTTTGTGTATTTTCCACTAACCTTGGAATAAGTGAGGATTTTAAAGCGACAAAATGAAGTTGAGGTACTGGGGGAGGACTAGCAGTTGCTTTGTTAACAGTAATCTAGTGATTGCTCTTATTCAAAGGTAGGTTTTCAACCTCTTCTCCCTTTTATGAGGCCTTCCTTTTTCTCCTTGTCTTAGGCAAAATTAAAACAAATTTAGGGCCAGGGATGTAGCTTAGTGGTGCTGCTGCCTGCCTCACAAGCACAAGGTCCTGAGTTTGATCCTCGGCACCCAAAAAAAAAAAAAAAATGTTACTCAGCCATCAAAAATGAGAAATTAGAGACATTTATAGCTAAATGGATGCACATTGAGGTGATAGTCTTAAGTGAAATAAATAGGACACACGTGTAAATACCGAATAGTTTCTCTGGTGTGAGAAACAAAAGGTGTAATAGATAATCTGAAATAGGAAGAAATGGGGCAAAGGGGAAGTGGGAGGGCTAGGGGAAAGGAAAGGAAAGAAGAGAATGGAATTAATATGAAAAAATGAAAAAATGGACACAAAGTCTTTGTAAATAGGGAGGGATGGAGGGGTTGAAGTGAGGGCAGGGGAGGGGGAAAAATAAGAACCAAGAGAGATTATGTAAAGCTGCAAATTCCCAATGATGGATGTCACTGTATACCTAAGATTACCAATAAAATTTAATTAAAACAAATTTAGTTAGAAATCTACTGGCCTTTATTCTAGAACTAATAAAAGAAGCTCCATTCCACAAAACACGAGAGCACCCGGAGGCTGCTCTTGTAAGGTACAGGCAGACTGCTCCCCATTACTCTGACCAGGCCCTGTCAGGATCTGTCTGCACACCCTTTCTCAGCTCCTGGAGGCCTTGCCCTGGACAGGCTGGACCATGAGAACTGCAGCTGCGATGTTCGGGTCCGAACTGCTGCGAGGCTCTGTGCTCTGGACTCCAACTGGGTTTCAGTGTGTGGACACCAGAACAGGGCACGCGCATTCCTGCTGCCACAGCCTCCAACCCAGTGACTGCAAAAAGGAAAATGTTCCTTACAAAACAGCCCATCTTGGGCTGGGACCTGGTTTAAATTAAGAATTTATCTTTCTCAAATTCTCTTCTTTTGTAAATTCCTGACATGATTAAAGCCCCTGGGCATTTTGCAATTCCAAAGCAACTTCTAAGTCAAGTGTTGACAAGCAGCATCCCGAGGGACCACTGGGTGCACAAAGGTGTATCCACTTGGAGTGCACCTGCTGCAGAGACCTTTAGGGCTCGGGCATCTTCCCGCAGGAAGGTGGAACTGTCTGCCTTATCATAAAGTCTTCCTGTACTTCTGGACTCATGTGTCTGCACTGAATTCTTTCATCAAGGGACAAAGAATCCAGGACCAAGGAATAAGGAGCCAGTTCCTCACTGCATTAGGACCTGGCTCTGGTGACATGTATTTAAGCTTGTGTCTGATTTATTTCACTTACCATTACGGTCTCAAAGTTCATCCATTTCTCTACAGATGACTCAAATTTGTCCTTTATGACACAGTAGTACTCAATATTGTATATACTATGGACCCTCAAGTTACGACAGGCCTGACATACGAACAACTTGAGTTATGACTGGAATTTTAGTTTTAACTTATGAACAAAGTCTTGAGTTAGGATCCAAATGCCAGCCACTTGTGCTTCCAGATGGTCTGATACAGCTTTAACCCTTAAAGAGCTTTGGAAGTAGCATGACAACACCCTTTCCTGTGTGGGGCTCACTGAGAAATCCCGGGCCAGTGCTCTCTAAGGACACTGAGATCTGCTGTGCACAGGAGAGAGACTTTGAAGGCTGTGTAGAGGAGCCTGAGCCTTCTCTGACCAAACTGAGTTACAGCCAGCCCTCAGGAACCAATTGAGTTCATAACCCAAGGGCCCACTGTATAGGACATTTTCTTCATCTGTTTTTTTTTTTGGTACCGGAGATCGGACTCTGGACCTTGCTCTTTCGAGGCAGGTGATGGAACCACTGAGCTAAATCTCCGGCCCATCTTCATCTGCTAATGGGTACACAGGCCATTTCCAAGATTTGTGCTACTATAAATATGGGTACACATGTATCACTGTGTGGTGGTGTATTTTTTTCTTTTGGTTATTAGTACATTTGCATTACTTAACGATGACCTTCCTTGTGGGGAGGTGATACAGATACATATCTCAACTCTCTGCATCCCCTTTCCCTCCCTTCCCTCTCCTAATCCTCTTCCCACTTGAAAAGATCCCTGTAGTTCCTATTGTTTATCTTTTATTTTGCTCTTTATTTGGGATTTCTCATGTAAGAGAAACCAGGCGATATTTAAGCTTGAGATTTACTACACTTAACATCATGGGCTCAAGGTACATTCATTTTCCTACGAACACCTCATATCCTTTATAGCAGAGCGGTACTTCACTGCGTACAAATAGCACATCTTCACTATCCATTCATTGATGAACATACAGGCTGCTTCCAAGATTAAGCTATTGTGTGCCAGAGAGTCCTGCAGTAGGTCTCTAGCCCCCTGCCCAGTATTCCATGAAAGGTTGAAGAAACCTAAGACAGAGAGCAAGTGTGAGCTAAACAGCCGATGTTCCTTTGGCAAAAGGCCCTGGCCCGTCTCTTCCGCCGAGTTTCATTCTTTGTCAGTCAGGGCAAAGGTGCAGTACAAGAAGTTACCATGGAGACCAATGCAGGCAAGGCTTTGAAGGGAAGAGTCAAGGCATTTTCAAATTAGAAGCAAGGTAGACAGAACATATGGTTGTAATTACAGCACTGTCTTTAAAGCTATGAAGGCACTAATTGTGGCAGCTACGGATGTTATCTCGTATCAGCCCCACAGCTTCACAGGCCATTACTCTGGCCTCAGCGGTGGCCGTTAGCGGGGAGGTTATGTTAACCTGCACAATACCGCGGTGCCCATGAGATGCTTCTGTGAGTCACGTAGCTTCAGTCAGACTCGCTTCTTACAGTAAGCCAATCAAGGGAGTTAATTCTGCAGCCTGCACTGCTTACAGCATGTTTTGGGAATAATCAATATTGCAGGCTCTGGCAATTATGACTTGAGAGGCTATCAACCTGTATGGGTTATAAAAAATCCACTTGTCAAAACTTGCTTTTGAAAGGAAAGTTTATTCCAGTTAAGAGGGACTAAAATTAGGAGATTCTAGCAGTGAGTGGGGAAAAGCCGAGTTTATCACATCTGTGTGTGGATGGGCTGACACTGGGAGAGAGAAAGCAGCAGATGGCTGGGAGAGATTTCATCTGTGAGTGGATGGGCTAACACCAGGAGAGCACGGTATTAGTAACTGGCGTGAAAGGAATTAGGCTTCTATAGGTACTGCAGGGCTAAGGAATCTGGGTGAAATGAAATGTTTACGACCTGGATACCCAAGGATGGTTTGCTCAGGTATATAGACAATCACTGGACTTCTCAGCGCCAGGGGGTTTTATTCTTCATTTTGAAGCTGCTGCTATTTGCTAAAAGCAGCCTGTTTGCTTTGTCCCATTTGTGAAGGACTCATTTACGTCAGGCCTGCCAGTAGGCACATATCATTGTGTCTTTAACTTTCAGGAAGATATTTAGAAATAACTGAGTTGAATGGAATTCCATATATATATATAAATATTATTTTTTGGTACTGGGGATCGAACTCGGGTCCTTGCGCTTATGCAGAACCACTGAGCTAAATCCCTAGCCCTATTTTGTTCTTTTTTGAGACAGGGTCTCTCTATATAGTTCAGACTGGCCTTGAACTCACTCTGTAGTTATATGGCCTAAACTGGCCTGGAACTCAACTTGATCCTCCTGCCTCAGCTTCCCAAGGGCTGGGATTACAGGCGTGCACCCCCACGCCCACCTCCTAGGTTTGTTGTTGGCCCCACCCCCCCAGGGATCGAACTTTGCGAGGTGGGCAGCGGCACCACTGAGCTAAATCCCTGGCCCCCTAGTTTATTAATTACTCTTATTTGTACCGGGGATCGAAATTAGGACCTTGCACTTACGAGGCAGGCGGCAGAACCACTGAGGTAAATCCCCGGCCCTCTTCACTCGTCCCTTTCCAGTGTTCACAAAGTTGGTTTTCAGTGAGCACGGAGGCTCGCTTGCCGTTTACACCCACTCGGAACCAACGTAGCTCCCGCCAGCCTGGTCCCTCCCGCCCCACTCGCCCGCTGAGCCTCGCGCCTGCGCACATTGGCCCACAAGCCCCGCCCCGCGCCTGCGCACAAAAGACCAAGACGCCCCGCCCCCGGGCGTCGCCGCGGTTTACGAGGTGAGCCTGCCTTAAGCGAGTGAGCTCCATTTTGTAGACAGCGGTCCTCGCGGCTGGCTGGCTGGTTTGCAGGTCGCCTCGCGAACGCTGTACCTTGGCGTGGGGTCTCTGACAGCACGGTAAGGTGCAGCACCCTTTCCTGTGCTTTCCTGCCGCTGTGGCGGGTGGGGGCCGTCTCCACACCCTGTCCTTACTCGCTCGTACGCCGAGCCCTGTGCGCCGCTGTCGGTCCTGCCGGCGGACAGCGTCGGTGCCCAGGTGGAGTCAGCCCCGCGGAACGCAGCGCAGCGCGGGGCGGCCGGGCCGAGGGCGGGAGCGAGGGCCAAGATGGCGGCCGGGACGATGGCGGCCGGGAAGATGGCTGCCCGGCCCGGAACGGCCTCGCGGGAGGAGGGAGAGCCCTGCCGGCGAGCCTGCGGCCCTGGCGCGGACGGGCCGCGTGGGGCGGAGGACGAGGACGAGGACGAGGACGCGTTCGTTGCTGGCGGCGCCGCCGTGGCCGCGAGTCCTGCTCGGCGGACTCCAGGCTGCTGGTCGCGGGCAGACGGCCTCTGAGCTCTGGCGTGCAAGCCGTCTGAAAGGCTGCAGCGGGAGGTGCGGCCTCTGGCTCCGGGGCAGCACTAGGATGGCCCTTGCTGCCCCGAGAGCGCGGAACAGGGCCCCACCCTCCCAGAGACGGTCCGCACACCGCCCGGGCGCGCCTCGGCTTTCTGTGAAGCTGTGGCCGCCACACCCTGCAGCAAGCAGGGAGCTTCGGCTGGGGTGGACCTAACCCGAGGTGTGTCCTTTCCGCAGATGAGACACTCCAAGAGAGCCTACTGCGCGGACTGGGACGAGAGGCACTGGGACTGTGGGAGGTGGAGGAGCAGCAGCAGCCACAAAAGGAAGAGGAGGTCCCACAGCGGCGTTGGCGAGAGCAAGCGCTGCAGGTTCGATGCCGCGAAAGCTTCTGACGGGTGAGTGTCGGGCTGGGCGGCCACTTCCTGGCGGTGGGCAGGCCCAGGACCCCAGGAGCAAAGGACGAGGTGTCTTGATAGGAAAATGAGTTCTCGTGATAAAAGTGGCTATCAGTTAACTGCTTGGTTCAGGCCAGCCTTGAACTCACTGTGTAGCTCAGGCTAGCCACAAACTCACAGGGATTTTCCTGCCTCACCCTCCTGCGTGCTGGGATTATGGCTTGGGGCACCACACCTGGCTTGTTTTTCTAGTGGAAAATTTTGATAGCTTGCCCTGTTTGTAAACAGGGTTAAATTGCCCTGCTGGGACTGTAGGCTGTGGTGCCCCACCTTCTGCAAGAGTCTGACTTGAGGGAACTGAATTGAGGCCGGAATGCAGCTCAGTGTTAGGTCATTGGCATTAGTGTGACACCACTGCCAAAAAATGGCAACTGTTGAGAATTTGATTGTTTGTAGCATAAAACAGCAAATAACTTTTTTCCTGCAGCTATTATTTGGAAAGCAGATCTATAAATGAGAAGGATTATCATAGTCGACGTTACATTGATGAATACAGAAACGACTACTGTCAAGGATGGGATTCTGGACGTCGCCATCAAGACCATGAAAGCAGATATCAGAACCATAGTAGCAAATCCTCTGGTAGAAGTGGAAGAAGTAGTTATAAAAGTAAACACAGGACTCACCACAGTACTTCTCATCATCATTCACATGGGGTATGAGCTCTTTGGAAATATTTTGAAAATTTTATTTCCATTGTGGAACGAGGAGACTTCAATTTGTGTTTGAGAAAATTCTGTTTAAGAGACAGTCATCTCAACACTGATTTGTAGGATTCTTTGTTTATGTATTGGCTAGGAAATTCCTGAAATACAGTACATACTTAGTCCAGTAGATTTAATTATTGAGTACTAATTTTTATTCCATTGAAATAGTGGAGACAATTTAAAGTGATTGCAAGATATTTTGAAAGGGTTTTTATGGTAGTTTATAAAATCTGATTTGTTTTGATAAGTTCATGCCTTATCACAAAAAATAGGCATTTGTTTTTGAATGAGTAAAGGTTAGAGCTAATAAAGTTTGTTTCCTAATCTTTTGTTAAGCAAACTGCAACAGATTTGAATTTTATCAGTTATGTATTAATTGGAGATCAGTTGAGATGATACGTAATGTAGTGTTAAACTTGTAGTATACCAAATATTTTTTCTTCCCAAAATTAAGACTTTGATTTTATTTACTGTTTTAACATTTGTTTTCATAGATTAGCTGGGAAATCTTTAATTTGGCCACAGTCTCTTTAGCAAGTAAATATTAACATCCTACAGTTTTGCAACATTAAATTTTAGGACCCTAGAAACTTAAAATTGTTTCAGTGAATGCTACAACTAAGCATTTTTTAAAAAGAAAAACAATTGTATTTATGTTTTGTTGCCTTACCACTTTGAGTATCTTATCTGAAAATCTGTTCCTTGCCATGTTTTTCTCCTGTTAACATAAACTATGTGCCCTGTGAATTTCTGGGGACTGAATTTGAAATTGCTCCTGCCAACCGTTTGTGGCCTGGCGTGTATCTGAATGCCTGAATATCTCCCCGCTGAATGAATTTCGTATTCTGCCCTGAATTCACTCGGGTATATTGATTGGCTGGATGATCTTGGTGCCGCCACTTGACGTTTCCAGAAGAGTCACCGAAGGAAAAGAACCAGGAGTGTAGAGGATGATGAGGAGGGTCACCTGATCTGTCAGAGTGGAGACGTACTAAGTGCAAGATGTATAGAATATTTTTCAACACTTATTAACTTTTCAGATAACATAATCTATATATAGATTAAGATTTCAGGGATTTGGAGATCTTTTTTCTTTCTCTTTTTATTTTGTTTTTCTGTTTCTTTTGGTGGGGGGGGATTGTGTTTTTGCTTTCTTTAGAAATTTAATATTTGTTGTACAGAGCTTCAGAACAGTAAATCAAGTTAATAAATTAGCCTAAGAATAAAATTAGACCTAAAAATAGTCATACTTTTTGATGGTGTTGACCAATAAGTAAATGTCTAGTGATAAGGAAATTTGTAGTATCAACTAGAATAATCTGCATTGATAGCCTTTTAATGTTAAGTACATAATTTCCATTTCCTGGTATGACACATTTATTTCTCTCTTTTAGATGAAATTGTTGATACTTTAGGTGAAGGAGCTTTTGGAAAAGTTGTGGAGTGCATCGATCATGGAGTGTAAGTTTCTTGTGGTAGAATTACACTTGAGGTGAATCACAATGAAAATCAGTTAAGCTTGTTGACCCTTTTGGCTTGGGTCTCTTGATTTGGTTTTAAGGAGCTCCCAGTTAAGGTACTTGCCCTTTGTATTTTGTAAATAATAGCTACATTACACCTTCTGGGATAGAGATCCAGCTCAGAACCCTGGGTTCAGTGTGTAGCACTGAAAACAAGTGTATATGCCAATTTTAGGCTGATAAAATTATTTGAGAAGTCTTACAATTATGGCCAGTTTTTTCCTTTTTTTTTTTTAAAGTCTTGTAGAGAGAGTCATGCTGTAGTTCAAAGTGGCCTTGAACTTGAGATCTACCTGGGCTCCCTGGTGTTGGGGTTACAGACTACACTGCCACTCCTGCCCCTTCCCCCCATTTTAGATTGTGTTTCTCAGTCTTGGTTTTATATTGGAATTCATGGGAGTTTTGCTTGTCCCAGTTCTTTTCAGGGCAGTTTGAAGGATCCTGTACTGTAGCTTTAGGGAATGCTATAATTTATTCTGATAGCACAGCCAAGGTTGGTAGGTTATCTGTTTATTTGTTTTTTTATATATATATATCAGGTTCCCACTTATTTATTTTTTGGTACCAGGGATCAAACTTGGGACCTGGCCCTTTTGAGGCAGGTGGCAGCACCGCTGAGCTAAATCCCTGGCCCGGATTCTCACTAATTTAGTCTGGGTTTGAACTCACCGTGTAGCTCAGGCTGGCCTCAAACTCAGGTGATCCTCCTGTCTCAGCCTCCTGAGTGCTGAGATTACAGGCATGCGCCACTGTGCCCAGCCTTGAGATTGATGTCATAAGTTTCGTTATCCATGTCCTTCAAACTTAGGGTTAAAACTTTCTCTTTTAGGTTAAAACTTCTCTTTTATAGCAACTTTGGCCAGCTGGGGATATGGCTAGGAGGAGGCTCAGTTTGATCCCCGTTAGTCTTTTGAATAGCAAAGCTTCCCGGGTGAACAGAGGTTGAGGAGGCTGAGACCTAGCACCCTGTGTTGTACCACCGTGGTGTCTGGGGTATTTGGATCCTGTGCACAGTAGGAAGGAGCTGCTGGTGTCCATAGTGAGGTGTTGGTATCCCACCGTAGTTGCTGAACTAGAACTGTGGATGTATTGTTGAGGGGCGCAAAGATTATTCCTGAGTTGTGATCTAGTGAAGAGTTTGCACAGCCAGGTGAGGTGCACAGCTGTAATCCTAGCACTGCTGGGTAACTTGTCAAAGGCCAGCCTGGGCTACACAGTATCCCAAAAAGAAGATTGTCATTCAGTATTACAATCAAAGGTCATTTCGATTAGCCTGGTTTTGAATTGTAGTGAGAATTACCTACATATACTCCTCCAGACCTAAAAGGTCAACCATAAATTGAGTATGTGTGTGTGTGTGTGTGTGGTACCAGGGATTGAACTCAGGACCTTGCGCTTGGGAGGCAGGCACGGTGCCACTGAGCTAAATCCCTGACCCCAATAGAAAATAAATTTTAAAGAAATGGATACCACATTTATTGTTTTTTAACTTAGACTTATTCTTTCTAACAGGGGAGGTAGACATGTAGCAGTAAAAATAGTTAAAAATGTGGATAGATATTCTGAAGCTGCTCGCTCAGAAATTCAGGTTCTGGAACACTTAAATACAACGGACCCCAGCAGTACTTTGTAAGTATCAGATTAGAACTTGCACAGTGGCCTTGAGTGGATTTGCATTGTGCAGAGCTGTACTCATTTATTTTTTCTGTTCATAGCCGCTGTGTGCAGATGCTGGAATGGTTTGAGCATCATGGTCACATTTGCATTGTGTTTGAACTGCTGGGGCTCAGTACTTACGACTTCATTAAGGAAAATGGATTTCTACCCTTTTGCCTAGATCACATCAGGAAGATGGCCTATCAGATATGCAAGTCTGTGAACTGTGAGTTCTTGGCATAGCTTCCCCAAGTTAGCTTGAGAGTAATGCCCTGTGATTTAGATTTTTTAAAAGAGGACTAGTAGGACTGGGGATGCAGCTCTGAGGTGGGACATGTGCTTACATACCAGTTCCAAGGTTTTGCCCCCAGCAGGGAGCCCCTCCCCTCCCATCTAATGTGGCACTTACCAGGAGCCTGGAGACAGTACGTTTGTTGTACTTTTTAAAATTGAGAAGAGAGAAATTTTGAATGTCCTTGCCACAAAGAAATGAAAAGTATGTGAGGTGATGTATCAGTTGATTAACTTGATTTAGCCATTTCACAATACTGTATGCATATAGCCAAATGTACTGTAGGTATAAAACAGTTTTTTTGTGAGTTAAAAGTTAAAAGGAGGGCTGGGGATTTAGCTCAGTGGTGCTGCACCTGCCTGGCAAGCACAAGGCCATGAGTTGGATCCCTGGTACCGAAAAAGCAAACAAACAAAAAAACAAGTGAAAAGTTAAAAGAAAGACTGGCATGGAGGCACAAACCTGTAATCCCAGCACTCAGGGAGGCTGAGGCAGGAGGATACGAGTTGCCTAGCCTAGGCAACTTAGTGAGGCCCTGCCTCATAGGAGCTGAGGATGTGGCTCAGTAAGAAGGCCTTGGGTTCATTCCCCAGTGAAAGGGTATATATGTGGCTGTTCTGGAAATGGCCAAAAATTACGGGACTTCATGAGAGGAAGTTTGTGTTCTGCTTTTTAAGTAATCAGCTGTTTGTGGACTTTAAAGGGGAGAGCAGCTTTCAGTCTGACTTAGATGCTCCTGACCACTGCTGGGCGTGTGGGAAGGCATTGGTTTATGTTTTAGGACTTGGGGTGGATTGGTTATTTTCAGAGTATAGCAACTTTTTTATTTTGCTTTATTCTCAGTTTTGCACAGTAATAAATTGACTCACACAGACTTAAAGCCTGAAAACATCTTATTTGTGCAGTCCGACTACACAGAGGCATATAATCCCAAAATGGTAAGTCTTAGTACAGCTTCAGGGCTTTTAGTAGGTATCTCAATACTTTTAATATTTTGTTTTCATGGCCATTTATGATTTTCAGAAACGTGATGAACGCACCTTAATAAATCCAGATATTAAAGTTGTAGACTTTGGGAGTGCAACCTATGATGATGAGCATCACAGTACATTGGTGTCGACCAGGCATTACAGAGCACCTGAAGTTATTTTAGGTCAGTCGTCAGCTACACCTCAAGAGCCTGCTTCATTGAAAGTTCCAGTTTATTTGTAGGATTTAAAAAATATTTTTCTTTTGAAAGGATCAGTATTTAAAAATACAGTAAGGATTTTAAGCTTTGGGTGGTTCCAGTTCACCAGCTCAGCATGCTTTGCACATTTGTGATGTGGTTGTGGGAGGTGGGTGTGTTCTGATGCACACTGTGTAGACACGGCATAGTCCACTCACATAGCCTGGCGTGTGTGGTGCAGCCGATCCCCAGGCCGTGGTGAACAGAACAAGAGATTGATCCAAGCCAGGAGAAAGTGGTGCATGCAGAAGGCTGGGCACACGGGTGTGGGCAGTTGCTGTGAGTGTGTGCAGCCCTCTCGCTGGCCAAGCACTCAACCCCTGAGCTGTATCAGCCAGGATTTTTTACAAGGAGTGCGCCTGGTGAGTGTAGTAATGCGGAAAGCGTTGCGTGCTCCTTGGGAAGTGCTGTATGTGGCCACACACGTGTGACATGCAGTATCCCCTGCTGTCACAGGTGATGGGATTCCATCGCCTGCGACCCTGTCTCGTCATGTGTGACTGAGAGGGCTTGGAGTGCAGCCCTCCTTCACAGGTCGGTGCACAGCCCAGGAGCCTCCCCACATCTCCAGGCCCGCAGTTGAGCCTGAGTCTCCAAACCCCAAGTTCTTAGGCACAGCACCATTGTGACATCTTCACCCTGTGGAAGTGAGTTCCTTAGGGCCTTTCCAGCTTGTCACACATGTTCTTTTTCAGCAGTGTTTTTATTAAGTAGCTTGTTATTTTTAAGAAATGGCAAGGACTTTCTCCCTGACGTCATGCTTTGCTTTGCAGCCCTGGGGTGGTCGCAGCCGTGTGATGTCTGGAGCATCGGGTGCATTCTCATCGAGTACTACCTGGGGTTCACAGTATTCCCAGTAAGTGGCAGCAGTCTCCTTGATGGGGCAAGGACTGTGACTCGGCTACCAACACATTTATGTAGCCTTTCTTTCTCAGTGCCGACGGGAGATGGGCAGGTAGTCAGTGGTTGCAGTGTACGTCCACTTCATGTTATTCTTAGGCCTCAAGTAGTTTTCCCTGTCTGCTGAATCTGGATTCAAATAAGAGCATTCATCTGAGAATGATGCACAGCGTGTTAGCAGATTTTAAAACTGTATTTTTATTTTAGACACATGATAGTAAGGAGCACTTAGCAATGATGGAAAGGATTCTTGGACCGCTGCCAGAACATATGATACAGAAGACCCGGTAGGTTTTATTCCAGCCCGATTCTGTCCTTACTGCCACTTGTTATGTGTTCCCATGTTTTTGCTGTCGACATTATGACCATAAATGCACGATGACTTGTTTTTAGGAAACGTAAATATTTCCATCATGACCGGTTGGACTGGGATGAGCACAGTTCTGCTGGCAGATATGTCTCACGGCGCTGTAAACCCCTGAAGGTGAGCAAGGCCCCCAAGCTCGGCTCCACCTCCCGGCTGGCTGGCTGTATCATGGGAAGAAAAGCTTGATATTTTTTTTTTCCACCCTTCCAGGAATTTATGCTTTCTCAGGATGCCGAACATGAGCTTCTCTTTGACCTCATTCAGAAGATGCTGGAGTATGATCCAGTGAAAAGAATCACGCTCAAAGAAGCCCTAAAGCACCCTTTCTTTTACCCACTTAAAAAAAATAGCTAAGTATGTAATTGTATAGTTCTCTTGCAGAAATATGACAGACTGTATCAGTCTAGTTCTAAATACTAAGTTATTTCATACAGCTTTGTAAATTTCTTATATTTTTGTATTGCTTGCTACTGTTTGGGTAATTTAAGTACCTAGAGCTAAGTAAAGAATGTCTTTCAGCAATTATAAAACAATTTATTCAGAATAAACTTTGTGCATAATACAGTTTATATGACTACCATTTTGGGCACCATTTTTCTTTGTCACTTCTGGGGTTTGTACGGTTTGGGTGCTGATTTGGGTTTTGGATTTTTTTCTTTTGTGCTTTGAGACGGTCTCTGTGTGCTTCATTTCATACTGGCCTTGAACTCACGGTGATCAAGTCTGGAAATTTTAGGGGACTAAAAATTGGCACCTAGGTCTGCCTTCTGGAGTTACTAGAAGCCAGTTATGGGGAACCAGATGAGAAGAGGAAGCTGGGCTTGGTAGTGCAGCCAACCAGCCCTATGGGGGCTAAGGAAGGATAATAAATTCCAACATTGGAGGCTGAGGCAGGAGGGTTGCTCTGAGTTTGGCATGAACTACATAGACCTTGTCTCAAAAAATTTTAAAAAAGGGTGGAGGATTTTGCTCAGTGGTTTGACCGCCTGCCTCGCAAGCGCAAGGACCCAAGTTTGATCCCCGGTACCCCTAAAAAAAAAAAATTAAATTTCCAGTCCAGCCTGGGCAATGTAACCATATAGGTGGGCCCTGCCGCAAGGTCCAAGAGGGCTGGGCCTGCTGCTCCGTGAAGGCTGTGGGTTCCTTACCCCGGCAGTGAGGGGAAAGGAATACTGCCAGGGTTGAGCTCTCCTGTGCGGCTTCATGGCTCCTCAGGCAACTTCTCCCGGGTCCAGTCAGGGCTGAATGTCGGGAGTCTGAATCGCCAAGTGAGGAGCCGGGCGGCTCTCAGCCTGGTTCCATCTGCCCTCCCTGTGGGGCCCAGGACCTCAGCCGCCTTCACTGGTGTCTGCTAAGCTAGGGGAGGGGGTGGCACGCCTGTGTCATCATCATTGTTTCCATTTCTTCATCGTCATCTTCATCCTCACCCCAGTCCCCATCTTCAAAACTACCTGTTTCCTACCGCCTTGTGGCTTTTTGGTCTTGCGTAGAAATCATTCAGTAGTTCACCTGTGTCAGACTTGTTCACTAAACGTTGAAGTCGGTACATCAAGATCCATCCTCCTCGGATGCAAGTTCATCCATTAGGGCTGTACAGTGCTGCACAGTGCTCCGCTGTGCGCTCTAGGCTGCGGGCGTGGGTGAGCTGTTACCCGTGTGGCTGTAATGCGGGTGTGTGAGGGTCAGCAGTCGTCGGAGTTTTGTGACAGGAAATGGGATTTCTAGTCGGAGGTTTTCTAGGAATGTCCATGCTGGTTTCCACAGTGGTGGTACTAGTTGAAGCTCTCACCGACGAGGGTTCTCCCCACAGGCTCGCTGGCTTCTTGATGTTCCGTGTTCTTGATGGCCTAGTAGGAATTGGTGTCTGAGGTGAGCGTCTTTCATGTGCTCGCCAGCCACTTGTTTCCGCGAGGTGCGTTCACTTCCTTTGGCTGTCTCCGATGGGGGCACTTGGTGTTTTTTCCGAGTTGAAAGACCAGTCCTCTGTCAGCACAGGCTGGTGGGGCTGGAGGGAGTGAGCTGACTCGGCCTCCACCCAGGCTTTGGTTTGCTCTTGCTGGGCTCTGTTCTCATGTGGCCTCTGCAGTCCTGGCGCCACTGGCTCCGAGGCACAAGGCTCAGCTGTGGTTGTGGACGCCAGGGGGACAGCATGGCCCCGACCCGGCCACCCTGGGCCAGTCCCCGGCCATGGTACCCGGCCCCTGGTCTGGGGTCTGCCCACAGAAGTGCGTGGGTAGTGGTGCAGTGCCGTGCACTTGTAGTGCCAGCTGCTTGGAGGCTGGGGCAGGATGGCTTGTCCACACCAGCCTGGGCAGCACAGTGAACCCTTGTCCCAAGACAGCAGAAGTGCACTGGTCCCGTGTTTGCCGGGAAGGTAAAAGCCTGAGTAACCTAAGCCTCGGTCCAACAGGGAGGCTGCCAGGCGCGGAGCAGGGGCCTTGCCAGGCCACACGCCGTCACCTGTAGTCGTGTGCTGGGCCTGGCATGATCTGGGAGGGCACCACAAGGATGCGCAGCAGGAGCGGAGTTGGACCGCCCACCACTCGCTGTCCATGAACGCTGCCCAGCCGGATGCAGCAGACCCCCAAGTCCTCCAGCAGGCCGGGCCGTGTTTGTCACAAGTGGTGGGCCTGCTGCTCCTGTGCCAGCAACAGCAGCGCTCCCCGCAGCACTGCGGCTCGAGGGTTTGTCCTCAGATGACCCAACAGGCAGGCGTCTTCTGGGCGCCGAGTCTGCCTGGCCTTCTCAGGTCAGGTCCTCTGGGACAGTCCTGCGCCCACTGCCTGGCCCACTCCACCCAGCCTCGCTGCCTCTTTCCCACTCAGCTCTGCCACCTGCGTGGCTTCGTGACCTGCACAGCGCCAAGGGACCGGCTTCTGGGGCCTGGGCTGGGTGGGCTCCGCACCTGGCACTGAACAACCCCAGAGGTGGAGGGAGGCCCCGGCTCCAGGGAGCAGGCCCAGCCGGCCGTGAGTGCTCAAGGTCATGCACTCTGCTGCTACTCCAGGGGCAGCCTCGGACGCCTGGGCTTCCGGGCCCCAGGACAGTGGTGGACTCCGGATGGGGATCCGGGGATGCTTCTCAGGCAGGGCAGGCATGGTCCTGCAGGCGCTGCTGCCCCACTCTGCTGTGGCAGGCACAGGTGACATCAGTGTCACCGAATGCCAGTCAGACTCACAAAAACGGGAGTTGTGGGCCTCATTTCTGGAGGTCTGAGTCCTGTTATTTCCTTGCCGGCGCTCCTTCCTTCTGGGAGCTCCGTGACGTGCAGTTAGCTCATTCGTTACAGCGCCACAAGGCTCTGCGCCTGGGGCCTCTGCTGAGCCCAGCCTGACAGCGAGGGCCTGGCTCAGAACTCAAGGCCCACAGTGGGGTGCAGCTGAGCACGAAGGCCCCGCTGTCAGGGCCTGACTCGGCACCTGCTCCTGAGGGTCCGCTGAGTGACAGCTGGGAGGCCCAGCCCAGCCCAGCCCACAGAGCCCTAAGAGTGGACTTCTCTCTGGTTCCTTCCCTTCTGCTCTTAACCCCATCCATTAATTTTCTTTTCCCTTATTTTTTAGTTCTAAATTTCCATCTGGTTCCTGCCTCCTTTTTCTTTTCTTTTGAGACAGGACCTGTGTAGCCCAGGATGGCCTTGAACTCAGCAACCCTCCTGCCTCAGCCTCCTGAGCACTGGATTGCTGGCTCTCATCTCCCTAACTGCAGCACTCCCTGGCTGGATACCCCACCACCACCACCTGTGTGGTTTCTGTGCTGTCAGGGGCATGTGCGGTTTGCAGCTGAAGGCCCTAGGCGATGCCTCTGGAGCTTACTGCCTCCCTTCCCTGGTGAGAAAGCTGTTGTCTGGACAGGGCAGGGTTGCGCTGGTGGACAGAGCCTCTCGGCCTGGGCAGAGCTGGCAGCGGCTCTGTGGTCAGGAGGACCCCAGCCAAGGCCCAGCTCTACTCTCTGTGCCTGTCTTGAGTCAGGTTGGCCTTGTGTTGTGCTTTTTGCTTCCTTGAGGCACCGGAGATAAATTCAGGGCCTCCACACTGAGCTGCATCCCCAGCCCCTTATTTTAATTTTTACTTTTTGGTACTGGGGATCGAACCTGGGTCCTTGTGCTATGAAACCACTGAGCTAAATCCCTGGCCCAGCCCCTTATTTTGTGACAGGGTCTCATTAGGTTGCCCAGGCTGGCTCTATCTTCCAAGCCTCCTGCCTCAGCCTCCCAAGCGCTGGGATCACTGGCGTGCACCACCACACCCCGCAGTCTCATTCAACTGCAAGAGCGCAGACAGGGAGTGAGCCTCACCCCTGGCACCCATGGAGGGGCAGGAAAGGGAGGCTCTTCTCGCTCAGTTCCGGTTGGGGCTGGGACCGAGTCCAGATACTTGCCCACTGCAGTTCAGCCTCAGACGACAGCCAGTCAGACCCAGGGTTCGCAAGTCGGAAGGACACACCTCCCCCAGACTTCATGAGCACCGCCTTTTTATTCGAAGTATTTAACCCTCGGGCCTCTGTAGCACCGTGAGCTGACACTTGTGTGGATCTAGGGACTAGTACCTCATGCGAGGGAAGACAGCATTCAGGCTAGGAGTGGCAGCACATGCCTGCAATCCTAGCACTCAGGGAGGCTGAGGCAGGAGGATTCCAGCACAAGCCCAGCCTGGCAACTCCAACTTGAGTGAGACCCTGTCTGGGAGCACAACAATGAGGCTGGGGCTGACTTGGTACAAAGGTACCCAGGAGAACCTAAGATTCCTCGCACACCAGAGGCTCTGCTCCGCAGCACCAGCCAGGCTCTCCTATCACTTGCCATGCGCAAGGGTCCGCACCAACCAGGAGCCCAGGCTGGTGAGCTACACTAAGAGCACAGGGACTGGGACAGGGCCTTCCCTACAGTGCCACGCTGGGTGTGGATCAGCAGCACGGGGAGCCATGGCTCCCCGGGAACAAAGCCCTGCCTCACCCTGCACCACTGTCTGTGGGGGAGAAGCACGAGACAAGGCGGATGCAAGACAGAAGCCCAGCCCCGGGTCACAAGTGGCCTTCCTGCTCTGCAAAGTCTTTGTAAGAATGAGTATCTCCAGGGCAACAGTCCCAGAGTAAGATCAAGAAACTTACTATCAGTTCTAAATACACAGTTTAGTAACCTCAGAAACACCAAGGTAGGAAAGTCAGTGACTGTTTGCCCAGTCACAAAAGTACAATTGTAACACCCATACTGAGAATTACAATTTAGGCCACAGGCGGGCACCGGAGAGAGCTGCGTTTCACGTAGCACCCGTCTCGGGCCCACTCACTATGGGCAGGAGAGGTCAGCACTCAAGAGACGTTCACACTGGGAGTCCAGGGCGGTTCAGCACTCACGGCAGACAGCACACTGCTAGGCGTCAAAATGTAATTTGCAAAAAACCCCACAAAAAACCGGTCTATAAAACCTAAGTGTAAGGATGGACTTTATTTTTTAAAAAAAAGTCTTTTAAGGGCTACAAATTACAAAGTAAAGCAGATCACTACGTAGAAATCTAGTGAATACATTTTTGCCGGTGCATGAAAAATTAAGTTATTCATTTAACAGTTTTACTCCATTCACAATGTAATCAGCTCTAAAGCTCTTATTAAGGTTATTATACCTTTATTTCAAATTGTATCACATATTCCTGTCAAGATGCGTTTTAAACACCACAGTCTTGGCTAAGGAGAATGCCACCCTGAAAAGGGCCGACTTTCCGCTCAGTCTCTGGTGGTGTCAGTCCCAGGCCATTTCCTTGGAATCGAAGACCCTTCACAGTGGTCACTGTGAACACAACCCCAAGACCCACAGATGGGCAGCAGCAAGAGCAGACAGAAACAAGGCAGACATTAAGATCATCTAAGGTATTGGCTCATGGCAATTGAAGCCTGGCAGCTGGGGAATGTTCCAGCCAGATGTGGGAGTCAGGGCTGAGTGCACAGGGCTGGGGAGAGGACCTTGCTTTGCTTCTTGTCCACGACAGCCTGCCAGGCACAGGAAGCAGGCACTGAGGGTCCCAACGGAGCAGCTGATCTCGCCACTGTCAAAAGCTCCGGGCTTTAGCACGCACGGCTACTTCTTTTACCACTCACGCCCCCTCCGAGTTCTTTCCTATCCGACTAAGTGCACTCTGAGCATAAAATATTTTAAGTGATAAGACTTTTCTAAGGTACATTTACTTGAAAATGGCTGTATGGAAAGAAAACCCATCTGTTAACTGACTGCAGAAGTTTCTCAGCAGGAAATGGATTCCCCACCACCTCTGCCGCCTCTGATTCTGGAATTTCTCAAGTCTGTTCTCCATGGCTTCACTAAGGATGAAAACCAGACAGCAAACAACCGAATTTAAGGACATCTGGGGCTAAGAAGGCAAGAAAATGCTAACATGCAAGCAGTAGACTGGACACTCAGGATTCGAGCTAATGAACTCGACAGAGAGATTTCGATGATGAGCAGGGCTCTCTGGAGAACCAAATTATCATACAAATCGTTGGTTTCTGAGAATTTGGATACTTTTACAGTTTAATTTGCAAACAGAATTTTTATAACAAATTATTTTTAACCAAATCGTATCTTGAAAACTGTTTATATATAGAAAACCCAGGGAATAACGTGAACTGTTCATTGTGGAAGGCCTTAAATTACATTATTACAGTAGAAAATACAGGAGGTAGAAAAGAACTGAAAAGACTAATGAATGCAACATTGGATTCGAACCTATAGCTCCTGTAATACTTAAAACATGGTTGTAGGAACTGAACTTTTCCAGGAACCATAGAAACAGTTAAAATAAAGTTTGCCATGAAAGCCCTTCTATCATGCTTGATGCAGGGAGGTAGGAAGATGTACAAACCAAGACACGAGACATGACGTTTATCTACACTCTGCTTTACTGAGGACGCAGGTTCAGAGCTCAGTCCCCGTCTTCAGCTTCAGACTCGGACTCTAGAAAGGGGAAATGCAGTCAGGTGCTAGGCACCTCCGGGGAGCACAGCGCCCACCACCAAGCCACAGCCCGCTACCACAGCCCGGGGAGTTCTGTGAAGCTCTCACTGAGACACTGCGAAAGCCACACATGTTCTTAACTCTCAGCTTCCCTCCGGAAGGTGCTCAGAGCACAGCCGCCAAGCAGCCAGCACTGCAGTGCACTGCGCAAGTCTTACTTTCCCACCCACCTTAGATCAGCTGCAAGCCTGTCCTAAGTGGGAACCTGAACTCAGGAATGGTCACAGGAGCAAGCATGCGGTGCAGACGTGCAAGGCCGCGTTAAAGCAGCAGCAGCACCCAGGCAGCCACACACAGGACGGACCTTCCTCCGCATTCTTGAGCCACTCCACGAACTTCTTCATTTGCTCCAGGAAGACACTTTTGCCCTTGGCCATGTGTGCATCCTTGTACCACTTCAGAATGGGCTCTTCACTCAGGACCTCGGCTGGGAAGAGCAAGACATGGCTCATCAGCAGATGCAAGTGACTCCTGTACCCAGCAGAGCAGAGCAAATGAGAGGCACAAATGCCCGCATGGCGCATCACGAACAATTATTCTGCTGTCGTCAAGAGAAATCTGTGTTCAAAACACTGGTTTCTTCAACAATCAATTTCAAGAGAAGAGACGTTATCAACCCATGCAGGAGCCTGTGACACACGGGGAGAACGGTGGAGGCCGAGTGTGTTCAGTAACCCACTTCGGCCAGTTGTGGCGCAGGGACTGGGCAGATCCCAAGATACAAAAGCATTTTGGAAACTGAGGCAGAACACGTGGAGGCCTGCCACTCATGGGGACTGAGGCTGCTCTCATTAACACAGAGGTCTAAACTGCATCACAGCCACAGTCAGCCGATGCCTTTGTGGGCTCTGTCCCGCCAGAGGCCTGGGCTCTGCTGCAGCTTTAGTGCAGGTTCCTGAAACGAGGGCCCTAGAGGGGGCAGCAACTGGAGCTGGACTCCATCCAAGCATCTGAACTGGTCGTGGGGCACAAGGACAGCGACACTGGGTGGGGTGAAGGCCTGGCGCTGGCATACTGCGCGTTACCTTTGTAAAAAAGCACCACTATTTTCTGGAAGGCTTTCATGAAGTGGATGTTATCGTAGCAATACTCCTGGATCTTCAGCAAGAGAGTCAGCTCGGACTGGCCTTGGGTGGTGAAGGCAGCGAGGAGAGGGCTGTATTGCTTTCCAAGGGAAGGAGGAGAGACTGTCACCACCGCACAGATCACCCCACGTTTTCAGTCACTATAGGACACGGCCCAGCCCTGACAGTCACTATGGCCTGCTTTGCTCACCAGAAATTAAAATGGGAACAGAGAAAAGTCCAAGCATAAATATCATACAAGCAACGCTTCTACAAGCATTTCAGGCAACTGCTAAATAGCACTGATGTTTTAGAGGAAACAAAAGAGCCCTCCTATTTTCCAAGATTTGCTCAGAAACAAACATCAGCTTGCAGGCTTATACTTTTTCTAGTGTGTGGTACTGGGGACTGAACACAGGGCCTCTGCACTTAGCTTCGGTCTCAGCTCCTTTTTGAGACATCTCACTAAGTGGCTAAGTTGCTCTGGCTGGGCTCAAAATTTTGACTGTCCTCCCTCGGCTTTCCAGAGTGCTGGGACTACAGGTATGCATGAGCCAACCCTGCGTGGCTAGGCTTATAACACTTTAAAACTTGTGTTTTTAAACCTGTGAACCACCCAAACCCCGAGTCAGGCCTAGACGTGCTCATCATCAGGGCGCCACCTGCCTCCCCAGCGGCTCACCGGAGCCCTGACCTCACCTTCAAGTGCTTGATGGCTTGCTCCGCTACAAGCTCCTCTTTTTTGTTCCACTCCACCGTGCTCATCACACTTGACCAGACGATCCCAATAACAACCGGTTCCGGGATGTTGTTCTTTTTCATCTCCTCCTTGACATATAAAATTATCTACAATAGAGACATTCAGTAATTTCACACGTCCTATTTTAAACACCAACTTCAGGCCTTTTCTAAGTGCACAGAAATACTTTTCCCTCTGGAAGTGGCAGGGGCCTGAGTTTCAACCTCAGTTTTTACACAAACTGGCTAGGAGGCGGCCAAGGGGGAAAAGCCCCGAGTGGCAAGCGCTGCCATTGTCAGGTATCAGCACAGTGCCATCCCGGCTCAGGAAGTCGGCAGACCTGCAGCTCCTCGCCTGTGCCAGTAACAGACTTCTGGTGATGAGCATTTCTCAAGAGGAAACTTGAGGCCGCACAAGCCACACTGGGCGCTTACGTCCTTGAACGGGTCGCCGCGGGACATCTGCTCCTGAAGCTCCTTCTGCAGCTCCTTCCGGGCACCGATGGTCTGCTGGTTCCGGACATACTCTGACAGCTCCTTCAAGCCCGCCTCGGTGAAGTACTTCGTGAAGTGCTCCACACTCTGCTTATTGGCAGGAAAAAGTTCCTACAAGGGGAATTTAACCCGTTAAGGCAGCCTGCAAGTCGTACTAACAAAAACATTCAGATTTGAAACACGTTTCCTCTTATGATGCGCGCAGGTGAAGCCAGGCCAGAGGAAATGCCACCAACCATCAGCCTGTTGTCCATGCTGACTTTGCGAAGACTCGCAGCCACCGCGTTGATGTCCTTCTCATTGATCCATGATTTGAACAGCTTCACAGCAAATGCTGCTGAAACCCCTGTGAGAGGAGAGAACTGACCAACCGAAGCGGGCTGGGCTTCAAGTCTCAGACCCTGCCTCAATTTCCCCAGCTTGTCCTCACGCTCCCCTGCTGAGCCCTAACTGTCCTTGGCCATGGTCACCACAGCACCCTGCTCTGTGCCCTCATTTGCCAAGTGCTGCCTCCGTGTTCCCTGATGTGGACTCCAAGGGCAACAACAGTTTCCACACGTGACAGGCTGCTGTGAGAATTAAAGGGACCCTTACACACCCAGTACTATAGCAGAAAATTAAACTGGGGTTTCTTTGCTAAGCTAATGTTCCGTAGCCTTCACCAAAGATTTCCTGTCTCCCGCTGGTGCGAGTCTCTGTGGGCTACTGTGAGCAGCAAGTCTGCTTGCTTTGCTGCTCAGAACCACACACCCTTCACCCGCAACCTGCTGTCTGCTGGGAGCACGTGAAAGCACACATGAAACCCTGCCCTTCCCCTCAGCTCCCGCTGCTCCCCCACGTGGCCAGGTGCAGCCCGGTCTCCCACGGGCATCACCTTCTTTCACCAGATTCTCATTGTAGAGGCTGTTGAGGATAGACGCATTGAGTGTCCCGTTAGCCAGCAGCACACCCGTCAACATGGCCAACTTGTTCCGCTCTGATTCGGAGAAACCCTTTAAGAACAGCAGCAGCTATAAAACAAATAATTCAAGGTTAAAAGAGCAACTGCAGTGACGCACTGTACTGGTTATCAGTGTGGGGCTGGGCCTAACCCCCCACTGCGTCTCACTTCAGATCAGCAGCAGGGCCTTGGGCAAACAACTTAATCTGCACCTCCACTGTCTCGCATTTAAAATGGGGATAGCAAAGCTTACCTCAGAGGCTTTACAAATGTCACATGATTTAATATGGCAGTGCCTAGTCCTGACAGAGGTATTATCAGATGTTCTGCCCAACTACTTATGAAATATTTAACGAGACTCAAGTATCAGATAGGCTAAATTTTTCTTTTCTGGTGATATCTGGGATGCAACCCATGGCCTCGTGCATGTGAGGTGAAGGCTCTACCACGGAGCTACATCCTCTGCCCTATGGACACAGAGCTGTGTAGTTCAGGCTGGTCTTGAACTACACAGCCCAGACTGGCCTCAAACTCATGGCCACCCTCCTGCCTAAGCCTCCTGAGTGCTGGGAATACAGGTGTGCGCCACTATACCAGGCTCAAGTTAGAAAACTTTAATCAACTCAGATTATATACCCCAAAACTACAATTCAATGAGTCTACCTACGTATCTAAAATTAAATCACATCCATGACAGAGTCAGGATTTAACATTACCCTTTCTGGCCCTATTCTTTTTATTTTGGTGCTGGGGACCGAACACAGGAATCAAGCATGATAAGCATGTGTTCTACCACTGACGACATCCCTGGCCCCTCTGCATACCTTTTTCACCTCATCTTCAAAGCCTTTCTCCAGGTATTTGTAGCGCCTGATTAACTTGTTAAAAACCTACGAAGGACGTCAAAGTTATTTCTAGAACAGCTGTAACAGCTTATACATTTATGTCATCTCACATTAACGCTTCACAGCCCCTCTCAGTGGGTTTGTATGTTGTACATTAAAGGACTACTTATTGCTCAAAAACAAGTCATTTACCCATCTGCACAACATGAACAGAATAACAGTTCCCCACTTCCTAATGATGTAGCTAATTTCCAGGTTAGATGCATTTAAATTCTTTGCTCTTAGTAATAAAAACATACTATGCATGACACCTTCAAAGGAGATCTTGATTAAGAAGCTAATCTGCCTAGAACTCATTTATCTTAAAAAAGAGCTGTATGGAGAATAGTTCAACTATGGAAATCTAACAGGAAACTGGTATGCCTTTTCAGATGAATGTTTTTCTTAAACATGCGCCAATTCCAGAAACAAAGAGCTATTGTAATTTTTTATGTCTGACTCTCCCTAACATATCTAAAGTCTCTGACTTGCCATACCACACCAAGGATAGCACTCCTAACCCTTAAAGATGGACTTCCCTCACTGAAATTCCTACCTGTGACCTTTGAAGAACACCCCTAGAGTGTAAGGCGGGTGGGTCAGAGCTAAGTGGAAATGGTGCAGCGGCCTCTCACTCACTTGTGCAAACGCCTGCATGGTCTCCAGGTCCTCCTGTGCTGCGAATACGCAGACATCTGTCCGCATCATGTCGTCGGCCAGGGTGCCACCCGGGGCTGAGGGCATTCACATAAAATGCACATGACCTTCACTTGAAACCCACAATCATTTCAACCTTGTCTTCCAAAAAGGTTTTCAATATAAAAAAAAGGTAACATTCTAAAACATGAATTAGGACCAGGGATTTAGCTGAGTGGCACAGCGCCTGCCTCGCAAGCGCAAGGTCCTAAAAGTTTGATCCCCGATACAAAAAAACAAACATGAATTAAAAGCAATACCACTCATCAGCAGGGATGTGGCTGGTTGGTTTCCTGTGCTGGAATAGATAACAACACCTACATGCACCCAGAAAGAACCCACCAGAGGCCCAGCACTCACTGAGCGCAGCTGGTGGGCACATTCAGCCAACCTGTGACTGCACACACAGAAGCCTTCCAAGCTTCCAAAGAGGGTGTGTTGTCAACACCTCCAGGCTGGAGACTGCTGTTAGCAAATTAAGGAGGGACAAAACCTGTGGGTATGGACAAAGCAGGACTGAGTTGTTAGTAACTGAAGCTGGTAACACCAGACACTCTTTAGGATGTGTCTGAAATTTCCCTTAGTAAATATTTCTTCAAAGTTTTTTAGGCAGGCCACTGGCACAAGCTTCTAATGCCAACAATGAGTGAGGCAGGAGCATGTGTAGTCAAGGACTCCTCCAGCCTACATAGTAAGACCTTGTCTCAAAAAGCCAAAAGAGGGCCAGGGATTTAGCTCAGTGTAGTAGCACCTGCCTCAAAAGTGCAAGGTCCCAAGTTCAATCCCTGGTTCCAAAATAAAAATCCAAAAGAAAAAAAATGTAGTCTTGCCAAATAGCAGTACTATGAGTAGTAGTAAAAACATTTCACATTTCTTATATAAATCATTAGCACAACGAAGAAATATTCATGTGACTAGGTGTGAATTAGAAGGTATGAATTTTAAGCTTCCAATTCCACCGTGTGTCATATAAATTTAAAAAATATATACATATATCTATATCTATATATCACACTTGGGACCTTGCACTTGTGAGGCAGGCGGTGGCACCACTGAGCTAAGTCTCCAGCTCTGTATGTACTTTTTTGGTGGTGGTACTGGGGATTGGACCAAGGACCAGGCAGAGGTAATCCCCACCCCTTTCACTTGGGGGCGGGGTCTTGCTAAATTGCCCAGGCTGGCTTCACCCTTGCAGGCTCCAGCCTCAGCCTCCCAGGTATCATGTAGAGTCTTTCTAAGCTTCCATTCTGCATGTACACAAATGGTGTTGATTTCCTCATTGCTTGGCTCCAAGGGTCGATACAATAATACTCTGAAAACATCCTGAGTAGTTGTTATATTCCATTACATCTTTTAAAATAGATTTGTTTTTGGTGACAGGGACTTAAAAATCATCAACTGAGGATGTTGTAGGAACTTGGGTACGAGAGAAGAAAAGTTATTTCCAAGGGTGACAGCTGTGTGACAGACTTCAAACACAAGGCTCAAGGGTAGGGCCACCTAATAACTTACTCTGACCTGGAAGGAAACAAAGTACAACACAATCAAAAAGTACCCTCCTGGCAGGTTTGTCCAAAAGGTTATATTCTAGATTTGCCAGAATTCCTTAAATTATGCCCACCAAATCACTCACCCAGCATTCCACCAGCCACCAGGATGTCAAAGAGCGTTTCTGCATACCGGCGGTAGTCAAGTTTTGCTCCAGAAGCATCGAGAAACTTAGCTACTGCTTCCAAATCAGTACCAGTTTCAGTTAAGCCTTGAATAATACAGTCTTGAAACTGAGTAGGGTCAAACCTCTCTTTTTCATCTGGGGGGGGGGGGAGGAACCCAAAACATTTAGTGTCAAAGGCTAACCAAAGTGCCACAAACCATCACCTTATGAAACTTAAGTTTACTAAATTCTTCACAATTACATTTTTTTCATTACCTGAAAAAAGCAAACACAAACTACACAGATTAAGACTTGCAACAAGCAAAAAACCGTGACAGGAGACTAACCATACCTTCTTCACCGTTATGCACATACAAGGCCGGGTGGCCCAGGCACACAAATGTGTGGCTCTTCTACTTTTCCAAACACATCTTTTTTTTGGTACCCAGGATCAAACTCGGGACCTTGCGCTTGTCAGGCAGGCGGTGGAACCACTGAGCTAAATCCCCGGCCCCCAAACACTCCTCTTAAGGGAGCTCAATGTGCTAGTGTTTGGATTTATTCCTGTGAAATTTTGCTCCCATAACAGAGCTCTTAGTTTTCTTTAAATGTGCATAAAATGTTAATGACCACTCATCTGGTACAGTAAGTTCCGCACTTACAAATGAGTTCTGTTCCAGGAGAACGTAAGTCAGATTTGCTCATAAGTTGGACAAAGTGAGCCTTATACAGTATACCTGTGAAAGTTCGCAACTTGGATGTTCATAGAGTACTGTGTTTAGTCTAAGAATCGTTGGAAAGTCTGTTATTGACTATCAAATATGCTAGAAACAGTACTAGGTACACTGCTTTCTGTTAATGTCAAGAGGTGGATTTTTTTTTCATTATTCAGAAAGAAAACTGAGTCAGAAAAACTAGGTAACCAAGAGACATATTGGTTAGCAGTGCAGAGCCCGAGTTTTGGAGATAAACTGCCTGCCTGCAATCCCAACCACTATGGAACCTTTTGGATTTGAGCAACCAGCCTCATTCCTCTTGCCTGAATTCCTCTACTGTGAAATGCAGCTAAGAACACTGTCTGTTCTCACAGAGCTGCTGTGAATATGAGGGAACGTAAAGTGGGAAGCACACAGTGCTTGGGCACACCTATCCCTCTCACTGAGCTGCTTTCACACTGCGCACAGAGACTGTGTGTATGGCACTAGGGATGGAACCCAGGGCCTCTCGCACACTGGGCAAGAGTTCTACCTCTGTGCCTCACCTCCAGCCCTTCGCCAGAGTTAATGACATTTCAATTTTCACACAGCAAGAGGCGGCAAATTCTCCTCTTTGCCCTAGACTTCCCTGGTTTTAGTATGAAGAGTTCTGTGTCTTTGGACGGTCTCTCAGCCCTGTGAAAATGGGGCTATCCACCCTAACCAGCCTTCCTCAACAACAGGAGGCGAAGAGTGATCTTTCTCTGCAGTCAGGGAAGGGCAACTCTCTGACAATAACCATAAAGGTAACTGCCGCCATTTATATAAAGGTGGTACCAGTAACCACATTCACACAAGATACAGCTGTTACCACCACTGCATTGCTCTAGTTTACATCTCCTGTTTGGAGAAAGATGATAAATATTCTGTAACAGGCATCTCACAAAGTGTCTGTCACCAAAGGCAGAAAACCAATTTATATCCAGTAACTGACCCAGTCCTCACTTCCTCAAAACTTGTCACATGAGGTTAGTAAGTGCTTTCAGGGGCCAGGGATTTAGCTCAGTGGCACTGTGTCTGCCTTGCAGGCGGCAAGGTCCTGAGTTCAATCGCTGGTACCACAAATAAGTAAATAAATAATTGCTTTCAAACTAACATTTAAAAATGTTTTGGGAAAACACTCAGCTTAACACCAAATATGTCCAAGACCACATCTTACTTAACTCTGTACTACTAGCACAAGGCCTTGATAACAAATTTAATATTCACTTAATACTATGTGCATCACAAATGTGTCATTATAACAAGTAAAAGAAATGAAGTGAAAAATTTCACTTAAGTACCCGTTAATATGAAAAGTGGTTACAATCATTTTTTATCTTTTTCTGTGGTGCTGGGGATTGAACCCAGTACCTCAGGCATGCCAGGGAGTGCTCAGCCACTAAGCTATGTCCACAGCCCTAAGATAATTCATTTATTACATTTGTGACAAATACTTCAAGACATTACGATGAGGACTGAACCCTAGGCCCCATGCAAGCTACGTAAGGCATGTACCACCAGGCCACACCGACAGCCTCTCTCACACACATGCTTGCAAAAGTTGGGTGAAATTAATGCCATTAGAAGCTCCTTCTTAAAAAACAACAACAACAAAAAACCAAACCTCTTTGCTCAAGCAAGTCTGCATTAATAGAAACTGCTGGCCAATGAAACAAGGCCATATAAAAAGTGCCGTACTACACTAGAAACACTCCACTGATTTTTTTTTTTTTTGGACCGAGGATCGAACTCAGATCCTTGTGCTTGGGCAGCAGGCCGCGCAACCACTGAGCTAAATCCCCGGCCCAACACTAGAAACACTCAACAGCCTACTTAAGAGATACCCATCCACAAGCGCAAGGTCCCGAGATCGATCCCCGGTACCAAAAAAAAAAAAAAAAGGGATACCCAACACTAGAAACTTCAAAAGCTTGAGAAAGCAGCAGAAATATTAAGGGTGGATGTGGCACGGCCGCAAACCGGAAATTCAGGTTCTTTCCCGTTACTTTCTCTTGGGATTAGTATCACGCACGGATCGTCAGAGCAGCAAGGGTACAGAAGAATCCTGAAGTATGAAGAAGATATTAAAACGTATTTACCTCTTTTTCTGGTTTTAAAACGCTGCCCCGATAGCGTTGGCTTTTGCTGCTTTTGATTATTCATAAAAGACACCCTAGGAGGAGAGAAGCGAGGCCTCAGCGCGCCCGCGCCGCCTTCCCCGTCCAGGTCCCGGGTCGCAGGCCCGGCGGGACGGCTGACGGCCGGGCCCCGTCGTGTCACAGAGCCGCGGCCATCACAAAGCGCCCGCGGTGCCCTTCGCCGCCGCCCCCACGGCGCGGGACGCGCGTGGACGCCGAGCCGAGCCGAGCCCCGGGCGCCCCCCGCCGGGCAGGGCCGTCTCCCGCGGCCCCCGCCGAGGCCCTCCATGCCGCCGGCCCGCGCGCCGTGCCCGCCCACCGGGGCCGGGACCTGCGGCGCCGCGCCTCACCGAATTTAAGGCGAAGAGAAAAGAGCCAGAGATCCCTGGGGCGGCGACAACTGCGACGAGGTCCCCTCTGCGACCGGAACTAACGCGAAGGAGGAAGGAAGCGGGAAAAGGAACCTCCCCTGCCCCGGCCACGCAGCTCTCGCGAGATTTCTCCTCCGTTTCTGCATTTTGGCCCTGGCAGCTCGGATCTCGCGAGATTTTCCCCTGCACACTTTCCGCGCCTTCCTCAAAGCTTTCGCGAGATTTCGCTACACCAGCGCTCCGGCCGCTTAGTTCTCGCGCGACTTCTCCCTTCAGCACCCCGCTCCACCCAGACGACCCCCGGAGTTTCTGCTTTCTTCGTTCCTGGCTGTGTAGGGTGCAAGTCAGAGAAGGAAGGAAGCGGGCGACTCCGACTGTGTTCCCGGTAGCGCTCAGGCTGCCTGGGCCCTTATCCTCCACCAGACTTCCTCTGCGCGGCCCTCCGCCCCGCAGCACGGGGAGGGGGAGAAGCGGGGACCCCGCCGGCGTCGTAGCCTGACGCGCCCTCCGCCCCGGTCCTGACCGCGTCCCCGTCCGGGCCTCCGGCCTCGCCTACCCATTCCCAGGACCCGGAGCCCCAGAGCGTCTGCACCCCACGCCTCCGCTTCCCTGCCGCGGAACCCCGAAAACAGGCCTTGTCCGCATCGCCCGCTGCCCTCTGCTGTTCTTTCTTATCGCGGGCTGGGACGCGGCCTCTACGGTCCACCTTTCTTTCGGATTAATTTGCCCTGCGCCCGCCCCGCGCGCTGCTCGGTCCTTGGTGATGGTTAGGTGTGGTGCCTGCGCCTCCCCGCCTGCCCCTGCGCCTCCTTGGCTGTCGCCGGGTCCCTGAGGGCTCTGTTCCTTTCCTGCACTTCCCAGCCAGCTTTGTCACACCTGGTTCCTGGTCAGATTCACCTGCTGAGTCCCGGATGTGCCTTCCAACTGGAGCTGAGAGGACCTGGCCTGCCGGGGCCCTGCGGGAGGGACGTGGGGGACCCGGGCAGAGGCCCGGAAGAACGGGGTTAGCAAAGTTCCCTGAATCCAGCCCGCACTGCTGCATCTCACTCAGTGCTGTGGATGGTTGTTTTGTCTGAACTACCGTTACTCCTGAAATATCAGGGACAGTGTTTCACCAGTTAAAAATTACTGTAGCTAATTTTATATGATACGTAAGTGTAGTCAGGCGCAAGCTCCTCTAAACTGTATGTGTTAACCTCATTTAAGCTTCACCGCTACCCCAGGATCTAGGGCCCACAACTGCCCTGCTCTATAGATGGGAAAGCTGAGGAGTAGAGGCAAAGAGCTTGGTCAGGGTCACAGCTCTAGTAGAAGAGCTCGGTTTGAACCTAGAGCAGGCCAGCTCCACCACTGCAACACACGGCCAAGCCGCAAGATCTTATTTTTTACTCACCAAATACTGGGTACAGACCAGTAGTGACGCAGACAAAGGTCACTCTCGGCGTTTGCAGCAGTCCTCCCATCGCCTTTTTCTGGTACCATCTTGACGGAGGCTCCCGTTACCCCCAATTATATAGGACTTGTGCAATAATTTCCTATCCCTTTCTTTACACTTCTGGAGTCATCTTGCCAAGAACACAGGGCTCTCTTACTCTTGCTTTTCATCTTCCCAACTCATTGGTGATCTAGCTTTTGTTTTGGTGCTGAGGATCAAACCCAGGGCCTCGAACATGTTAAGCACACACTCTGCCACTAAGTTACACAACCAGCCCCACCTCAGTAGTTCTATTACCGACCATTGTGGGGATTACAGGAAGCACTTTTGGACAAAAAAATTAGTTATTTTCTTAAAAAATTAAAGCATATTGGACATGTCTGTTTTAGTTACTTTCACACAATACCTGACACCCACAATTTAAAGGAGGAAAGGTTTATTTTGGCTACAGTTTTTTGTTCTGTTTTTTGGTACCGGGGATTGAGTTTGGGACCTTGCGCTTTCAAGGCAGGCATCGGAACCATTATTTTTGTTTTTGAGACAGTCTCACTATGAAGTTCAGGCTGGCCTTGAACTCACCATGTAGCCCAGGCTTGCCTTGACCTAGAAGGGATCCTCCTGCCACAGCCTCCCATGTGCTGGGATTACAGGTTTACGCCACCACAGCTGGCACTGGCTCACAGTATGTAGAAGTTTCAGTCCATAGCTGGCCCCAAGGCTGGGCAACATGCCACAGAGGCCTGGCAGAGAAGGGTCAGGAGAGGAAGGAGAGGACCCTTCCAGGCCACGCCACACCTCCTGACCCGGGCTCCACCTCCCAACCTCAAACCCAGCTCTAAACTCATCAGTGGACTCATCCCCCATTAGTATTACCCCATGATCCAGTCACCTTTCCAAAGCCCCACCTGTGAGCGCAGGAGACTTTGTGGGACATCTAGACACTAGCCATAACATTCTGCCCCTGGCTCCCCTGAGACTTAGCACATCCCTTCATGCAAATGGATTTAGTCCATCTCCAAGAATTCCCAAAGTCCTATCAGTTTCTTCATTGCTGAAAAATCCAGGTTCAAAGTCTCCTCGGGGATTTAAACATTCTTAGCTGTGAGACCTCCTTCTTCAGTGTAGTTAAATGTTTATCAATTTTGTTGATGTTTTCAAAGAAATCTTTTGGTTTCATTATTGCCAGGCGTGACTTAAGTGAGTCCTTCACAAAAAAGCGGGAAAAAGCAAACAGGCTGCTTTCAGCAAACAACAGCAGCTTCTCAGTAAATAAGGCAAATGGCCTCGAAGTGGAGAGCAGACTGTCCTTGGGCGTCCAAGTCGTAAACATTTCAGCCCAGATTCCTTAGCCCTTCAATACCTATAGAAGCCTAACTCCTTTCCTGCTAGTTGCTAATATCGCGCTCTCCTGGTGTTAGCCCATCCACTCACAGATGAAATCTCTCCCAGCCAGCTGCTTTCTTTCTCTCTCCCAATGTCAGCCCAACCACACACAGATGTGATAAACTCAGCTTTTCTCAGCTCACTGCTAGAATCCTCTGATTTTAGTCTCCCTTTTTTTAGTCCCTATTGAATAAACTTTCCTTTCAAAAGCATATTTTGGGATTCTTTTTCTTTTTGGTACTGGGGATCGAACTGGAAACCTTGAGCTTGCAAGGCAGGTGGCAGCACCACTGAGCTAGATTCCTGGCCCTATTTTTTTGATTCTTTATAACAATTATTTTTCTCCCTTCTTTTTGTTTGCTAGGTGGTTCAAAGTAGCTTGAACTCTTGAATTCACTATGTAGTCCAGGCTGGCCTTGAACTTGGAGCTATCTGCCTGCCTCAGCCTCCTGAGTGCTGGGATCACAGGCATGCGCCACCATACCCAGCTTCATTTTTTATTTTATTGATTTTTATTTATTAATTTTTTTTGGTACCGGGGATCAAACTTAGGTCCTTGCGCTTGCACAGCAGGCGGCAAAACCACTGAGCTAAATCCCTGGGCCTATTTTATTGATTTTTACTATGATTTTTCTTTTTAGTACCAGGGGTCGAACTCGGGACCTCACACTTGTGAGGCAGGAGGCGGAAACCACTGAGCTAAATCCCTGGCCCCTTTGCTACAATCTTTGTTATTTTGTTCTAGACAAGAATGTTACAGATCCTGTTATTACCTTAAATTTAATGATTTATTATGAATAAACACTTCCCAATTTGTTGCTTTTAGTTGATTTCGCAAGTCTTGAAATTATGGTTTCAGATAGTTTTGCCCAGTTTTTGTACTTGTCTTGGAGAGAGGATTTGCCGACCTTCCTCATTATTGAAAGTTCCCAGTACTTTTGTTTTTTGGGTTTTTTCGGTACTGGGAATCAAACTCAGGACCTTTCGCTTGCATGGCAGGCACGGTGCCACTGAGCTAAATCCCAGCCCCTAGTAGTACTTTTGGAATAAAAAGTTTGAGCCACTCAAGTGGAAGGTGCTAGGTGCAACGTGAACTTGATACTGCTTTTAACTTTGGTGATGGAAATGAATATACTATTAAGAGTGTATGTGTGTGGTTTTTTTTCCCAAAAGCAAGTAACAATAGGTTCTTATCCAAATAAGGAGATGACCAAGGGCCTGTTTCAAAAAGCACATGGTTTGGAAAGTGATCTAGGAAGAGGGAATTCCTATGCTTTAGGTGTGAGGACCAGCCGTCACCAGTCGAACAGTTTTTGAATGGGGGAAAGGAGGACTGAGAAAAATCAAGAGAAGAGACAGAGTCGGGAGGGCTCCCAAGACCGAGCAAGCAAGTTTATTTACACCTCTCTTTTATACACTCAGTGAGTTAGGTCATTAATCATGACCTTTATACAAAAAACACCTGCTTCCTTGTTTACCAGTTTTCTGAACATTCTCCGCCCTCAAGGGCTACTTTGTTTCTTGAGGTTACAGAGCGGTCATCTTGTTTCTAAGGCAGTCTCTGAAAGTAAGCATCGGAGTTGGCAAGGGCACGGTTCTCCATAACATAATCTCCTAACTATTTACAACGGAGGGTAAATTTAAGATGGAGCTTCTTGGGCTGACACCGCTCCCCACATTTAGGTCTTGTGGGAGATGAGAAGATTGTAGAATACATTATGAATGTGGCTTAAATACTCTGCCAAGTTTGATCCCCGGTACCAAAAAAAAAAATATCTTGCGCACACACACACACACAAGGGTCTTACATGTGGTAGGGGAGTGTTCCACCACTGAGCTGACCCAGCCCTGTGTCTTGTATCCATGTATTTGAATACACACATATGTAAATGTTCTGTATGTGTGTGGCTAGAAATATTTTCATTGGTTTCACATTTTTTTTTTGGTACCAGGGATCGAACTCGGGTCCTTGTACTTGTGAGGCAGGCATCATGCCACTGAGCTGAATCCCCGGGCCCTGCACATTTTCATAATAAAAACGTTTTAAGATACAGTGCGTTTCCAAATAATTTCAATGATTGTAATAGTTACTCCATAAATATTAATAACCTTTGACATAAGATTAAAACAAGCATTGCTTAATTACCTGAGTATTTTAGTATTGGTATTGTTTAACAGCCTGCCTGCTTAACGGCCATTCAGACTTATGACGGAGGTGTGCTATCCCGAGACTTACAACATGTCTTTTTTTTTTTTTTTTTTTTGAGACAAGATCTCACTGTGTCGCCCAAACTGGCTGATTGTACAGTACAGTACAGTACAGTACTGTGGTTTTATGTTCTCTTATACATTACAACACTGCATGGAAGAGTCATGGAAATAAAAGCCAAGTCATCAAGTTGGAGTTTCCTTTTGCCATGTCTTTGTTCTGAATACTGTCTTGTAGTGTTCATGTCGTGTACAGTTGCTCACCTAGAGGAACTTAACGACCTCGTCTCAGGAACAGAAGTCAGTCATCACATGAGGAATGTCTGTACCCTCTTTTAAGTGAACACGCCTTTTGGTTTTGATTTCTAAATAGGTTGAAGTGAGAGGGAAGCTTGGCGACTAGGGAGATGCATTCCCCGCCCTCCTGGCGCCACCTCGTCTTGGGAGGGGAGGGGCTGGTCCCTCCACGCTCCCAGCCGGGCCCCAAGCAGCAGGGCCGACCAACCCGGACAGAAACTCCCGAAGCCCAGCCCGATTTCCTCTCCCGATCAACCTGTGCTTGTGACAGGATGGGAAGCGCACCACGCACAGCGGGCTGGGCGGCTGAGCACACAGTCCTGCTGCCAGCGAGGAGGCCTCGGCGGGCCGCTGTGTGAGAGGAGCCGGCCGTTTGCTGCACTTTTTTCACCTGTGCTGGATAATTTCTCACAGCAACTTTGTGAGTGGGGCTGCATTACCTTCAGTGTGCAGACTACAGTAGAACTGACCCAAGAAGCCCAGGGTCTGCATCCAGCCACTCTTTTGAGAGCATCTCACTGTGTAGCCCAGGCTGGCCTTGAACTGACACCAATCCTCCCACCTCAGCCTCCTGAGTGGTGGGATTACAAACATGCACAGCCATGCCCGGCTGGTAATTTACTTTAGATTCTTGAGAAATGTAGTATAGGGCCGGGGATTTAGCTCAGGGGCACCGCACCTGCCTTGCAGTCGAAAGGACCTGAGTTCCATCCCTGGTACCAAAAAAAGAAAGAAAGAAAGAAAGAAAAAGAAATGTAGTATAAAATAGAAGATATATTGAACCATAAATTAACTTTTATCTATGAGCTAAGAATAGTCAGTTTGCATCCTAGGTGTAGGTAATTTGCATTTGAAGAATCCAAATCATGAATCTATATGTCAAATGACATGTTTGTCCTTAGTTATTCATTTAATGTTATTAGCCAGCTGTGGTGGCTCATGCCCGCCTAGAGTCCCAGCACTCTGGGAAGTGAAGGCGGGAGGATTGCAAGTTCAACCCCGCCCAGGGCAACTTTGCAACATAGTGAGACCCTGTATAAAAGCAAAAACAGTAACTAAAGGGCTGGGTATGTAGCTCAGTGTGAAGGCCCTGAGTTTCATTCACCAGAGAGAGAGAGAGAGAGAGAGACAGAGGCATTTAATGTTATTTACACTGGCCTATTAAAGTTAGGTTTTTATAGACTCTCCCTGAGATGTAATTATCTACTAGTAATTAATTATCTAATTAATTACCTACTAGTTGCATTCAGTCCGTAGCTTGTGCTTGGATGTGCTGAGTGTGAAGCTCATTCTCTTGAGCGAGTGATGTTGCTCCGTTCCTGTCTGCAGGCATGCGCAGACTCTTCCCAGCGGAGCAAATCTGCTGGGCGTGGTTGGTTCTCTCCTCGCCTCAGGTCAGAGAGTCAGCTTCCAAAGCCGGAACCAGGACCGGCAAAGTGCAGTGAGCACAGATCGAGGAGGACACTGACAGCAGAGCAGGTTCCTGAAACTGATGTGGACTGAGGAAGTCAGGGGAGGCACAGCAGTAATCCCAGCACTCAGGAGGCTGAGGCAGGAAGATCACTGGGAGTTCAAGGCCAGCCTGGGCTGCAGCCCGAGACCCTGTGTCAAAAAAAAAGAAGTGGGGGGGGGTGTCACAGACTCTGGTGTGGGGAGGACTCAGAGCAACCAGAGTGGTTCTGGGGTCTCCAGCCAGGGTTGGGGGTAGGGAGGATGCAGGGTGACCCCGGGAGGGTGTGGCCGCCCCTCTTTTCCTCCTCTTTGCAGCCCACTCTCCCACCTGCACTGGTCCCATGGCCCAGTGCTCAGGCCCATGGAGTGAAGATGGGGCCCAAACTGAGCAAGCAAACCTGTGCCGAGGCCTGGAGCCATCTCTGAAGTTTCCTGATAGCCAGGGGAGCTGGTGCCCCTTGTGGGTCTGACCCTGGGGCTGTGAGGTCTGCCTCGTGTGTCACTGCCGCTCAGCCTTCTGCCCTTGCGCCTCCATGGGCCCTGAGGGATCCCTGGGATTTTGAGGGGCCTGCTCCTGCTGTGCAGAGAATAATCTGGCCCCGGACGCTGATGGTGCGCCTCCGCCTACCGCCTTTAACACCTCCACTGTAACTGGGTGAGGACTGGGTTTCTGTGGCCGGGCCCCTTCCCCCTCAGAGTCCGGCCTGATGGAGTCACATTTCCCCAGGACCATTCTGTACTGTTCCACCTGGCACGCACTAGCTGGATGAGGCTAGGAAAATGGGAACTGAGCGTGTGAGTGTGTGTGTATGTGTGAGCACACACATGCACACACGTGTGGAGGGGAGACAGGATCTTGCTCTATAGCCCAGGCTGGCCTCAAACTCACGAACCTCAGCCTCCAAGGGCTGGGATTCGGTTTGTCTGCACACATGTAAGGAAACTGTTGCAGCAGGTTCAGATCCAGTGTAGCCTGCAGCCTGCTTTCGCCTTTGCTCCTGCTGTCACTAGCACCCCACCGGCTGCCTTTGTCAGGAGCTAGAGTGGACCTGGGGTGAGGGTTTGTGGACCTGGTCCCTGGCGTCAGCTGTGGAGCCATCCGGAAAGGGAGGGCCCTGGAGGAGACGGAACGTGAGCAGAACCGAGCACTGCAGGGCACAGAGGAAAGCACTGCTTCCTCCCACAACTCTCTATCGGCCTCGGGGAGTGGGCTGAGCAGCGAGCTTCCCAGTGTGAGCACCTGCACCCCCAGAACTCGATCTGACTTGGACAATGGGTCGGGGGGGAGGCACCGGTCACACTGGGGTAGGATGGGCCCTCAAGCAAGGGTGAGTTAACGTTGAGGGACACTGAGACACCGAGGGTCGCGGGAGCTGTTGGAAGAGGCCAGGAGGACGCTCCCGAAAGCCTGCGCTCTGCTTCCGGAATATGAAGGAATGAGTATGGAGCCACGGGCTTGCCATCACTGTCACGGCAGCCAGCGTGGGACATGGACAGGAGCTCGCAGAGTGGAGGCAGGGCCAGGAGCTGCGCCTTGGGGTGCAAGGCCTGGTGCTGCAGGGTCCACGGGGCTATGCAGCCTCTGCCGTCTCGGCCTATGACCCTGACACCTCGCTCCAGTCTGCTTCCAGCCCTTCCCTGAAGCTTGGCCGGAGTGTGGAGGGTCCCAAAGGAAGTGCCAGCTTCCCTCTGGGGAAAGCATTCACCACTGGCTGTGGGTGACAGCACACAGGTGCCAGTGAAGGGCTTTGTGGAGAGGACGCTGGCCCACTGAGCATGCCTCCCTCCAACAGTGGCAGTGAAGGTGCAGACAGCTGCATGCAGAAGGCTCCAGAGGGCCCAGCCCTGACCCCAGCAGGTGCGAGAGGACAGCGGCGAGCATGGCCTGGCCCGGCGCAGCGCCCTGCAGAGGCTGGGGCTTGGCCTTGACTTCCTAGGAGGCTGGAAGAGCCCAGGAGTGCCTTCTGCCCCCACCTCTTCCTGCCTCGTGCCCGACTTCTTGATGTGGGAAAGCTGGAGAGCAGCTCTGCTGTTTGTCGACCCCAGCACAAGCGGCAATGGTGTTGCTGTTTGCTGCTCCGGGCTGGGGTTGGGGTCCCTTTCTTCCACAGGAGATGGGAGCGTCAGGGCCTTCAGTGCTCACTGTGACGGCACCAGGCTGCTGCCCAGTGCTGGGTGGAGGGAGCGAAATGGCTGGGCGGGAAAGCACAGCTGGCTCCCCTAGAACTCTGACATTTGCCACTGTGTCCCCACATTCGCTGGGGCAGCGAGGCCAGCTGTGACCAGGACAAGCGTGCATGGGTGTCAGGACTGGCCAGTCCTGGCACAGGAGCGTCTCTGAAGGGCAGCTGCTCTCCCTGCACTGTGAGCTGGGGCAGATGGCAAACACCATGAGTAGGGTTTGAAATGGCAGTTTAGTGCTCCCTGCTCGGGGTTGGGGTGGGTGGGGTGCTGGAGACTCTAGGCTACGTTGCCAGCACGTGGTGTCTGGCAAGGCTCCTTCATGGGGATTGCAGTGCCTCCACGCTGGTGGGACCCACAGGCTCCTGGGGCGCCTGTAGGGCCCAGCCCATTCCTGAGCAGAGCTGCCTCCCAAGTCCTCACCCTCGCCCTGCACCGTCAGGTTTCAGTGCGAGTTAGGGGCCAGGCACACTCAGCCCATAGCTCTAGGCTCATTGGGGTTTTTTTTAAGTACTTTTGAATGGGGGTCAATGTTTTCAAAAAAATCTAGTAAACTTCATCTTTTTTTTTTGGTACCAAGGATCGAACTCAGGACCTCGTGCTTGCCAGGCAGGCACTATGCTGCTGAGCTAAATCCTCAGCTAAACTTCATCTTCTAACGATGCTAGTGAGCCCACAGAAATGGTTTCTAACGTGGCTTCAGGGTGCCTTTTTGAAGAAGTACTTTATTACTGCCCATGCCGTCCAGACCGCAGTGCACAACCCACAGGAGTAGTTTGTACTCAGATCTCTCTGGTTTTAGTGCTTGGCAGTCCTGACCCACTGCAAAGAATATAGATGCCCAGTAGCCACCCTCACCCACGATGCATCAAATAGCCTTCTTTTTATTTTTGGTTTTTTGAGATAAGGTCTCGCTATGAAATCCAGGCTGGCCTTGACTCGCAGTGATCCTCCTGCCTCAGCCTCCTGAGGGCTGGGATTATAGCCATGAGCCACCACGCCTGGCTGCACCAAATATCTCAAAAATACAAACCACCTGTACTATTATTTAAAATGATAAAACAAATGTCTCACATTTTATTAGATTACATGATCAAGGCTTTATTTGCAAAAAGAGCTTTTAAAATCGCTTTACTTTCAGCTTATTTCACCCCCTCCACTCCCACGGAGTCCCCGCTCTGCCTGTGACCCCCTGGTCCAATCTCCTTCCTTGGTGCTGCTCTCTCGCTTGGGCTCCTGGGCCTAGTGGAGCCCCATGCGGCAGGAGGACCCTTGGCCAACAGTGCCTGTCCCTCCATTCGAAGGAGGCTGCAGCCTCCCCATCAGGTCTGCCAGGTGGGGACCTGAGCTGTGGATTCTGCCGTTTTCCTCATGACTCTGCTCAGTGTTTATCTGCTGATTCTTCCAGAGAGTTCCTAAAACCCATTGGAACTCCATGGGTCGGCATGCTTTCTCTTTGAATGCTTGTATTTTTATTTCTGAGGTGCTAGGAATTGAACTCAGAGCTTAGCACGGTGAGGCCAGTGAGCTCGGCACCACTCAAAGCTCCCTGCCTGCTGTAAACCGAAGTGTGACCGTGATCCGAGATTCATTTGCTCCTCGCCCAATTCAGTGTACGGACAGGGAGGCAGGCAGCATTTCTGAAGTGCTGGCACCAGATCAGATGTTTCTCACCAATGAAACCAAACACAAAACCAAAATGTTTTGCAGTTTTTCCCTTCCAAATCCTGAAGGAATGGGACCAGTGGAATGGTGAATCTACAGGCGGAAACCACACTCCTGTGCTGTCAGAAGCCTGGCTCGCCCTGGGGTCGAGAATAGTGGTGCCCTGAGGACACCACCAGGGGAGTCCCCCGGTACTGTGATCACCATCATCACCAGCGATCACAGCTGCGAGACGCGTCTATTGGGTCGGCAGGACACAGAGGAGGAATGGGCCTTTACTGCAGCTTTTCCATGATCCTTTCAGAAACAAATCATTAAACTCCTGCAGTCCTTTCTGACCTCTGGGCTGAGGAGTTGAAGTGATTTGTAAATAATGATTCATTTTTTTAATGTAATTAGGCTTGAATCATGTTTCTAAATTGTGTACCTCCCGCCCCACAATAGTATAAGAATATCAGCTTGGAGTTATGATTAAGAAGTCATCTTTTCACCTGGAAAAAAGAACAGAAAAGAGAATAGCTAAACACCGTGTACCAAGCCTTCAGTTGTATGCTTGGGAAGGAGACTCAGCTGGAGGTCAGACTGGTAAGCCATGAGTACATTGGGGAGCTGCGTATTTGTTCTTGGGCTCTGTTCACTTATAAAATGGGAAGCTGGGGCCGGGGATTTAGCTCAGTGGTTCCGCTGCTTGCTTTGCAAGTGCAAGGTCCGGAGTTCGATCCCCGGTACCAAAAAAAAAAGGGAAGCTGGAAGAGGTCAAAAGTTTTTAAAGATTTTTAGTGGAGGATTAAAATGTTTTGGGAGACTCAAACCTATGTACAGGATTTCAACGTGGGATACATTTATTTTTATAAGGGCAATATTTATATATGAGTGATTATGCTACTGTGGAGCATGAAAATTTGAAACTGCAGGTAAGAGATGACAGTTATGTACTAGGAATGACATTCACATAGGAAATTTGCTGTGGTGACACAACCTGAAAAAAATTCTGACACAAGAAATGATTGTAAATGGTAAGAGGGTTAGTTTTGTTTTTCATTTTAAAAATTCATCTTGCAAAGTGCGGATGGGCTTTATTTTTAATGTTTGCACAAAAATGACTTCCCAGCTCATTTGTGGGGTATATAACTTATTAAATTTGTTTTTGAGATAGGGTCCTGCTGTGTAGTGCAGCCTGGCCTTGAATTCACTGTGTAGCCCAGGCTGGCCTCAAACTAGTGGGGATTCTCCTGCCTCTGCTTCTTGAATGCTGGGATTAACAGGTGTGTACCACATAGCCCAGCTATTTATTAAAATTTGGTGTTTGGCAGGTGTGTGTCCACCTGTAACCACCTTTCACTGAGTTCCATGTGTGGCACAAGGCTCTGTCCTTCACACACCTTGTTTTACGCAGGAGTCAGAGAGTGTGTGCTATCTCGTCACATTGACTGGAATACTGGGAAAGAGCAGAGAGACTGGGTAATCCGCCCTACACTCCTTGCACGTGTGTCTTTAAATTTCTATTTACAAAAATACGCTGGTGTGTGCCACCAGGCCTGGCTCAGCCCTCATTTTTTGGGTTTTTTTTTTTTTTTGGTACTGGGGATTGAACTCAGGACCTTGCACTTTCGAGGCAGGCGGCAGCACCACTGAGCTACATCCCCGGCCTCAGCCCTCATATTTTATCTTGTCTTAAGGAGAAGAACTGCAACATTGGCAACAACACCCTGACCTCCGACGGTCATCAGCAAAGCCCTGCACACTTCATGTTAGAGGATTTGTGAGGTTGAGTGAGAGGCCCTGTGCGGTTGAGGCGCCGAGAGACAGCTTGGGAACTGCGCAGCCGGCATTGCTGCTGCGTCTGCCCTGTGTGTGATTATCGCTTAGCTCATGGGGAGCTCACCTCTCAGGAGACGACGGAGGGCTATGAGATAGGGATACACCAAGGTTTTGCTGTTCCAGGGGTCTCTCTCGGGATCTGGAAGGAAAGCGCAGTAAGCACCTGGTACGTACGGCACGACACGGTTGCAGCACTTCACCAGGGAAGGTGTGGCAGATCTTTACATTAAAAATTCTGATGAGAGGAAGCAGGGTTTTGCTGGTTCCCGGGACTCAGGCTCGGTCATGTCTTTTTTTTTTTTGTATGGGAATGAAACTCAGGGCCTCACGCGTGCCAGGTAGGCGCTGTGCCGCTGAGCTACATCCCGGCCCTCTGTCATGCTTTCAAGTGACAATCTTAGGAGCGTGGAGGTGTGGCACCAGGCTCTCAGTCTACCATGGCTTGCTTGGCTGTCTGTCCTCCTTGTTTCCTGGGATGAGTCCCAAAGAGAACTGTACGCAGAAAGTGTTATAAATCCTATGCCTATATCTGGGGGCTGAAGGCATCTCGCACACGGCGGCTGCGCCCCAGTGTGGTGCTCACCACCTGCCTGTTAAAGCAGTGGTCTCCCCACTGGCCTCGGACACAGCCTGAGGATCCGACTCCTCTCTTTCGTCCCTGTAGTCCTGAGAGCTGTCTCTGCCGGGAAGTCTCTCCTGAGGTTTGGCCTCAAAGCAGAGCACACCTCTGGGCCCCCCTATGGTGGTGTTTTGAAGAGCTGAACTTTCTTATGAAGATTTTTTCCTGCTCCTCTGGATGCTGGGATCGGTCCAGCCGGCATATGCTAAGCTCGTGCTCTGCCCCTGAGCTGCACCCCACTTCCCCAGGGATGGACAACTGTGAAGGTGCCAAAGAGCAGTTTTTCTACTCACATTCATCTCACAAAATACAGAAAGTCCGGCTAGCTCGGCAGGGGAGGTCACGGCCCTTGTTTTACCCTTAGCACCGTAAGCGAAACAAAAACCTCTCTCAGACACTGGCTCGGGACCCGCCCAGCCCTGCTGGATACCTCCCCAGTCTGTCTGGCCACTGGAGTCAGTCAGCTTAGCTCACGGCGCAGGGCAGGGCGAGCCGCGCCGTCCTCCGAAACTGGGTGTGACCCAGTTGCCCGCCCTTTGGCCCAGGACACCGCTTTCTTCCTAGGTCTCAGCAGTCCACGCCCGCACTGCCCTGGTCTCCTCACTTCCTCCTGGCTCCTCCTCTCCTGCCCAGAGGCAACTTTACTCCCCTGGCTTCTGTGTCCTCGCCTTTTGATAGCGGTGGTTAGTGCAACACTTCCTGTGGACCATGAGGCCAATTCTACTCTCCTCAAGCTCCTCCCTGCTGCTGCTCCTCTTTCTCCTCCTTCTGGGTTACTGGGAACTGAACCAGGGCATCTGCACTGGGCTACACTGCTGACTCCTTTTCTTTTTCTTTCTTGGCACCTGGGATCGAACTCAGGACCTCCCGCTTGCTGGGCAGGTGCTGTGCCGCCGAGCTAAATCCTCGGCCTGGCAACTCTTTTTATTTTATTGTTTTAAATTTTGAGACAGGATGTTGCTAAGTTGCTAAATTGCCCAGGCTGAGCTGGAACTTGTGATTCTCCTGCCTCAGCCTCCTGACTGCTGGGACGACAGGGGTGCGTCTTTATTTCCAGCTAAAGATGAGCTTACACTGCACTAATCCCCGCGCCCTGTGTCCAGTTGCCTGGCCAGTGTCATTGCTAGGTGCCATCAGCACGGTTGTCAGCCTCCTCACCCTGTCAGGGCTTGTGAAGGGCTGGTGAGGCGAGGTCTCCAAACCTGTGTGTGCCAGAGGCCTGCAGCTCCCGGGAAGCACCCCAGCTGGCCCCTGCTTTTCTCCCCTGCTTTCACTGGAACTCATCGAGGCTGTTTGCCTCAGCTTCTCTGGCTCCGAGGCCTTCCAGTGAGTTCTGAGTCTGAGGGTGGTCTAGGGCTCCCAACTCCATCAGCACATCACCATCATCACTGTCAACACGGACCCTCGGGGATCACGAGTGACAGCTGTGTGCTTCCACACATCTCACACTCGCCTGACAACCCTGTGAAGTGACTAATTACAGTATTCTCTCCACTCCCCCAAATGCCACCCACTTTAGAGAAAGACACAGAGGCAGAGAAGCTAACAAACCATGGAGGGAGGGTGGAGATTCGAACGCACCCTGACCAGGCAGTGTCCAGCACCTCCCTGTCACTTTCCACACCCTCTTCCGCCCTTCAGCCAGCCTGGCCCCTTCCCTCAGGAGGCCCAACCAGTTCTCTCCTCCACCAACCCCTCCCGGGCTGGCAGAAGGGCAGGGGCTCGCTGACCCAGGGCCAAGAGAACCCCAGGAGGACCCCAGCATGGAGCACCCGGGGCTGGCGGGCCTGCACGCAAGGGCCCGGCTCCCTTCCTCCTGCTGGGGGGCCAGGGAGGGAGGCAGGGCACACACGTGTCTGAGAGGGCAGGGCACACACGTGTGCATATGTGTCCAGGAAAGTGCAGGGAGCCCCAAGACTCCCTGGGGTGCTGCATGGGTCACATGTGCTCTGCCTGCCCACCTCAGAGGCCCGTGTTGCAGGCCCTGCCCTGTCACGCTTGGGTCTGAGCTGAGCAGCCGGGCCGAGTGCGCCTGTGCATGTCGGCAGAGGAGCCTCAGGGGACGGCGAGGTCCCGCAGGACAAACTGTGAGGCTGTGGGGTGAAGGAGGCCTCCCACTGGGCCACCTGCAGCTGGTGAGGAGCTCGCGCCTCCTCCTGGCTAAAGCTGCAAGGCTGTGCCCCCAGGAATGCGGAGCAGGTGGAAACGGGGTGGGAGCGGGTGCTTCAGGGCACAGGAGGCTGCTGAGCTGGGCAAGGCCACGGCAGGGAGGGCTGGCCTGCAAAGAGGAAGGCCCAGTGCTGCAGGGACCAGGCTGCCCAGCACGGACAGGAGCAGTGCTGCCCATGTGCGGTGAGGCCAGCGGACCCCGCCCTCCAGGTGGACACCAAGTGGACGCCTGCCGGATGCTGGGGACAAAGCTCAGGCCCCGCATCAGTCAGGGCCCTGGTGACGACAAGGCAAAAGTTTTGTTTGTTTTCATCTGTCCTGTCACTGGAGTCTCCTAGGCAGCATTTTTCCAAGTTTTAAGGCTGTGAAATCCTTCATGTCTCTGAATCTTACGTATTTTTAAAAATGAAATTACTGCTGTGAGAAGTCTGGATTTGCAAGTGTTATTTGTCTTTCTCTATGTCTTTAAGGGAAATTTACTTGATTCTTATGGAATTTTTTTTTTGGTACTGGGCCGGGGATCGAACTCAGGACCTTGTGCTTTCAAGGCAGGCAGTGGAACCACTGAGCTAAATCCCTGGCCCAATTCTTGTGGAATTTAAATGACTGTGCAAGACACATTTTCCAAGGAAAACAGTTTCCTCCCATCATCAAAAAGGAAACTACAGAGAAGGGCTTTTCTGGCCCCATTCGGGAGCTGGGCTTCCCCCTGAGTTTGGAGCAGACACCACCACACCACCAGGTCTCCCTGGAAGCCGGGCGAGTCACCCTGGACAGCTCAGCTCCAGCTCAGGCAAGCAGGCCACACGCAGTGTGAGCAGTAAGTTTGGATGTACAAATGCTCGTCAAATGGATTTTTTTTTTAAGAATAAAAATTCCCCACACTTCTTACCAATGCCTGCTTTTTGTTGAAGCCTATTTACCCATGAAAACAAGGCTTCTAGTTATAAAAGTTGTTTTTGCCCGGCCTCAGCAGGTCACCTTGATGTCATGTGGAAACTCCTGTCCACCTAGCCAGGCAGGGTGGAGGGAGGTCAGACGGGGGCGATGCAAGTTTGCACTTTGGCTCTGACATTTACAGAGTGACTCATGTTGATGCGGGACTTTCCCATGGAGAGAAATTCCGAGGGAAAAGTACTGAGTGCTTTGCCCTCATTTCTGTGCAGGACACAGGCCCAGGAAGGCAGTTATTCACCTTACAGCATGGAGGAGGTCATCAACAGAGGCCGTTTGGAGCCTTCCAGGGCCTGTTCTCACAGGCAAATTCCCGACCTTCTTCTCCTCAGAACAAATCATGCTTTGGCAATAGCATTCAAAGGCCAAGAAGAGCAAAGGGTATTTAAATTCCTAAAGAAACTTTTTGAACAGAGTACAGTGCATGTTAATCGCATATCTCTTTTTCCTTTTTGCAGTGCTGGGACGAACCCAGGGCCTTGATATGCCAGGGAAGCCATCTAACGCAGCTCCGCACCCCAGCCGGAATCATGCATTTCCGCTTCAAAACCATGAAGTAGCTCGACCAAATGCATTTAAAGCACCGCTGCTCTAGGGGCTCAGAGTCCTTTCGAGGTGCTTTGGTGAGATGGGTGTGTGCCGCCCCAGGGAAGCTGAGTGTGGGAGGCAGGTGGTGTGGGGAGCCCCAAGGAGGAGGCAGGTGGCAGGGGCAGATGGCCGTGAGGTGATGAGGGCCCGGTCAGTCACACTGTCTCTGTCCTCAGGGAGAGCAGGAGTCACACTGCTCAGCCACAAGCTTTTCCCATCAGAAAGCCAAAGCGAGCCCCAGAGGCCACTGCTGAGTGCTGTCTGGCCCAAGCTCTCCGACCTCCCCGGGAAGCTGCAGCACCCCCCACTCTCCTTCTGGGCCCCTCCTGTCCCCTGGGCCCTGGAGGCTCTGGGTGTTGCTCCTCCAGCGCTGTCACAGGGCCTGTGGTCGCACCGCAGACCTGCTTCTGCATCTATCTCATTGGACACCACCTGAAACCGTGTGCTGCGTGTGTGTGCGTGCGTGCATCTCTGCATGTGTGCGTGTCTCTGCATGTCAGCGTGGGCCCTGGAGGGACACAGTCTGCGCTGCCACCCAGCCGTGTTGGGTGTTCTTAGGGGTCTGCTCTGACCCAGGGGACAGAGGGCGTCTGTGGGGTGAACAAGTGACTTGGGGTGGGAGTGGGGAACACGCTCCGCCTCAAGGGTTGGGCAGGGGTGGAATGGACAGGGCGCGTGAAGGGCTGGTGCTGAGCGTGCTGGGGAGGCAGCCAGGGTGTGTCCCGGCGCTAGGCCGAGGGGCCTGCACTCTGGCCAGCGCTCTCACGCTCACTCCCCTGGCCCTTTCTGCTCTGTGGAGGCAGACAGGGTCTCACTCCAAGGCTGGGGCTGCCCTTGACCTGTGACCCTCCAGCCTCAGCTCTGGGCACCTGGGATGATAGCCCTGGTCCACGCGGCTGCCAGCCTTTGAAGGGGCCAGGTCACCCTGACGAGTCACTGGGGCTGACTAAGCGACACACAGGGAAAGGCTGTTTTGAAAGTTAGGGCTGCAGCGCACAGGTGGGTGCATTGGTTGTGATCCGATGGGGCAGGCATTTACTGAGGTCCACAGACTGGAAGTAGAGACATCTTACAGGGAGCGAACAGCGACTCCTTACCATCTCTGTGAAGCGATCCTCGCAGGCCATGCGCACGCGTTCTGGCGTGGCTGGGCTCCTCACTGTGAAGTCCTCAACGAGGCCCCTGTCCCTGTGCGCTGCCGCCACTGCGTCGCTGATGGCAAAGAACACGGACGACCCCAGGAACATCCCGGACTCGCCGAGGCCCTACAGGAGGCACGGCGGTTTCAGAGGAGCTGCCCTGAGGGCGCGCTGCGAGAGCTGCCGTCCAGCCCTCCCGTGCATCCTCGGCCCCTGCAGCGGTGCACATGTGTTTGCTGACTGACTACAGGATAGCCTGAGTGCTGTTACAGTGCCAGCATTGCCAGAGCGTCTCAGGTGTTACACCCTGGCTGGGTTGCGTCTCACGTCTGCTGGACAGGATAGGGGTGTGTGTGTGGGGGGGGTGTGTGTGTGGGTGTGTGCGCGCGCGTGCGTGCGTGTGTGGGTGTGTGTGGTGAGGAGTGCAGAACTTGCAGCAGTGCAGGCTGGGGAGCAGAGCCTCATCTGACTCAGGGCCACGAGGCAGTGTCTTCTCTTGGGATGGTTTGCAGGCGGCTGGGCTGCAAGGCACAAGTCACTGTGCACATGAGCGGTGTGGGAGCCGCAGGACCCTGAGGAGGGGAGGGGACGAAGGCGACGTCGCCTGTGTCCCTGCTGAAGGAAGGGGTCAGCATCTTCTGCTTCTGCCCTCTGGGAGCAAAGTCCAAATTATAGGTCATCCAATGGCCCGGGGACTTTAGGAATTTGTATTTCACTGTAAAATTTCAGGAAAGAAAACGCTGGGCGGTGGGCACTGCCTTGCCACACCTGAGCGGAGGCCCCGTGGGTCCAGGCGGTGAGGTCAGTCAGAGCCCGGCTGCCTCGGGAGCCTCCTGAGGCCGGGGCAGGCAGGGGCTGGGCAGCACCCCAGGACTCGAGCCCTTCACCTCCAGTTCAGTCCCACCGCCTGACCCTCCTCCCCTCCACGGGGATGGGGCGGGCCTGGTGCGCACTGCCCTCGGCTCCCGCTCGACCTCGAGCCTCGCAGACCCTGAGACCCCTGCCGGAGCCCAGCTGCCTCTCCTAGCAAGAAGCCTCCCAGGAGTTTCAGGAAAACTTTGCATCCCATTTAAATTTCAGCTCTGGCAACCTGCACACAGCAGTGCAAACAACCGCGACCTTCACCTTAGTTTTCAGTTTCGGCCCTTGAGCCCTGACTGGGGCCCTGCGTGGGGAAGGCTGGGCTCTGCCAGAAGTAGCATCTCCCACGCCCAGTGACCGACATGGCACTGAGTTCACTCAGAACCGTGTCCCTCGAAGTGAGGGGTTCACCCAGGGCAGTGACGGCGAACCTTTTAGAGCTCTCGATGATGACAAACAGCCCGCCACGCTGCCACCAATCTAGGGCCTCGGGTGGGGAGGGCGCAGCCTAGACTTCGGTCCACACTGTTGCCCCCTGCTGGCTGAGCGGTCGGCAACACACTTTCCATCCCATTTAACCCTGAGTCTGCTTCTGGTTTTGGTTTTTTGAGACAGGGTCTCGCTAAGTCCAGGCTGTCCTTGAACTCACTGTGTACCCTCCTGCCTCAGCCCCCCGGGTCAAAATGTTATTCTCTCGGGAAGGCAAGCTTTCTGAAGACTTGGTTTCCAGGGAAAGAAGGTTTGGTGGAGGGCTTGCCCTGGTCCCTGCGGCGCTCACTTATCTTTCTGAAGCTGCTGCTCCTGGTGAGCTCCCCTCGCACTGTGGCCTCGATGCAGTTAGCATTTCCTTGTGATTTTCTTCGGCGTGCTGCCCACCTGGCTGTGCTATATGGAAGCAGGTGTGGGACTCACCTTGGACGAGTAGATGGAGAGCTGGGTCCGTTCTGGTGCCGACGGCAGCAGGGTGACGTTAAGCTCCTCCGGGACGTCGGCCACAGTGGGGACCTTGTACTCATGTGGCCCTGGCCCTCGGGACAGCAGGGCGCCCTCCGGGGAGTAGTGCAGCTCCTCCGAGGTGTAGAGGCCGGCGCCCTGGAGGAACGCGCCTTCCACCTGGGGCGATTCTGAGCTGTGAAGCGCCCTGTCCCGCCCCCGCCCTCAGCGTGCGTCGCTGGAGCCCGGAACCCACCTGGCCAATGTCGATGGCTGGGTTCAGGCTGCAGCCGGTGTCCATGACGATGTCTGTCCTGAGTTTCTGCCGAAACACAGGTGGGCGCCCCGTGAGCACCAGGGGGGGCGCTGCTGCTCCGGGTCACCCCCTCCCAGAGCCCCTCGGGCTGGCCCCTGCTCCAGACTGTCCAGGCCTCACACCGAGCGCCTCCGGCAGGAACCCCGGGCTGGCGTGGCCTGAGGTCCACCTGGCCTGAGAGGGTCTGGAGCCTGTCCAGCAGGCCGAGTGTGTGGGGCCCTGGCGGCCGGCAGATTCCCGAGGACACGTGTGGCCCGCGCAGAGCTGGGGGTGTGTGAGATCTCATCTTGGCCATCGCTGGCAAGGCCTTGTGCTGGGCATGGGTGTGTGCTCCAGGGTGTGTGGCCGTGTGAGGAGCCGTGTGCGCCTCACGCGTCTTCACATCCACCTTCTGCCCAGGCCCAGGGCTTGGCCTCCTAACGGCGACGTCCAGCCACGTCAGGCCCAGCCCCCACTGGACTGGCCTTGTCCACCTGGGCCGGTGGAGGAGGCCAGTGTGGACGGCTTCGCCTGCTCCTCCCTGGGCCTGCTCTGCTCTGCGCTGGCTGCTGCACTCTGGGGAGGCGAGCCTTCTGTGCGCTGACCTCCAGCCTCAGCGTGGCCTCCCCGGAGTTCTGACTCTTCAAAGAAGTTATTTCAAGGGATCAAAGAGATTCTGAAATGACCGAACTTTAACTGAGTGTGAACTGGGGGCACAGGAAGACCAAATCTTAACTTCTAGGGCACCATGGGACCTGTGAGGTCCTCATGCAGTTTTATTTTGTAGGTATTTATTTATCTGAGGCCCCCAGGAGGAACTGACGTATACAATATTCGTTCTCCAAATTCTGCACGGGTCTTGTCCATACCAGAAAATTATTGGTTGTTTACTTGAAATTCAGGCTTGTGAGGGTGGCCTGTGATTTGTTTGCTATATCTGGTACCAGGCCTGTTGGGGTGGCAGTCCGGGCCGAGCTGATCCCTACAGACAGAGGTTTCCGTTGCAGCGGGCCTCCGTGGGCACGGGGCTGGAACTTCGTGCCACCACAAGCCAACCACGGGGAAACACAGCTTTAAAGCAATTGGCAGTGGTCTTTGTTCACAGGAGTGTGCTGCCGAACACTGCTCTGCCCTGAAGCAGAGATGTAGAGTCGCTGTGTCTCAGGATGCGCTGAGGGAGGCAGGTGCTCTGTTGCCCACACTGCTTAGAAACATCCTCCGTGGACTGCGCTGGTGGAGAGGTTAACACAGGCGATGACAGACACTGACATGATTTGTGTGTTGGCAAAGCCAGTCCACGCCGCACAAATGGACCATGGCTGCTTTGGGCAAGTGGCCCCAGGTGGTGTGGGAATAATGTGAGTAGGGTTCAGGTGTGTCGAGAACTTTCAACAATTCATGCGCTTGGGTTTCGCTAGGTTCTAGTCAAGACTTCTGGAACTTTCCTGTCCCAGAGGCTCTGGGACACTGGAGGCCTCTTCCCTCATGGTGCAAGTCCTCACCCTTGGTGATTGTGACTCCCTGCCCGGGGGCCGTTCCTTGGGGGCTCTGTTGCACAGCGAACACAGAACCATGTTCCCGACATCCTGCCCCTCCACTGTGCCTCAGGGTCAGTGGCTGGAGAAGCCCTGGTCCACTGCAGTGCACAGCTCCGGATATTTGCTAAATGCCCAGCCCTGAGGTTAGGGAGCCTGGCTTTTGCTGGGTGTAAAATGCTCCTCTGGGTAAGGCTTTGAAGACTGGCTTTGTTGTCTGAAGGGAATAAAAGTGTCAATGTACTGATACAGTTCAGGCTGTCCGGGCAGCTCCTCCTTGGCCTCCTCCACGTCGTCCTTTGGGGGGAGGCTCCGGGGCCGGGGCTCTGGGCCTGAGGGGTTGGGGGACTCGCTCTTGGTGGAGCAGGAGCTGACCTGGCAGCTTTGCCACCGTGGTTTCCCTGCTGAGGAAGCCCAGACTCACCCTGTGCGCACCGGTCAGGCAGTCGATCTCGACCTCAGAGCAGGCGGCCCCAAAGACATAGTACGGAAAGGGGTCTCCCACCCCCTTCTCCCAGTCCATGGAGGCCTTGTAGCCCCTGTGGGGGAGAAAGAAAGCCCTTTAGTGTGGGGCAGAGTGCAAATGATGTCTGCCTATTATTATTATTTTGAGACAGGATCCTGCTATGTGGTCCAGGCCACCCTTGAACCTGCTGTGTAGTGCAGGCTGGCCTCCATGTTTCAATCCTCCTGCCTCAGCCTCCCACGTGATGGGATTACCAGTGTGTACCTAGGCCCGGCTTCAACTTACTTTTCAGCTCATTTTGAACTGTTACCTTGCACTGACAGCCCTACCGGTTTTCACCGCATCCACTTTAAGAGGATGCTTTCTGTGCTGGAGAAGCCAGCGGGGGGTGGGCCCAGCTCGCCAGCACGGATGGTCCGGAGTTCTGGCTGTACCCCGGTCCGATCCAGACACGGAAAACACGGCCGTTTTGATCAAGGGCTCTGGAGGGACCCCGTGGGCCAGACCGGCTGAAGCCTTGGGTGGAGGTGACCCACGGCTGGGAGGAGAGGCCAGGTCACTGCCGCTGGGACCGGAAGATGTGCTCAGCCCAGAGCTGCGGCCCTCTGCTCGGGCGAGCAAGTTCGGAGTCCCGAGCTCACTCTGAGCTGCCGCATCACCCCTCCTCTCCTGTGACGCGCGCTTTGCTCTTCCGGTGTACTGCGCATGCGTAGTTTGGGGCTTGTTCCATCACAGTATAAAAGTAACCCCGGCCACTTCTGGACTTTGACAGTCAGCTCTTTGCTCTACGCCATGAACACATATGTACTGAGAGCCGCCCTAAACTACACAGACAGTGAGCGATTGAACCGGCTCCTGCCCCAAAGACAAAGGCCTACCAATAGAGCACGGGAGATCTGAGTTAAGAGTTTACGCTATTTCTGATGGTAAAACTTCCTACTACTTGTAATAAAGAACAGTAAACGATGACTAGATAAGTCAGTGTTTGTTTGTTTTGGTACCGGGGATCGAACTCGGAACCTTGTGCTTGCAAGGCAGGCCCCGGAACCTAAATCTGAGCTAAATCCCTGACCCAAGTCAGTGTTTCTTAGCCCAACATCAGTATTTTTATTGCTTAATATTTACTGAGACATAACTCAGAGGCCTACGTGAAGTCACACAAATTTGGGCCTAGAAGAGACCTCAGGAATTATATAATAAAATCTTATTTACAAAGAAAGAACTTAGGGCCAGAGCAATTGAGTCACAGCATATTTTCTCAGCTAAGTCAAGATTTTTTTTCCATACTAGGGATCAAACCCAGAGATGCTGAGTTACATCCCCAAACCTCCCCTCCCTTATAAATTTTTTTACTTTGAGACAAGGTCTCGCTAAATTGCCCAGGTGGGACTAGAACTTGTAATTCTCCCACCTCAGCCTCCCAAAGTGTTGGGATTACAGGTGTGCCCCAACACTCCTGGCTTAGATATTTTAATTTTTACCTAAAGTATCCAGTGGCTGAGAGACTGATTCTTTGTTCAAATGCTGCGTCTATCTGCAGAATGAACATAGTAAAATTGAAGTAAACACACCATCTGATAGGTGAAGATGGGCACATTCCACATCTCAACATCAACATCCAGTCATTGCTGCTGGGGTTTTGCCACCAACAGCTGCTCATCGTAACAGTTTCTTCTTTGGCAGGCCGGCCGGCCGATAGTCTCCTAATGAGTTACAGTCTGGATCGAACAAGTGTAAAGCAGAATCCTGCTGCACACCCACGGGTGTGCAAAGCTCACCAATCAGGTGGAGCATCATTTCTAAGTGTTAAAAACGAGCGTGTGTAAATGCAGAACAGCTGTTCTCATGAGACAGATGTGGGATGCTGTGGGGTTGGACTGAGTCCTTTCCCTTGAGACACATCAAGAGCCACTAGGCTTTCTCATTTTCCTTGTCCCTGCCGAGAGCATCGATGCTACATGGGCTTGGGGAGACTCAGTCTTTTCTTCTTTTTTCCTACTACAGCAGAGGGTGTGAAGTCTCCTGGGTGTGCTTCATACATTTCCCTTCCTCTTCTTGTGCCTGCTATTTCCTGTGTGATCTCTCCTTGCTTACTTGGAATACATCCTGGAGTAGCCTTCTCAACTCTGGCCATCCAGCCCTTTTGCAGGAGCCCACTCAGCAGGAAAGAAGCGTGCTGTCTCCCTGTGGGAGGCTCAAGGAAGCTGCCTCTCCGAGGGGTGGCTGTGCCCTGCTGTGACACTCCCCTTACACTGCTTGGGTTGTTTCCTTATTCACAGTGACAAATGGTGGAGATACTCACCCAGTCTTCCCAGGTGCCTTCTGAATTTTTCTTAATGATGGGTTCAAGGCGCTTCAGGAGGGTCTGACAGGCGTTCTTGAAGAAATAAAGAGAATCCACATTAGAAAAGAACGTGGAAGAATATGCAAGAGAACACTGCTGCTCACGGATTGGGCCAGTGTGCCTCACGTCGTGCTGCTCCTGCCAGACGGGTAGAGGACAGTCACACAGCCCTGCTTCAGGGCAGGGTGACTGCAGGGTCCTCCTGGCTCACTGCCTTCCAAGTCAGGAGTTTACGGAATGCTCAGATTCTCCATCAGGCCCTTCTTTTCCTCTTTTTCACATCTTGGATCTATGCCTTCTTTTGTATTTCCAGACACTAAAATAACTGGAATAAGCACCTATTTTCATTCAGACTTGTGCTTTGCATCCTGCAGCAATGACAGCCCATGTCCGACACATGCAGTTCCTGCCCGTACTCTGTCCACCTACCATCAAACTACCATGTCGAGGGCCGGGGATTAGAGCTCAGTGGCATGGTGCCTGCCTCCCAAGCCCAAGGTCCTGAGTTCGATCCCTGGTACCAAAAAAAACCAAAAACAAAAAAACTATTATGTCGAGGGCCAGGTTTTGGGGTTGAAATGAGAAAATAAATTCTCTCAACAATAACCTAGATCCACAGGGTTAGATCCTAGATCTTGGCCCTGAAGATGGATTAACATTTTTTTTTTTTTTGTACCAGGGATCGAACTCGGGACCTCGCCCTTGCGAGGCAGGTGCTGGAACCACTGAGCTAAATCCCCAGCCCGAAGATGGATTAACATGTAGTCTGGGAACAGCTGTGCGCACACACACTGGGCCGAAACTCTCAAGCTTGATCTGACTCCACACTGGACGTGCAAATTCAAGGTCTCCACACATTTGTTCTGAGCCAGAAAGTGTCTGCTGTCAGGCCCAGGCAGTGCCCCACATAGGTAAGATGTGCGGAGCGGCTCGTCTGGCGGCATCCGGTGGGGGGGCTGAGAATTCTAGGGTCCCCATGGCGGAGCCCGAAGGTACATATGGACGTCACCTCAGAGCCAGGTGCAGTCGGACCTCCGAATGAAGGGCTGTGAAGCTGTGATTCCATTCTGAGGCAGTGAAACTGTAGTGCTTTGCTTTGCTTTGTGTTTTTTTTTTGGTACCGGGGATCGAACTCAGGTCCTTACGCTTGCGCAGCAGGCGGCGAAACCACTGAGCCAAATCCCCAGCCCTGCTTTACATTGCTTTGTTTTGTTTTGTTTTGAGACAGGGTCTGGCTTTGTAGTCCAGGAGGGTCTGGAGATCCCGGCAGCCCTCCTACCTCAGCCTCCCAAGTGCAGCGGTTACAGGTGTGCATCACCATGCCTTGCCAGTGCTCTTTAAAACCAGCGATTAGAAAACAAGAATAGAGGAAAGCACTGGGTGCCCAGCAGAACTGGCTGGAGGTGACACTGCCCACATGCACCCCACTTGGGGGGGGCCTGGTGTCCCTCTGGTCGCTGGATCAGGCTCCTGCCAATCGCAATCAGCACCCTCTTGCACAGAGGCCGGCACTGGTCCCCACCAGGCTGCCTCCCGCCCTGCGCAGGGGATCCCATGTGGGATGCTGGCGAAGCTCAACAGACCTCCATTGCTGCTTGACAAAGTTCCAGCTGGAGGAAAGAAAGGGTGGAACACATCGTACCCTCATGTTTTATTTTTTCTAGCCATAATGTTTATAACTGTTACTCTGATCACAGGAGTCATTGTGCTTGTGACTAAAAACAAACTCTCCCTGAGGCAAATTGGTAATGATACATTGAAATCTGATCTGGCTCGAAAGTCCCAAATTCCGGTTACTCTTAGCTCTATTACCACATCCACTTCTAAAGAAACTTCTCCTAAAACCCCCTCTGTTTCTCCCACTACTATGACTCCCCCTCCTATTTTTGACATTCTGTCTACTAAAGGGGTCTTACAAAAAGATTGGAAAGACAGACTTTGGATGAGAGAGATAGTGGGAAATGGGAAAAAGAAAGAACATTATGAAGCTTTGATGGGACCACTTAGTGGTCCCACTGACCCCCCATTACCCTACACAGGGGCCTACATAGATGGAGAAAGGATAGTAAATGTAAATGGAAAATGGACTCGCTACTGAGATTTATCCTTCTTGGACAGATTAAGACGTGCTACCCCTCGTTGTCTTCCCCCTAGACCGGTAAATGCATTAAAGAGACAACTTAATCAACATATCTCAAAGTGCTGTAAATATCACCCGCTCATAGTCTATGACCCTGAATGACTTTTAGTTAAGATGAAAAGAGGTAAAGAAAAAATAGAGAGCTAATAGCAAACTATATTAACCACTGTGCAGTTTCTCAAGGGCCAGCTGGCGACCACATGTCTGGCACTTAGCTGATTAAATCTTGCTTGAACCCCCGCTGATATAAAGATCTAGATTAAGTTTTACTTTCTGTTCTATTTAGATATGGGTAAATAAGGGGACAACTGTAATTTTCTGGGTATGTGTTCATGAGGTTCCAAGAAATGAAATAGCTTAGAGGAAATGTACTTTGTCTAACAAGAAAATAACCTTTACTTCAATGGAAATTGCTAATACTGCTTAAAATGTAAACGTGTTCCGCCCAATGCCCCCCAGCTATTGTAAGAGATATAAAATAAATCAGACCCTGAGACTTGCTCAGAGGGAACCTGGACATTGCTTCTGGAGGTTCTTTCTCATCGCCGTCCCAGGACATCTCCCCTTCCTACCCTACATCGACTGCAGCTGGTCTGTGGCAGGATGCACCTGCCAGGGGTCCGCAGTGCAGGTGCCCACGCCACTTGCTCGGGGCTCCTCCATGCTCCAAGGGATGGACTCTGAGGACCACGAGACACCCGCCTGGGTGCTGACGTCAGGCTCCTCTGGGTGGCTGGTGCTGGGCGGAGCCCTGACCCCAGGGTGTGTTTGCTCTGTGTCGCCCACCCGTGACCCCCTCCCCACAGGGCACTGGCTCAGACACAGCCACCTCCTGCCCGAGGTGCCCCACGTCTGATGGCAACCGAGTGTGGCAGGACAGACAGACCAGCAGTCACCTGCACAGCCCTGCCGTTGACATCAGCGCCGATGGATGCGGCGGTGGCCACGGTGTTCGGCACGGTCGCCGTGCTGGTCTCCTGGATGTGCAGCCGGGACATGGGGACCCGAAGCTCACGGCTGGCCACCTGCGGGAGGAAGTGAGGTCACGCACGCGCTCTGGGGAGGGTGAGGTCATCACTGTCATAAGAAACGCTGGGTTCAACGTCACTTCTGTGGTTGCCTTTGGAGCCTCAGACACTGTGCTGTCCAAACACCTGAGCTGCTCTTCAGCAGGCCTCGCGCTGGGCTGAGGAGTGTCCTCCCGCTCGCTCCAAGGGCACCACGTGAGGGTCAGGGTATTGCAGGTTACAGGTAACAGGGACAGGCCAGGGAGGCTTCAGGGGCGTAGTCAGAGGGACAGACAGAGGGAGACGGAGAGAGGCAGAGAGAGACTGATGCATTGGGCTGCTCGGCCAACTCAGTGTGGTCTGAAACCTGTGTTTTCTCTTTTTGGTACCGGGGAGAATTCGGGACCTTGCACTTGTGAGGCAGGCAGCAGCACCACTGAGCTAAATCTCCAGCCTGACACCTGTGTTTTCTGTTTTGGAAGAATTTGGAATGATCCCAACTTCTTTCTTGACCTCATCTCAACTTTAGTTTCTTCCTCTTTTTCTTCTATTTGCTCCCATTTGCTCATATTCCTCCAGTATTTGCTATTCGTTTTATTTTTATTTTTTTGAGGCAGGGTCTCCTTTTGTAATTCAGGTTGGCCCTGAACTCACCATGTAGCCCAGGCTGGCCTGGAACTCGCAGTGATCCTCCTGCCTCAGCCTCCTGAGTGCTGGGATCACAGGTGTGAGCCACCATGCCCAGCTCAGTTTTAAATTTTCTCTTCTTTTTCTTCTACTTGCTCTCTCCCTACATACCCTTCCTTCCTTCCCCTTCCTTCCTTCCTTCCTATTTTGAGACACGGTCTCACTAAATTGCCCAGTTTACCCTTGACCTTGCAATCTCCTGCCTCAGGCTCCCTAGTAGCTGGGATCACAGGCATGCACACCACACCCAGCTATTATTCCAGTTTCTCTAGTAAACATGTAGAAATTAAGATATTTAATAAAAAAGAAATGGAAAGAAATGAATGGGAAAGAGGGGAGGAAAGAAAAAAGTGTTAGCCTGGCTGTTGTCATCTTTTAGGTTTTGCAAAAAGCCCTTCTCCGGGTGTTGGAAGCTACATTCCAGTTCCTGCCCTTGAGGGCTAGTGTTCCAATACCTTTAAACACTGACTCTGCCCAGACAGATGCAACATTAAAAAAGGGGTGGGGGACAATGTCCTTGTTTCTTAGAGACGAAAACCCAAAAGGAATGGATTGGCACACATAACTGAGGAGTCGGGGTCAGGTTCGGCTCTATCCAGGCGCTTCACGGTCTCAGCAGGGTCCTCATTCAGCTGGCCGCATTCTTTACCGCGGTGGCCAGGATCAGTGCTTGGCACAGACTTGCTGTGACCTTGGCCGACAGCACAGACCCTTCAAAGCTGCAGGGACAGCTTGCTCCTCTCTCAGGTCCATAGCTGTGCTCAGACAGGGACACTGACTGCCGAGGCAGGGTCTGAGCCTAGCCCCGAGTGGGGGGCCTGGAGCTGAGGAGCCCTCGGGCCATGTGGATGAGGTGGTCATGACCGGACATCTCTGCATGGAGCTGAAAGACTTTTCTCCCTGCTCTGCATCCTGTGTGCTGAAGTGTCCTCTGCAGCTCCCAGGATGGGGCGGCTGGGAAACACCCGCCCTTCCCGGTTGAGGGGAAACACCTGCAGCCTAGCCTTGCTGCGGAAAACTGGGTCAGACCTTCGGGGCTCAGGACAGAGCAGCCGAGAGCCTCGTAACTCCGGCTCCCTAGCAGGTCAGCCCTGCTGAGCCCTCCAATGTGGAGCCTGGCCTGGTGCCTGTGGGCCCCCGCCACCTCAGCTGCTGTGTTTTACATGGAAGGGCGTTAGAGTCTGAATGCTGAGGGTCATCATTTGCCCTAAAAGATGAGTCTCAGGGGGTGCAATCTCAGCACTCTGGGGGCCGAGGCAGGAGGACCCCATGCTGGAGGCCCCTGTACCTGGAGCATCTTGGTGTGGATCCCCTGTCCCAGCTCGTTCCCACCGTGGGTGACCAGCACAGAGCCGTCTGTGTAGATGTGCACCAGTGCTGCTGCCTGCAAGACAGCCCGGGGTGCCGCTCAGGGTGAATGCACTGTAGGGGCTCCGAGGAGAAACGAGCTGGGGCATCCTGTCCTTCCCACTCTCTGGGAGGCTGAGGCAGCAGGGTCACAAGTTCAAGACCAGCTGGGCAACACAGCAATTTAGCAAGACCCTGTCTCTAAAACAAACAGACAAACAGACAGACTAGGGCCATGGCTTAGCGCCAGACCCTGGGTCCCATCCCGAGGGAAGACACCAAGCCAGGGTGGAACAGAGGGGCCGGGTTCTTCGGTAAGATTCTGACTTCATCTGCTTTGTGCAGATGGCATTGGAAGCCCCCAGGAGCCTGCACTGGGGCCCCAGGTGCCCCATCCCAAGGTGACTGCTCATCCAGTGAGGGGGCGATGGCCCTGAGGCCTGGAGACTCCCCCGAGAGCCAGGTGGGGCTGCCGGGCCTTTGGGTGACACCTGGAGCCATGGCAGCGGGCGTGGAGGTGAGAGGGGCCCAGTTAGGGGCAGTGCGGGGGCAGAGGCCCAATGGGGCCGCAACTGGGGCTCTTCTCCGCAGCGGGGCCTCGCTGGTCCTGGGACACACTGACCCTGCGGCGCCTGAGGGCACGCTCGGGCCTGGATGGCTTTCGGTTGCGCGTGTGCGTCTGTGTGTGTCTGTCTGTGTGTGTCCCTGCGTGTCCATGCGTGTCCGCGTGTGTGTCTGTGTGTGCGTGTGTCCGTGCGTGTCTGCGTGTGTGTGGGGTGGGTGGTGTTGGAGCTGCCTGTCGGCTGCACCCGGGAGCCAACCCTCAGCACACAGCTCGTTCGGCCAGAGCCCCGCCATGGTTTGGACTTGGGGTCCGGCCGCCTGCACGACTCCTCCAGCAGGACCTCCGGGGCTTGGGCCCGGCCTGTGGCTGTCCTGGGGTGCCTGGGGCCCTGCTGCACGCTCCCTCCCTCCTCCCTCAGCAAATGCACCTGGCAGCATCTCCGAGCCCCATTGTCGCCTCCCAGCTCCAGGAGAGGGGCTGGACGCCCAGTGGTCAGGCGCTGGAGGGGTCACGGCCAGGGGCCGCCCGCTGCCCCGGCCCTGGGCCCGAGTGAGGCTTGGCAGGGCAGGAGGGCTCGGCCCTGTGGAATGGGGACTCCCTTCTGCCGTCCTGCGAGCCACAGCACCTCGAGAGGGACGCACCTGGTGGAAGCTGGTGGCCGCGAAGCCGACCGAGAACTTCATGGGCACGGCAGCGATGCCCCGCTTCCTCCAGTGGCTCTGCTGGTTGAAGGCGTCAGCCTGCGCCCGCCGGGCCTTGAGGTTGGCCCGGGACAGGCACTCAGCCCAGCAGCGGCCCAGGGGCTCGGGGTTGAACGCCTGCTGGTAGATGGTCTTGTCCACCGCCCAGTACATGTTCTTCTCCCTGACCTGGCCGGGGGAGCCGTCAGCGGTTAGGGGAGCCTGGCCCTCGTCCCAGGCAGCGTTGGGCGAGAGATGCTTCCCTTCTCTGGACAGACAGCTCTGGGCACAACCACAACCTGGTTGTTTTTCATCCATTTTGGGGACGACTATGCAGGCACACATGTGCACTGCATGTCGGTATTTACACACATGTGTGTGACTAAAGGGCCAGCAAAGATAGTGAAGCGGGTGGCACATGCTTGTAATCCCAGCTACTCAGGAGGCTGAGGCAGAATAGCAAGTTTTCACCTGTGTGGGAAATTTAGCAAGACCCTGTCTCAAAATAAAAAATAAAAAGGAGGGCTGGGGGTTTAGTTCAGTGGTGCCGCACCTGCCTGGCAAGGGAAAGGTCAGAGTTTGATCCCCAAAACGTGAAAAAATAAAAAAGGGCTGGGGATGGAGCTCAGGGGAAGAGTATTTGCCTAGCAGGCAGGAGGCTTTGGGTTTATCCCCAGGGCTGTAAAAAGGGGGAAAAGAGAAAAGGTGGAATAAGATGTGTGGAAATGCTACCAGTGTTACTCCTGCCCAACAGGATGGTAGCGAAAAGGGGAGATTCAGCTGCACTTCCGTTCCACCAGTACAACTTGGATTTTTAAAAGAAGCAATTATTTGTTTATAAACTAACAAAGAAAAGGAAAATTATGGCACAATGAGAGAGGGAGTAAGGCGGGCAGAGAGCTCTCCAAGCAGCTGGGAATGTCTAGTGGGCTTGGGGCCAGGCCTGCCTGTACCCCGCTAGGGTTCTGTGTGGCCTTTGCCTTGTCTGATTCTTCACTAGCCTTGGTCATGGCCTTGATTACAATCTTCCCTTTTCTGTCTTTTTTTTCCTCTCTCCCTTTTTTCTCAGTATTGGGGATTGAACTGAGCTACATCCCCAGCCCTTTATATATTTTTAACTTTGAGACAGGGTCTGGCTAAGTCACTACCCTGGACTTGAACTTGCAACCCTCCTGCCTCAGCCTCCTGGAGTGCTGGGATGACGGGCGTGCGCCCTGAGCCTGGGTCCCACCCTACCTTCTCTGGCGGAAGGCCGCACTTGGCTGCCACGGCTGTGATGCACGACTCTGTTACCAGGGCTCCTTGCGGGAAGCCAAACCCACGGAATGCTGTATTGGACGGTAAATTCGTCCTGCACGCCCGGCCCCGGAACCTGAGGTTTCGGATTTTGTATGCATTTTCCAGTTTTAGTATGAGAAATTCTGTGACCTGTAGCAGAGGAGATGGACATGCACGTATGTCAGATTCCACCCCTTCTCTAGAAGTCCCGAGTCACCAGGTGGGAAGGGGTCAGCTGCTCCAGGAGCCGCTTCCTAAGCCTCCCTGGGCTTCTGCGCCCCTCACACATGGCTGGCTTCTCTTCCTACCTGTGTTTGCGGTGCACATGATGCCTCCCCAGGGGCTGGCACTGCGCCCAGCAATCTGAATTCTCTCTGTGCCTCTTTCTCCCCCTTCCCTCTTGGTCCTTTCCCATGTGCAATGGCTCTGTCCGCCTGTTCCTGTTTCCTTTTGCTCTTTGTTTAGACTCTGGGTTCTCAGATAAGAGAAGCCCCGGGACACTGAGGCGTCACCCACGGCCCTGGCACCTACCAGCTCGGAGTCGTCCAGCGTGCAGCCCCCATTAATGTAGCACTCGATGTCCAGCGCTTTGATCCGTCCGCTGTTCGCAAAGCCCACCTGGCACAAAGAGGGGTCTCACTGTCACAGGGAGCAGAGCTGCCCACTGCGGGTCCAGCCTGCCTGGCTTCTGTGGGTCACTGGCTGCAGGCTGGCAGTGCCCTGGCGCCCTGGCCTGTCCCTCATACGCAGTCCCTTGGTCTCCTCATTCTCGGGAGACCCCTCATTGTTGCAGACTCCGGCTGTGGCTCCTCCCACACAGCATCAGCCTGGCAAAGTCTGCTGCTAGAGGAGAGGGCGCCACGAGGGGCACAGGCAGGGTGGGGCCGTTGGCTCCTGTGTGAGCTGCACAGGGCTCTGAGAAAGCCTTTCACACACGTGTCCACTGTGCTGACAGTCTAGGAGCCAGAAAAGCTGTGTCAGCATGTGTGCATGAGGACACGCATGCTCCCTGGTGGGGATAGGAAGTGAAACAAACACACATAGATATAATACTTCGGTTCACGAGCAGTTTGCAAATGATTCGGTTTGCAAACAAGTATTTGGCAGAATTTTGCTTCTGGGCGAACTCCTCGTGGGGTGACAAACACGAGCACAGCATCTTCCCAGAACAGTGGACCGAGCTGAGCTCATGAACTGAGGCACTGTTCTTAAATGCATTGTTTTAGTGCTGGGGTTGGACCCAAGGCCTTGGCACTGAGCTACATCCCCAGACCTTTAACATTTTAATAAAAATTTTTATTTTGAGGTAGGGTTTCCCTAAGTCACTAAATGTCCAGTCTGGGCTTGAACTTGTGACCTTCTTCCTTAGCCTTCCAGATTGCTGGGATAACAGGCAGGTACCTGAAATATGGCTATTTCTTTAAAAACGCTATCGAACTTGGACATTTGCTGAGGTCTACTTCTCTCTTTTTAGTTTTATTTCATATTATGATAATTATCAAAATATTAACAATCTAGAACATTGTTTTGGAGAAAGGGTTTTACTATGCAGTTCAGTCAGGCTGCCCTTGAACTCACTGTGCAGCCCAGGCTGGCCTTGAACTCAGCAATCCTCCTGCCTCAGCCTCCTGAGTGCTGGGGTCGCAGGTGTGCACCACCATACCGGGTCTGGAACATTCTCACTGTTATTACTGAAATGGTCTCATGACTGTGGCAGAAAGCATAACTCATGATCCAGGCCAAGACCGAAGGACGTGGCAACCACAGTGGCCCTGGCTTTGAGGCTGCCATTGGCCGGGAGGCAGGGTGGCTGTGACTGTCGGTTTCTGTGCCTTGAAGTGAAGCGGAGCGAGGAGTGGCCAGTGCAGCTGCTCTCCCTGATCGTAGAGGTTCCTGAGCCCAGGGCAGGGGAGCTGGGCTCAGGTCCGAGAGGCGGTGACAAAGGCCCAGAGGGGCCTGAGCATGTGCCACACATGCGGTCCCTGAGCGGAATGCAGCCTCCAGCCCTGATGCCTGCAGAGCTGCGCTGTCACCCGAAGGTGGCAGGCACGCGAGATGCGAGCAGCGTTCACACCTGGTGGTGTGGAAGTGTGGCGGATGTGATGTGGTCTGGAGAAAGCTCAAGCTCACTCGTTACTGGAGTCTTTTTCCCGTTTGCAGTGAGATCTTATGACACTTTCACAATCACACAGTGGGAAATTTTATAAAAAGTGATTTGCAGGGCCAGGGATTTAGCTCAGTGATTCTGCCGCCTGCCCCACAAGCACAAGGACCCGAGTTCGATCCCCGGTACCAAAAAAAAAAAGTGATTTGCAGTAAGTGGTAGTATTATTTCCAAACATCTGTACTACTAAATAATATTTTTAGGGCTGAGTTTGGTGGTGCACGCCTGTGATTCCAGCACTGGGGGGTCTGAGGCAGGAGGATCGCTGTGGGTTGAAGACCAGCCGGGGCTACATAGTGAGAGCATCTCAAAAAAAAAAATTTTCTAGTGGAGAAATTTTGGTATGACAATGTAAATTCTTTTAGTTTTTTTGTCTTTGAGGAACCAGTAATTTAAATCCTCATGCCTTTGAGCAGTGCTTTTATTATTACTTCAATTTGAATTTTCATCAGTAAACATTTGCATGATTATATACTAGATTAAAAGTTTATCATAAAATGTTATGAATATTCTAACACACAGCATCTTTATTTAATATTTGAGGTGCTACCATGCTTTTAGAATTTAACAAAATCAAAATAATGGAAAAGGGTAAAGCCACTGAAATAAGATGAAGTACTTTAATAATTTTTTTTACCTTTTTGAAACAGGGTCTTGCTGCATAGTTCAGGCTGATCTTGAACTCACTATGTGGCCCAGGCTGGCCTCGAACTAGTGGTAATCCCCCTGCCTCAGCCTCCCTAACGGTGGAATCACAGGCATGCGCCACCACACCCGGCTGTAATACCTTTATCTTAATACTCACTTTATATTTTCCGAATAGTGGGTGCCTTCCCCCAGTTATTAACATATCCTCTTCACGATCAAGGACGAGACGAACAGGACGGCCAGTTCTAAAGAAGACAAGTCTTAGCCAGACTCTCTGACCCTCTCCGTAGGCCACCACCCGTCTGCCACGCCACTGTGGGGCGATCTGCCCCCGCTCACACGCGCCCCGCCCATTACCCGGCCACCCGCAGCAGCCGCAGCCCAGCCTCCTGCCCCGCAGCCCACCTGCCCACTCCCCTACGCGGTCACCCTGCACCAGGCGGGGCGAGGCGCAGGGTTGGGGTGGAGAGAGAGAGTGTGTGTGTGTGTGTGTGTGTGTGTGTGTGTGTGTGAGACTCAGCAGCTGGAGACCTCTCAGGCCGCGGTGGCGCCTGCTCCACCTCCGCCAGGTCCAGCCGCTGAGCTCACCCCACTGGCTAGGAGGAGGCGAGGGTGAGACGCGAAGGGAGTGCACGCAGTGCTCTGCTCGGCGGGGATGGGGGCTGCCTCCCCCCCCCCCCCTTGCTAGGCAGGTGCTCTGCCACTGAGCTCACCCCAGCCATCTTTCATGCCTTTAAAAGTGTACTTGTTTGTTGGTGCTGGGGGCCAAGCACCAGGGCAAGCGTCTGCCACGGAGGCGGAGCATCCGGGCCCCGATTCTGAGGTGGGGACAATGCTCCGGTCGCTCAGGGCTGTCAGTCCCAGGCTTGGGGTGAAGTAGACCCCAGCGGGTTCAGTGCACAGAGGCGGCGGCAGTGGGCGGCCCTGGCTCTGGGCGGGACTCCAGGTGAGGCCGCGTCTGAGCCCCACCCGGGTCCCGGGGTTGAGCAGATGGCTCTGAGCCCCGCTGGGCTCCCCAAGGAGGCAGCGCCCGGGGCCTGAGAGAACCCGCAGCAGGCGGCCGAGTGACAGTGAGGCCAGTGCCCGGGCGCGCGTGCCGGAAGCCGGGGCCCTTCCTGGATGGGGCGCGCCTCGCTGGCTGTGCAGGGCCCGAGCTGGGGCCTTCTCTCCCTGGGCAGCCGGCCGGCGGGCCACAGCTCCCTCCCCCGAGTGCCGGGTGCGAGGGACACGGCAGCGCTTTCTACTGATGGGTCTCGGCGTGTTCGCCGTGGCATCTCAGCGTGACTTGCGGAAGGGCTGGCAGCGCGGGCAGGGGTGGGCGTCGGCGCCCACGATCCCCGACGAGCAGCGACGGCAGTGTCGCTCTGGTGCTGCGGCCGAGGCCGTGGGCGCACTGGCCCCGCGACTCACTTGACTGCGCCCACCGCGGCGATGGCCCCGAGCGTGGCTGGCCTCCCCACCTTGCCCCCGAAGCCTCCGCCCACGCGCTTCACGTGGCAGGTGACCCGGCTGAGCGGGACGTTCAGGGTCGAGGCCGCTGTTTTCTGGGAAAGTGAGGTCAGGGAAGGCTCGTGAGTGGAGGCAGCGCGTTCTGTCTCCCCAGCGGCTCTGCCGGCAGAAAGCGGCTCACAGGGGCGGCTGCGGGACGACTCCCCGCCTAACGCCTGGGCCCGAATCCCGGCGGGCGACAAAGGAGGATCCGTGTGCAGCTCAGACTCAGGCCGGGCGGCGGCCGGCAGCGGAAGGTGCTGCAAGGCGAGGAGCTGCCTGGAAATGCGTCCTCGTCCTCAAAGATGACAAGCGCAAGAGAGCACAGCACAGCGCCCGGCCCGAGTTGAGCCCAAGCCTGACGGAAGGAAGTTGGCTCAAATCCAAAGGGACCAGGCTGCTTTTTATTACTTGGCCAGACCAGGAAAAATTAAAAGGCTCTGGGGTCTGGCCGCCTTACACACGCTCAGCGCTTTCCTCTGCATTTCTGCAGTGAGACAGCTCCAGTGGGGCTGAGGGTGGTCCTCTGAGCTCGCTCACCTGCACGTGGGCAGGGTCCTGGGTGGACACGTAGATGTCCAGCTCTCGGTCCTCAGCCTTGGGAACAACAAGCACCCTCTGCGTCTCCATGTAGAAGTGCTCCTGACCCCCGACATGCACCTCTCCTGTGAGCCAAGCACAGGAAGGCCCAGGGCTGTGGGCTGGAAGCCACCATCATGGGCTCGGGGCCACAAGTGTCCCCTCCAAGGAGCCCTGCAGGTGACGGCGTCAGAAACCACATCTCTGAAAGGTTCTGCTCCTGCCCTGCCCCAGACTCACCAGGGTCTTTGTTCCGCGGCTCCCTTCACTCCCAAACACAAGCACGCATGAACACACACACTTGTGCACGCACAAGCAGAAGAGCGGTAGATGTGGCCAGACCCTGAGTGCAGGGCTGACATGCTCGTGGTGGCTTCAGTCCGTGAAGGCCCCAAGGTGCTCACCTTCCAGGACTTGGTCCACTTTTGCAAACGCCTCCTCAATGCTTCCCTGTTCCAGCTTCTTCTCAGGGCACAGGAAGGAGCTGTGCTTTATGGCATCCTGCGTAATGGGGAGGACAAGCCAGTTTCACCATGGGAGGTTTGTTCTAGCAAAGTTTCAGACTCCCCCACGTCACGGTCTGGAGCGGGCAGGGGAGCACTGAAGGCTAGAGGGAGAGTCTTCTAGATTGCAGAGAGCCCCAGGGAGGGCTAGGGAAAGGCCAATGAGAAAAGGTCGGGTCCTTTCCCCCTCTGCTTCCTGTGGCCCTGGGGTGAGGCCCCTCTGCTGTGCTGCTTTCTGCCCTGGAGCCAACCACGGACGGAGTCTTCTGAAAACCGTGAGCCAAAATAAACCTCTTTCAGCTGTGGTGCTGGGTGTTTTGTTTTTTTGGGATTTTTTTGGTACGGGGGATTGAACTGGGGTCCTTGTGCTTGTGGGGCAGGCAGAGGAACCACTGAGCTAAATCCCTGGGCCGTGGTGTTGGGTGTTTTGTCTCGGTGACAGGAAGTGCCTGAGACATCGTCACTATGTGAAGCAGACATCCCTGCCCGGTACTAGCGGGCCATGAGAGGCACCTGCTGCTTGCTGTCTATAATTCAGCTGTGTTGTTTTACATCGGGACTCAGACCGAAGCTCTATGTGACTCAATGCGCGTGTCAGAAGCGGACTGGGCAAGCACAGCCCCTCCCTCGATGGCTGGACGGAGACCCAGGCCCTGGTCTGTGAAGTGCAGGGCGCTGCTGAGTTAGTGCAGCTGAGGTTGGCGTGACCCCAATTAAAACCCTTTCCCCTGGATCATGGCTTCTCACGGACCCGATGGGTTGCTTCTCATTGCACCCGGTCCCAGTACAGGTCTGTTCCATCCAAGCAAGATCAGCAGTGCCGATTCCCTGACAGCCCGGCCTGGCGCCGTTGTGCCAGGTGTTCGGCAGCGTCTCACTAGGTGCCTTCTAAGCTCCCCTGCTGCCTATTCCTCCCACGACTGTAGTCAATAAACACTGGATGTGCTCGGGGGCCTTGTGTTTGCTGCCATTAGCAGCGCTGACCAGGACCCGAGACTCAGCCTCTCCACTCTAAGTCTCGTTTCTGTCTGTCCTTGAATTCACCTTGTGCTGTGGTGGCTCGAAGACCAGGACACACAGCAGAGGTCCTGGTAATGTCCCCTTCCCTATAACTGTGGCCCAAGTTGTGACCTGGGAACCACGCATGATGCAGAATCGGCCAGACAGAGGCTGGGTCCCGACACCCAGAACTGCACGCCGTGTCTACACCGCTTTCTCTGCCTCTGGCACACAGCACCTGCGCCTTGAGGGAGGAGGGCCTCATTCAGCTCACAGTTTGTGGAGGCTCTGGTCCAGAGTGGCTGGGTCCATGGCAGGGCAGAGGGCTGCAGGAGGGCTGGGCAGAGCAGGGCTGCTCCTGGCTGGTGTGGGGCAGAGCCGGGGGCGGAGCTGGGCAGGAATACAGGCAGCCAAGCCACGCCGCCAGTGGCCGCCTCTTCCAGCCTCACAGACAGTCCTCACAGTGTGGCAGCTGTGGACCCCATCTGTGATCACTCACAGCTTCCGGGGATGCCAGACCCAAACCATAAATTCCACCCTGAGAGACTCATGCCATCCCTTTTCTGCAGAACGCACCCCCTGTGGTTGGGGGCGGCTCTGAAGTGTGTGTGAAGGCAGTGCAGAGAGGGCTCCTGTGTGAGGGATGGGCCCATGCCGAGGATGCTGGGTGGGTTTGTCGTCAGGAGAGCGTGGCTGGCAGGAACGTGCACACCCTTGGCTTCCTCAGGGGCAATGCAGGGACGATGGTGCCCCACATGCCGCGCTTCTACCTTGGATTTCCTGGACTCCCAACCCACGAGGGGTAGGTCTGGGTTCTTATAAATCGCCCCACCTCGGGGTTCTGTGGAGCAGCACCACACTGACCGAGACACTGCATGAGCCCCGGGCCGACAGCATCTAGACTTCGGGAAGGAGAGAGAGACCTCCTCTGTGTGTTTATTTCCCTGGGGCTTCAAGCCAAAGGCAACCGCAAGTCACAGAGCTAAGATCTTCCAGAGACACAAACCAGCACCAAGGGAGAAGTGGCTCCCACCTGGCCCTGCTGCAGAGGCCGACCTGGGGGCGCTCGGCTCTGCAGCCGCTGGAGGGAGTGGCCAGCCCGCACACCTGGATGCTGAAGATGACGGGCTGCAGGTCCTCGTAGGTGACCCTGACCTCTTCAGCTGCTCGCTTCGCCTGCACGTCTGTCTCTGCTACCACGGCACAGATGACCTGGCCCACACACAGCACCTGAGGGCCATGCACGGGACGCTGGGGGCACAGGCACGGCCCAGCCTCGCCCTGGCTGGGGACTCGGACGTTGTGGGACAGGAGGCAGTGCCAGTGGACTGGGGCGCCTGCTGCACGTCCCCATGGAGTCGCCGGGAAGGCCTGGCTTGTACACACCTCATCCACAGCCAGCAGCCTGTCGCCCTCAGTGCCGTTGGTGCCTGGGATGTCCTCGGCTGTTATCACACTGACCACCTCGGGGAGCCCGAGGGCCTTGGACGGGTCCACTGACCTGGGCACAGGAAGAGGCTGAGGAAGCAGCAGCCAGGGGTCCGGGGCCCAAGAGGGAGAAGCAGCAGTGGAGATGGCGCCTGAGGAGCCAGCAATGGCTGGGTGTGGCCAGGGCCCCGAGCTGGTGCAGGGCAGACAGTGGACGCAGGGAGTCCCTGGGAGACGGAGGTCTGGCAGTGCGGTGAGCACGTCACTGTCTGGCCAGAGCTCTCGGCCAGCCCCGCCCCCACGGCTCCCCAGCCAGGCAGGGTTCTCTGAGGGTCGAAGGGAGGCCCCGGGCCACAGCTGTGCTTGTGGCTCAGTGTCATCTCCAGTTACTCCCCTCCCCTCAGCACCACGTCCACGACCCTTACCTCCCAGTGTCCTCAGGCTCAGGACGCTGCAGGGGGAGGGGGTGCAGCCCTGGAGGAGCCGGGACGCCTCCCGGGCTCTGAAGCCCTCCGAATACTTACACGATCTTTGCGTGAGGCCTGGTGCTTGTCACCAGGGCCATGCACAGCTCTCTGTCCAGCCTGGGGAGGTCGTCACAGAACACAGCCTCCCCCGTGGCATGCTTCAGGCCGGACAGGTGCATGATGGGGCGGCCCACCGGGTCTTGGGACGGCTGCTGAGGGTCCACACTCTGTGGGGAACACAGGTGCTCAGGAGGTGGTCTCCCGGGGGCCTGGCCAGCCCCAGCCCTCCTGGCTGGATGGCCCCTCCAGAGCGTGCGTGTGACGGCATGAGCTGTCCTTCCAGCTGTTCTGACACCTAGGAGGCCCAGCCTTCTGGCACACTGGGGAGGCAGGGAAGGGGCTCCACCGTCTCCACTGGAGGTGCCTCGGGCCCTTTGTTCAGTGGCTGAGAGGTCCCTGGTCCACTCCTGGCCCGGGGACGGAAACCCGCTGACCTGGTATGTCTGCAAGCCCCGGGGCACGGTGACTGGGAAGTCCTCCAGCGCACTGAGGAACTGGTCTGGGAGCTTCGGACACCAGCAGCTGTCCTGAGGGAGCATTCAGCAGGGGGAGAAGTGGTCAGTGCCCTGGCTGGGCTGCCTTGGGGAAAAAGACTTGGCTCGTGTGTCTGGGGAACCACGGTCCTCACTGCCTGCAGGAGCCATGTTATGGGGCCCCTCCCCAGCCTTCTCTGCACGTGGGGACCCGGAAGGACTGGGGGAGTCTGCCGCTGTCACTGTGGAGGCAGAGGCCAGCTGGGGAGTCAGGGTGTGGGTGTGCACTTGTGCGTGCTCATGTATGTGTTCTGTACGTGTGTGTGTGCTTGTGTGCACACGTGTTCTGTATGTGTGTGGAGGGTCGTCATCCACTGTCCACCAAAGGGCTAACCCCATTGCTGTCTGGGCCCCGCCCTCCTGGAGAGCGGCAGGCTGGGCAGTCACCGGAGTTGCTGACACGTGGCTGTCCCCGTCCCAGCCCAGGACGGCCAGAAGTTTCAGGACAGGGGATGGCGGCTGAGGACGGGGCAGGGTAGGTGAGCTGTGACCACTGAAGCGCTGCTGGGAGGGGGAGAGGGACAGCTGGTGCTCTGCTTTGCCGAGCTTACTCCAGAAGCTCACTGTCAGGAAATACAGAAGGAGACTTGAGTACAGGTATCCTAGAACATAGCTCGGTGTTGGTCATTCTGGGAAATAAAACTTTATTTTACGTGTCACTGGATACGTGGCTGCCGACAGTGGGCAGTGACACGGCCGGGACCAGTTCCCTTGGCCGAGGTTCCCAGGCAGGCTAAGCGCCGCCTGCCCTGTGTGCAGATGATGTGCATTCAATGGGTGTAAACTATGCTTCAACACAGTGGTGGTTAAAGAAAGGCCTGCATCTAGGGCCAGAAGTGCGTGTTCAGTGTGGGGAGTGAGCAGAGCAGCCATCTGCAGCCGGACTAGGACAGGTGACAGGTGACCCAGGGCCCCCCAGGATGACTGTCGAAGGCCCGGGGAGTCTGGGGCTCACAGCTGGTGTAGCCAGAGGTTTGGGATTGTGGGGTGTTCCCAGGTGTGTAAGCTGCCCTAACTTGGGACCTCAGAGGGGGACTTCTGCCCTCTCTTCCCCTGTACTAAGGACTGGACCTAGGGTGCTCTACCACTGAGCTACACCTTCAGCCTTCTTATTTTTTATTTTCAGGTAGGGTCTCAAACTTGCAACTCTCCTGCCTCAGCCTTCTGTGTAACTGGGGTTACAGGCATGTGCCACTGCACCCCACAGGGAGGGTTTTACCACAGAGACAATGTAGGTAAAATGAGGTTCTTGGGAGTTGCCTGGGGGCTTAAGAAGGGGACAACTGGAGGCACGGTAAGGTGGGGTATTGAAGGCAGAGATGGGGTGAAGCTCCTACACTGTAGGGAACCCCAAAGTTTGTCAGCAGACCCCCAAAGCCGGGAGAGTGGCGTGCGCAGAACGTCTCAGCCCCGGACTACCCCTGAACCCGGACTGCGCTAGGAAGCGCTGCACACTCACGCTCAGGGCGCTCGGGGGCCCGGGAAACCAGCGTGTCCTCAGCTCATGCAGAACCTGCAGGTAGAACCTGAAAAGGAAGCTGACCAGCAGGGTCCTCCTGAACTCTGCCCGGCCGCCGGGGATCGAGCCGGGGACGACGACCTCGCCCAGCACCAGCCTGCAGGCCTCGTCCAGCGTCACCTCCGTCCAGTGCCTGGAAGGTGGGGGCGGAGAGCTGCTCAAAGGGCGCTGGGGCCCGCGGCAGCCGCTAGACCAAGACGGGAGCCCAGGGGCCACAACCAGGGCCCAGGAGAGCGGGACCCAGACCGCTCCGCGGAGGTACAAACCGCGGGTGCAGAGCTGCCCAGACAGACCAGGCGCCAGCGTCACCGCGCGCGCGCGCGCCACGTACGCAGGCTGGGTGCCACCTTGCGGAGGAGCCCGGCTGGCGACATCCAGTCACCAGGAGGGAACGGGCGGGCTCCGCAGCGGGTCTCCACCTGGCCTGCAGCCACACCCCACGTCCCCCAAGCCCGCGTGGCCCCCGCGGCTCGGTGCTCGCCTGCCCAGGAGCTGCTGGCAGGACCGTGGCGCCATGACTGTGGTGGCGCCCACCCCGCCGTAGGCGATGCTCAGGTCCTCGATGGCGTCCGTGCCCTCCTTGAACAGCACGCGCAGGCCGGCGCTCACGTGCGGCACGGCGTTCTTCGGGGCCTGGGCCTGCCGGAAGCCGGACACGAATTCCCACTGTGGAGACAAAGCCACCGCCTGACGACGGGCAGACGCAGGGCGCAGCTGGCGCAGCCCCAGGGTGCCTGGCTCCCTCCCGGCCGATAGGAAGCGACCGTCCTGGCCGACACCCCCAGGAGCTCCGTGCAGGTGCTGCCCCGGGGCCTTCCTGGAGCAGAGCAGAGCAGGGAGGTGCTGCAGGGCTTCGAAGCCGAGAGGGGCCTCGCTCTGGGTTCCTAGGAACCGCACGGCTCCCTTTGCAAGCCCGAAAGGGGCCAGACTGAGCTCTCCACAGTGGACAAGGGCGCCTGGGCGGGCGGAGCTGGGCCCCCGGCTCAGGTGTGCCGGGTTCGGCCTCGTCTTGCTCCGTCCAGACGTGCTCTGGAGAGCTGAGCCGGAGGAGCTTTAGTGCGACTTCACGGGACCTGCTCCGTGCAGAGCCGCCGGCCTCAGGTTGCTCTGTCTGTGTGCACGCGTGTGTGTTCACGCGTGTGCCCGCAAAGCCCATCTGGGACTCAGGCACAGCCTCGGGGAGAGGCTTTCTGATGACGGCTGGGGGTGGCAGGGTGTGGGGGACAGAAACCGGGCCAGGCAGGGGCATGGAAGCAGGGCGCCCCGCAGCCCCCAGCAGCCCCCGCACCCGGAGTGGCTGTCCATGAGGCAGACAGGGCTCTCCCCTAAAGCTGACCGGACTCTATAGGAGAGGGGAAAACTGAAAGGGCCCGGGCTTCAAACCTTCCGGGTGTGGGGGATGTGCACGGACTCCACCATCTCCCCGGGCCGCAGGCCGGCGCTTGCCACCCCCGCCAGGAAGTTCTCGTCCAGGGGGATCACCCTCTCGCCCCCTGTGAGATGGCATCTGCAGTCACGATCGGCCCCCCAAGGAGCCCAGTCTTCCCCTCCCGCCAGGGCGTGCGGGTCTGCTCCGGACTCTGGCCTGAGGCCGAGGCCCCAAAGTGCAGCCCTTTGCCCACAGGCTGCAGGCGTGGGCCTCGTCTTCCTGCAGAGCCGACCTGGGGGACTGACCAGGACCCTAGGGGGGCACCAAGCTCGGGCGTAATGCAGATGACAGGTCTCTCTGCCCTGGGCCCCGCTCGGACCCTCACCCTCTTAGCGGGGACACTGACACCTTTAAAGCCAAGCCCCCAGATCCTGGAGCCCGGGCCCTGTGAGCAGAGCTGTGCCTGGGGTGTGGAGAGGCTCTGAGCAGGGCCCCAGGGCGGCCGCAGCCAGAATGGTGCCCACTCGGCTCCAGGAGCTGGGCTGGGAGTATGGGTGTCATGCCGGGTGGGGACCCAGGGTCGGGGTGCACCTCCTCCCACCTGCTGGGAGAGGTGCTCTCCTGGCCCCGGGAGCAGGGACTGCGGCCAAAGGCAGCGAGCAGCCCAGGAGGCGCCCGTCAGGGACTGCACCACCCTCAGAGCCTGCGCCCGGAGCCCCTGGCTTCCACCCTGGTGTCGGGGGCTGCCGGTGTGGTCCTGGGGAGCCTTCCTGCCCCTGTGCCCTGTGCCCTGTGGCGGAGGGCGCCTTGGGTGAGCCCTGCCCCTCTGCCTCGTGTCTTGGTCCCCACAGTGGTCCGGGCCGCACAGGCCTGTCCCTTGTGGGACTCAGCCCAGATGTGCAGTATGGAGAAGGGGATGCGCCCTCAACCGGCCAGCAGGGGACAGGTGCTGGGCTCACACCTGCAGTGTGGGTCGTCCCTGCAGGCCTGTCCAGCTGAGGACATTGGTGTCCATGGTTACAGGGTTAGGATGAGGGCCCCAAGCCTGCAGCTCAGTGGTCCCCCAACATGTGCCAGATCAAAGCACAGCAAAAGAGACTCAGATGAACAAAACAAGATGGGAACTAAAGAGGAGCCAGGCCACAGGGCACGTGCATTTTCAAGTGCTCACCTTCTGACCGAAGGTTGAGGGCCGCCCGGCCCACAGCGAGGATGGGGTTCAGGTCGGAATAGCTGTGCTGGCTCATGACGTGGCCCCCTAAGGACTGAGGCCAGAGAAGCTCTGCTAGGGCACAAGGCGTCTGGGGCGCCAGTGCCGTCTTCCCTGGGTCCGGCCTCACCGACAGCACAGACCCCGTACGCCACCGTGTCTGGGTCCCCAGGGATTCGACACGGCCACTGTGAGGTGGGATCCGGAACCTCCTGCCCACACAGGGAGGAGCCAGCCCTGTCTCCCAGTCCCTGGCTCCTGCCCTCCTGTCCTCCTCCGCAGTGACTGCCCACTGGAGCCTGAGAGACCAGGGCCCCACCTGTGAGAACAGCCCCTCCCCACCCACCCCAGCTGCATTTGGCCTCCCGGGGCCGCCCTGTCACAGTGCCGCTGTCCCCACTGTGGAGCCCCTGACCCAGGACGGGACTTGTGGGTCCCTGGAGAGCACTGTCCAAGCAGCAGGTCCGCTCATGGCTTCCTAAGGCACCTCGTAGGGTGCAGAGTCAGCGTGTGCTGCCCACCTTCAGTCTGTCAACCGTTCCCCTGCTGCAGCTACGCAGTACAGTAGGGGAGCCTCTCCTTGCTGAGACGCTACACCTCTGTTCGTGGAGACTGAGCCTAAGTCAGGGCTTCAAAAAGCTCATCAGGAAATGCATAGAATCGAGGCATCCTTTTCTCACCTGTGTGGCTGCTGAGCCACTCTACTTCATTTGGTGACATTTGCTAATTTTAAACGCTCCTGCTTCAGCCTGCTGAGGCCTGGCAGCAACTCTGCACACCCAGCAGCCTGTGAGGTCTGGGCCCTGAGCCAGGCTGGGCGCGATGGACATACCGCCAGGTTCCGGATCTGCTGGCCCGCCAGGCTGCGCAGGGCCCTGGCGAGGGCTTGGAGTGTCCGAGTCTTCTCCCCGGGGAGCTTGGCGATGCTCTTGGCCAGGATGTCCTGCACCTGGGCCAGGCTGCAGCCAGCACCGATGGTCAGGCCTGGGGAGGGGGCTCTGCTGGGGACACTGTCTGTGTGCAGCAGCAGCCATCCTGGGCGTTCGGGGCTTGAGAGGACGCGGGAGGACTTGGGAGGGCACCGCGTCCACCCCTGGGTCCCTGGGCTCGGGGCTACCCGGGGGGCTCCCAGGGGATCCTCAAGCTGGGGAAGGAGCTGGGCCACCTGAGAGGAGTGGAGAGGAGGATGACAGAGCAACAGGCAGGCGGGGTCCTCCTGGGGTCCCGGCTCTCTGCCGACCACACTGCCACGTGACTGAGGGGCTCAGCCTGACCAAGGGCAGCGGCGCAGGGGAGAGGCATCGCTGCCCAGCCACCGGCTGTCTGTGAGGGGGGTGCCTGGTAGGGAAGGGGAGCAGTGGGGAGTGGGTAGGATGGGGTGTGCTCGCAAAGCGGCAGGGGTAACTCAGCCTTTGGCCCCAGTTTTGCCCATGTGTGTGAGGACTGGAGGGTGCTAGCCTCAACCCCAAGGTTTCTCTTCAGAAGGAAGTGAAAGGTTCAAATCAATCTTCAGAGGTAAAGTGGGAGCTGGGCATGGTGGTGCACGCCTGTAATCCCAGCACTCAGGGGGCTGAGGCAGGAGGATTGTGTGAGTTTGAGACCAGCCTGGGCTGCACAGTGATTCCAAGGCCAGCCCGGGCTACATAGCGAGACCCTGTCTCAAAATACAAAAGAGAATAAACAAAAAAATGAAGTGGTCACCCAAACATCAGGGATGGCTAAGTCACCCTGTAAAAGCAAGTGCTTCCAGGGGCTGGGGATTTAGCTCAGTCCGCCACCTGCCTCGCAAGTGCAAGGTTCCGAGTTTGATCCCTGGTACCAAAACCAAAACAAAAAGAAACCAGTGCTTCCTTCCTGGGGAGTTTGGTCCCTCAGCCCCAGTGGGCCGGGCGGAGCTACAGTGTTCTGCCCATCAGGGCTCAGGTCAGGATTTGAGTTCTGCTGTTGGTTGACTTTGGAGACTGTTTCCCTCCTCAGTGCTGTGGTTGTTTTGGAAATGGATTTAGCACAGCACCCCTGCTTCTGCCCCTGCAGCACCCCGGCCCTGGATCCCAGCCCTTTTCTAGACAAGGCTGCTCCATCCTCCACTGCACTCATTAAATCCTCAGCTCCCCCTTCTGCTTCTGTCCCGGCTCTGCAGCTTCGGGCTCTTGGAAGGTGCTTGTGGAGGGGTCTGGCACACTGTCCACCGCCCTCACCTGCCAGGGAAGCCGGCTGCTTTCTGGTCACCACGGGCTCTCCGGGGACCCAGTTTTCAACTTCTGCAAGATCCCTGGCCTTGCCAGTCATAGTGACCCATGCCTTTACCCTCAGCTACCTAGGACGCTGAGGCAGGAGGATGGCAAGTTTGAGGCAAGGCACAGTTTGGTGAGATCCTATTTTAGAAAAATAAAAAGTAAAACACAGCCGGGGATGTGGCTCTGTGGTCGAGCACTTGCCTGGCACGCTTGAGGACTGGGATTCCATCCCCAGACCACGAACAAAACAAGCAGCCCCAAACCCTGGCCCTGTCTCTGAGGAGCCTGGGGAATCCATGCTGTTCCATGCCATTCAATTCCTCTCCCCAAGGAGAGGCCCAGAGCCTTCCTGGTAAGAGGAAGCCAAACACAGGGTCTCCTCAGAGTAATTATGAAGGTCAGAGCTCCACAGACCACACTTGGCCTCTCTGTGATGCAGGGGGGTGGGGCCGTCCAGCCCTAGGGCTGCTCTGTCCTGAGTCCTCACAAGCCATTTTGGGGTGTTTGTTTGGCGGTTTCCCTCCTGCATTTTGCCACCCCCCTTTGCTCACTGCAGTTCCACTTATGGTGTAGTCCATCTCTGGTCGGGAATCCTAGCTTCACTCCACTGGGGTGAACAGGATTTAGCTCCACTTGGGCCTCAGAGGGGTTTCTGGAGCCTGAAAGCAAGCAGGAGCAGCTACCTTATGTTCAGACGAAGCAGACTTCAAGCTAAAACTGACCAGAAGAGACAAAGACAGCCACTATGTATGGGCAAAGGAGACAGGTCAACAGGAAGAGGCAACAATCATAAACATCTATGGAGCGAATATCAGGGCACCCAGCTTCACAAAACACTTCTGGATTTAAAGGGACAGATCGACACCAATACAATCCCGGCAGGGACTTTGATACCCCACTATCACAGATAGGTCAACTAGACCAAAAAAAAAAAAAAAAAATCAAAGAAATGTCAGAGTTAAACCACAGCATGGAGCAAGTGGCCTTAGATATCCAGAGTGCTTCCTCTAGCAACAGGACATACATTTTTCTCAGCACCACACACAACTCTTTCCAGAACATACCACATCTTAGGTCATGAAGTTCCTGCAATGAACACAAAAGAACTGAAGCAGTCCCCTGCATGTCATCAGATCACAGGGGAATGGAGCTAGAAATCAACAGCAGTAAATCACAGACAGTACGCAAACCCATGGAGATGAACGAACACGCTATCCAATAGTCGGTGGTCACAGAAGAAATCAAGGAAGAAAGAAGTTCCTAGAATCAAAGGACGGTGGCTACACAGCACAACACACCCTACAGGACACAACCAGAGCCATGGTGAGAGGGACGCGCAGAGCTGTGAGTGCCCACGTAAAGAGAATGCAGCAGCCCTCAATGAATAACTGACTGTGCACTTCGAGGTCCTCGAAAGAGAACAATCCAAACCTGAAGTAAGAGGAGCGGAGTTAGGAATATCAGATTGGAGCTTAATGACGTTGAGACCCAAAGCCCCAGCGCAAAGCATCAATGAGCCAGAGTTGATTCTCTGAGAGGGTGGGAAGGGGCGGGGTGCAGAGAGAGGGGAGAAGGAGCGAGTCCCCACGAGGAGCGCGTTTACTGAGCGCTGAAAAATACGCTGCTGAAAATGAGAAAAAGAACGTGTCGGAGGGTTTCACTGGAGTTCCCAGACCAGGACAGCCACAGTGCTTTTCTGGAGAAGCAGACCCTGATTCTGGCGGGGAGGGTCCCAGCCTCGCGTGTCGGTTCTGTGGGAGGGCATGCGAAGTTTGCACAGGCGTCCGCGTGGACATGAAGCTGAAACAGGAAGCTGCTCCTGAAGAGTGCTGGGGACAGCCTGGCTCCAGACCCCAGGCTGAGGGCGGACTCTCGGGGGTGGGTGTGTCCGTGTGTGCGTGCGTGTGCATGTGTGTCTATGTGCATGTGTCTCTTGTGTGTCTGTCTGCACTGTGTACGTGTGTATGTATATCTCTGTGTGCACGTGTGTATCTGTCGGTGTGCATGTATCTCCATGTTTGTTGCATGTGTCTGTATCTGCATGCACATGTCTGTGTATCTCTGTGCATGTGTGCACACACGTGTGGCAGGACTACGCCCAGCAGCCTGCGTGCCTTGGGCAGTGGAGGCGGCCGGCCCGGCCCTGTGGCTCCCTGCACCCAGCCGGCCGGCCCCGCCTGCTCCTGCGCCTAGTCGGTTTCTCCTCTGTCGAGTGAGGGATGCGCTTGCGCCTGGCTTTGGGGCCCCTTGGGCAGAGGGCCGCGCGGCGCTGCGAGACTGGCTGCAGCAGAGGGTGAGGCGCCCTGGGCAGGCCTCCGGTGCACCCCGCTGGGGCCAGCGCCACCCCGGCGTGGCCGCCGCGCTCTGGCTGAGGCCCGCGGTGCATCCGACCTCGCGACCGAGGCCAGAGCACGGGCCACGCCCGCGCCCGCGGGGACACCGGGGGGCCCTGGGCCTCGGGCCTGCGCCCGCTCCTGGGTGGGCAGCCTGGAGCCGCGCGCCGCCGGGGCTGTCCGGCAGGGGGCGTCCCGGGCCCCGGGCGCCTGCACTCACCGGCGCTCGTGTCGGCCGCGGCGCTCAGCTCCGGGACCCGGGCGGGCGAGAGCAGCACCGGGTGGACGCCGCCGTGGGGCCTCGCGGCGGGGCCTGCGGAGCACACAACGGGCGGTCAAGGCGGGGAAGGCCTCCTTGTCCCGAAGATTTCCCCGGAACGTTCAGGCGCAGAACGCGAAGAGGTCGCGAGAGTGCACCTGGAGGCGGCAGGGCGGCCGCGGGGCTCCAGGGGCCCGGGAGGCGGAGCAGAGGCTGCCGGTGGCCGGCGCATGCCTGTTCCGGGCGCAGCTGCGGTGCAGCCACAGAATTAAGGACGAGGCCGAGGCCCGCGGAGGAGAGGGAGTGTGGTTTGGGAGCGTCCGTGGGGCCTCCAAGCTCTAGGTGAAATTTGAAGGTTTGGGCTTTTCTGGTACTGAGGAGTGAACACGGGGCTTTCACTTGGAGCTACAGGCCCGGCCCCTTTTTATTCTCTGTTTTTGGAGACAGGGTCTCACTCAGTCACTGAGCTGCCCAGGGTGGGCTCGAACTTGTGATCCTCCTGCCTTGGCCTCCCAGAGCGCTGGAACTCCAGGGTTTTGCCACCGTGCCTGGCTGAAGTTTGAGTTCTTAAAATGGGTCTGGGAGGCTACTGGGTGTGCATTGTATTGAGAATATGTCCGTATACATTTAAATAAAATTATATCTACTCAATATTTAATGAAAACAAAGTAAAAAGGGGCAAGATAAACGGAGTGACTAAGACTCCTCTGGTCTTACAGCCGCACTTCGAAGGTCACCTGCCTACGACGGGCACCTGTGCATCCACCCCTGGAGGCCGCCTGCTCCGCTGTCAGGACCCCATCACTGTCCTGGGCCACAGAGAGAGAATGGCGGCTGGGGTCACACTCACCCAGGGCCGTGTTGCCCAGGACCAGTGGGGCGTCAGGGTGTCGTGCCCGTAGCTCCAAGAGCTCCTGCAGTGTCCCGGGGGAGACCCAGGTGACTCTGTCCCCGCAGAAGGTCAGCGTGCGTCGTTCCGGGCTCTCCGCCATGCGCTGGGCACAAATGACAAGCGTGTGCGTGAGTGAGGGGTGTCCCGGGGAGGCACACAGGCCAGGTCAGGGTCCCAGGACTGTGCCAGGGGAACACGGAGTCTTGGCACAAGCTCATCCCTGGCCCTGAAATCCCAATTATGCACCCACACTGGCCGCTGTGGCCAGGTGCCCTTCGAAACCCACACTCGTGTCTGGCCAGGGCTTGGGCCCCTCCAAGAGGGTGACAGGTCTCATGTTCCCTTTGTGCCACCCTGAGGTACCCCATCCTGTCCCTTCCCACGGCCTGGAAGGCCGGGGTTCCTGAAGCTCTGCCGTGCCCACCGCGAGTGGCCTCCCTGTACTCTGGGCCACATCCATGCCATGCCACCTCTGTCGGCGAGCACGTCGGCTCTTCCCCAGGCCCCTCTGACCCTCGAAAGCTGCACCCCTTGGCATCAGGTGCAGGCCCCTCCTCTGGCGCCCCATTTCAGCAGCTGACTCACGAAGGGTAAAAGCCAGGGACACTGAGCCGGGCATGCCCACCCGAGCCACCCTGGGCGCTGTCCGACCCCAGGACTTTGCCACTCCACCACCTGATCGCACCCCGCTTATCTCCGTGACGAGGCACCCCTTCCCCAGGTGTCTTCACGTGTCACTCTCTCAGCGAGGCCTTCCCTGGCGTGGATGTTTAAATTGCAGCTGCCTGTGTCCTATCTGCTATCTTTATTTTATTTTCCCTCCCACCACTCTGCACTTGCTGACACCATGTAGCTCTTGTCTGTTACTTTGCTCTCGTCTGTCTATCTGGTCCTGGTCCCCATCGGGGGTCTGCTGCTGCAGGTTTTGAGCGGGTGAGTGGACACGTAAGGCCCTCTCTGAGTGCCTGTCCTGGGAGCCCTGGGCCAGCTGGGGCCAGCAGGAAGGAGCCAGGAGCCTCGGTGCTACGGGGCCTGGGAGTGGACGGGCCACCCCCAGGTGATCTGGAGCAAAGTCCTGGTGAGGCCACTGCTGTCCCAGCAAGGTGCAGGGTGGGGGCAGGCGACCCCTCTTACCATGAGCTCTGGGGGGAAGATGGGCTCCTGGGTCGGGTCCAGAGGCCAGAACTCGGCTCTGGTGAACAACTCCGAGCACATCTGTGGGGGCAGAGGCAGCAGTGTCAGCCCAGGTAGGGTGGGGAGTGGGGCAGGTGGCACAGCGCCAGCTCCCCTGCAGGGACGTGCACACTGACAGCTGCTGGTGCCGCTGAGGAGCGGTGGCTGCGACTCTCCAGAGTGCTCTGGAGCCAGTGCCTTGAGGACTCATGGTGAGGTGAGGGCAGCCATCACCACTGCCAACAACTGCCCAGAGGCCAGCCGGGCCCAGAGGGAGCAGGGCAGCCGTCCCTGGGAGCCTCCTTGTGGGGCAGCCGCAGCTGCAGCCCACAGAGCAGGGGTCTCCTGGGCTTGTCTGGGATGCGTCCCTGCAGGGCAGGGCAGGTGGCCACTGTCCCCGAGCTCCACCTTGTCACTGGTGTCTCTTTCTGGGAAATGTCGGGCATACCCAGCTGGGTCACAGCAGCGGAGCCGGAGCACCACTGTGCACTCTGGGTCCCACCAGGCTGAGGCTGACGTGGGGCGCTCTGAGCTCACTCCAGCATGGGTGACACTCCAAGGCCCCTGCTCACTCTCCTTAGCCCTGAAGGTGAGGACGCAGAGCCGGGACCCGTGGTGCCTCTGTCTGAGGCTGCTCTGGGCTCTCAGGCCCGGTGCCCATGATGGCTTGTGCCCCGGGTTCCCCTTGCTCCTTTAGGGCCTCAGCGGTGCCCTCGGGAGCTGAGTGTCAGAGAGCAGGGTTGGGAGGGTCTAGAGGGCTGGGTGCCCTGCTATAGTTGGGGTGACGGGCTGTCTGTGGAGGAGGAGGCTGCTTCCCCGGCCTGCGGTGGCCCTGGCTGGCTGGCTGTTTCTTCTGCTATTGAAAGGCTTGTGTGTCCCCCACAGCCTTGTGGGCCAGGAAGGGAGAAACCAACTGGAGGGCAGACATGACACTTGGGCCCTACCACCCAGCTCCACGGCGGCGTCAGGGAGGGCCGTTGACCCGGCTGCCCACAGCCACGCCGGATACTCCAGGGATGGGACACAGGACACGGCCAGCGCTCCGCCATGGACTGGGACACTCACGCGAGCAGGTAGGCTGCTGTCCTCCGCCGGGCAGGAGTCGCCTCCTGGCTGGTCCAGGCAGCACCGTGTGCTTTCTGTCTGCCCGCAGCCGCCTGAGTCCTGAGAGGGAGACGCGGATGGTGAGCTCTGCCCTGTGTGGTGGTGGCTGCCCCAAGGGCCGGTGGGCGGGACCTGCGTGTGGAGACACTGGGACAGGCAGCTCAGGCCGCACTCCCGCGCTGTGCATTTGGAGTGGGGTACGAGCAACGTGTTACTATATTACGTAAACCATGCATTATGTAGTGTAAGATAATGCATCACACAATACAGAATTGTAACAAATGTATGGTATAAAATAACACACAAGTCCAAAAGAAATAAACAGCCTTCGCACCCTTCCTTTGGTGTTAGTCTGATGTAACACATATTTAGCATTTTACTATATGAATATAGTACATATTTATAAAGCACATTGTATGTGGGCAGTTTTGTTCATTACAAGTGCAGTTTGTGTATATTTCTGAATTTTTAAGGTTAATTTCTAATGGCAAAATCAATTTGTAAGTTGCTTTATGCCGAACATGGAGGTACATGTCTAAAATCCCAGAACTCAGGAGGCTGAGGCAGGAGGATCACTAGGAGTCTGAGGCCAGCCTGGGATACATAGTGAATTCAAGGCCAGCCTGGACTGCAGAGTGAGCTCTCTCAAAAAACCAACCAACCAATAAATAAACAAATAAATAACTAAACATACAAATAAAAAGGGCTGGTGAATGTAGCTCAATGGGAGAACAATTGTCGAGCATGCTCCAACCCCACCCAAGCGTCCACATCCCATCCCTGTTCCAAGGCCCCAGGGCTGGCTGCCTGATCACGGTCCTCTCCTCTGCAGTGAGAGGCGCTGTCAGGCATGCAGAGTGACCTTGGAGTGGTGACAGCAGCTCACTGGAGCCACAGGCCCCTCGAGTGGCTGGAGGAAGGCGTGGGACCTGCACATGGCTCTCAGGCTGTGCTGCCCTCACCATCTGGCCTCAGCCGAGGGCCACTCCCCTGAGCCCCTGCCCCATGCCAAGAGGTGCCCTGGGCGCCACACCCAGCCACAGGACAGCCAGTCAGCCCCTCCAGCCCTGTGGTTGGATTCCCGGATCCCTGGGCCCCTGAGTGGCCAGAGCCCTGGTGTCCATCTCCTCCTTCCTAGGGGGCCTGTGCACTGGGGTACCACCCGTCCCTCTGCGGTGTGAACACTGCCTGCTCAGGGGACCCAGGGCCACGTCACCCCTGGGGTCTGCTGCGATGCCCTTGTCCCGCCGCGCTGCTCTGGGGTCCTCCCCAGCCCCACTCACTGAGCAGAAGGTCCTGCCGCTCTCGAGTATCGGCCGGTACCCGGTGCAGCGACACAGGTTCCCTGGGGGAGGAGAGGGCCGATGTGTATGCTCAGTCTCGGGGTGCTGGGAGCGACCCCAGCCCCGCACATGCCCGGCAATGGCACCCGAGCTGCACCTCCGGCCCCGTGCTTCAGAAAAATTCAGAGCGGTTTAATGTCTGCCAAGCAGTCTAATGTTCTCTCTTGCACTGCTGCCTGGCCACCGCCTCAGTTCCAGCCTGCTTCTCTGCTCGAAGATGAGTCCAGCCGGTGTGTTCACTGTCATCACCTCGCAGCTAATCGGCTCGATGCCTATCACCCATTATCAGCTATCCATCATCTCTGTCATCCGTCTGTCATCTGTGGGTCATCTTTCCATCATCTGTCATGTATCTGTGTCTCTGTATCTATCATCCATGTGTCTGTGTGTACTGTCTATGTATCTGTGTGTCTATCCACCTTATTATCTATTGATCTATCAATTATCTGTTTTGTATCTATCCATTACCTATCTGATGGTGCTGGAGACAGAGCCCAGGGCCTTGCACATGCCAGGCAAGTGCTCATCACTGAGCTACCCCAGCCCCACGACCAGTTCGGTGACAGCGAGGAGCTCTCAGCCACATGAGGGACAAGTGCGGTGCCTGGGGCAGGGGTCGGGGAGCCCTGGTGCTTTCTCTTCGGCAGGATCTCATGGGAGTCTTTGCTAAACGTGCAGACCCCCGGCTCTGCTCCGATCCCATGGGGTCAGCATCTGGGCAGTACAGGGATCTGCATGTCAGGGTCTGTGACCTCCACTGTGGGGTGAAGTTGGGGACCTCAGGCTCCTGGGGACGAACGTGGGGTGGGAGGAGGCTGCCAGGAAGTCGGGCCTGAGGATGGCGAGCTGAGGGCTGTGGGGCTGAGCTCTCAGGGGAGGGGAAGAAAGATGCAGAGGCCTTGGGGAGCTGTGCCACAGGTAGCGGGTGGGGGTGGGAGGATGGGGGAGCTCAGGGCCTGGCCAGGCTTTGGGGAGAGGAATTCTGGACAGTGGGGACTTCAGATGACTTAATCTGAGAGACAGAGAGATAGAGAGAGACAGAGAGAGACGGAGGTGGAGAGAGAGACGGAGAGACAGAGACAGAGAGAGAGCCCTAACTGGCTGGCCCGGGCCTGTCTGAGCTCAAGCCATCCTCTCTCAGAAGCTGTGTGGTACTCAGTGGGTGACCTGCTGCAGCAGTTGCCCCTCTGTGCCAGGTGGGCTCCTACCCTAACCCTGCAGAGCCCCAGGCCTCTCACAGGGTTCTCGGCCACACCCACCTGTCAGGGCCTCCAGGAGCTGCTCCTCCGAGGGCTGTGGGTAGTTTCGAAGCAGTGTGTATAATGACATCACCATCCCGGGGGTGCAGAAGCCGCACTGCGTGCCGTGGCTCTTGGCGATCCTCTCCTGCAAGCACAGGCCAAGGCCACCGCCCTGTCCTGTTACGACCTGGCCTCGAGGGGGTCCTGAGCCACCAGCGCCAGGGTGGAACCCAGGGTTTGAGCAGATGCCCCGCCCCTCGTGCTCCACCCAGAGTTGTTCCCCGAGGACAGACTCGGAGGACATGGCTATCACTACAGCCACTTGTCTGGCCATAGCTCAAGCCCTGCAGGCTGGAGGGCTCACCAGGGAGCCAGGACTCCGAGGACACCATGCCCACCCCCGTCCTGCAGAGCTTCCTCCTGACTTCGAGGTGGCCTCCTCCCGACGGACTTGGGGCATCTGCTTCCTCCAGCTCCTCTGTGTTGGCTCAAAACCAGCTCTGCTTTCAGAGGCCGGGCTCTGTCCTGATCCTGGTTATTTAAGGTGCTGTCCACACCCAATGGTGCTGGCCACACCTGGGAGCTGGCCCGCTCCAAGCTTCCTGACTCGGAATCTGCTTTTTTAGCCAGCTCCCAGGCCTTTGGGAACCTCTGGCTCTGGGTTTCAGGGTGTCTGAGTTGAGGCTGCTTTGATTCTCACTCGGGGAAGCCTGTGTTGGATTCCCCAAGCCCCGGGACAGTGACAGAGGAAACGATGTGCTCTCTGCTAGCTCGAGCCGTGTGCTCAAGAGTCCAGTCTGCCCCGAGGCAGGCCAGGGAGGGGACACAGCTGTCCTCACATTCTGCAGTTACTTTCACTCTGTTCGCCCCAGTCTGAACCTCACCCCAGGACCTCTACCGCAGGAGTGACTTGTGTTGTTAGCTGCAGAGCCTCTTTGTTCTCACATGGTCCTGTGTGCGGCCTCTTCCCTGCCACCGTGTGACAGGTGTTGTCAGGATCTGAGTGACCCTGCCGACCACCTCTGTGTGAGATGTAACAGGAAGACGGGTGCCCAACACAAGCGTGGCCCCGCACCCTTCAGACTCCCTGGACAGAGCCCACCCACGCTTCCGTGGACCCGGCAGGCTCAGGCAGCGCAGTCCACGGGGAAGAGATGGAGTCAGGAAGTGGGAAGCAAATCCTGCTCTCACCTGCACCGGGTGGATCCTGCTTCTGACGCTCCCCACGCCCTCCACGGTGGTGACAGCCGCCCCGTGCAGAGAGCACACGGGCACCAGGCACGCGGTTACGGAGAAGTGTCTGTGTGGGAGACACGGGAGAACCGAGGGGAGTGACCTCGGGGTGGCCCGGAGGTGGGAGGGGACAGGAGGCAGCCAGGGTCCCTGCTCTCCGCACGGACCGGGGACCCTGAGATGAGGCTGAGTGTCCTGTCTTCAGAAAAGCTGTCTAAGCCCAGCTGGGACCCTGGGGGCGGCGGGCATGGCGTGGTCACTGGGGCTGTGCCCGGACGCCTGCTGCCTGAGAGCGTCCCCGCACACCGACAGCCACAACCGTCTTTACCCGGTCCTCTCACGTGGGCTTAGTTTAACCCGTGTGAGGTCACAGGTCACCGTCACGGCGGCCAGCCTGTGTTTCGAAGCCGTCTCTCGTTAGGCTGGGGATTTGGAAGGAGCCCAAGTCCTAGAGTCGGCCTGCAGCGGAGGGGAGTCCCGGCCCGGCCCTTGCTGTTCAGGTCCTGCCCGTCGGATGGCGGAAGGAGCGCGGGCTCCAGTCCTGCTCCTACAGCGTCCTACTTCCTGGACCTCGAACAGGTCACCTGGCCTACCTGCGCCGGTCTCCTGGTCTCCTCATCGGCAGAGTAAACTGCTGGGGTTCCCTCGCTTGCGAGGCCCCGACCCCGCGGCCCGTGGGAGGTGAGAGTGCAGGGCAGGAAGCAAAGCGCACCTGGGCTTCCCGGAGGCCGGGTCGTGCCTGGACAGCATCACCGTGCAGGCGCCGCAGCCTCCCCCTCCGCAGGCTGACTTCGTTCCTGTGAGGCCAACTGGAGGGCTGGTCAAGGAAAAGGCCGCGGGCTTCCCGGGCGCGCGCGTGTGTGCGCGTGTGTACGTGCACGTGCGCGAGTCTCTGCGGGCCGGGGGGGGGGCAGGTCTCAGGTCCCCCGCCTTCCTCCAGGGGTGGGTGGGCCTTCTGTGGGGCCTGCGGGAGCCCTGGAAAGTTCCTGTCGTTCCTCATATTTTACTTTAGTCACGGGGATCTGCATGGTACTGGAGCCCCAGGTCCTATTTCAGGCCCTGCTCGAGAGCCCTCCCCTCCCCTCCCCTCCCCTCTCCTCCCCTCCCCTCTGCCTGGCCTGAGGATGGACCCCAGTCCACCTCCGCCTGGGCCCCTCTCTCCGCTCCTCCTCCTCTCCAGAGCGGTGCCACAGCGTGCGGGCCCAGCCGTGCCTGACCAGACTCGCCGAGGGACGCCAGAGCCTCCGCCGCCATCGCTCCTCACTTGGGCTCCCCCGCCCGAGTCAAGGCAGAGCCCAAAGCCCACCAGGAAGGCCACCTGACGGGGGACGCCCCACTCAGCCCCGAGCCCCCGTTTGACACGAGCAGCGTGAAGGGGATCTTGATCTTTTTAAACATGAAATGTCCCACTTTTCAAGTGTGCACAACTAATTAGGAGCCACTTGGGCCTTTAAACAGAACCTGTGTGGGGCCAGGCCATCCAGGTGTAATTCTGTCACGCTCTGGCCACTCTGAGAGACCGTACAGACACAGTGTATCGGCACCGCGCTCTTGAGTCTGGGACACAGGCTCGGGAGGGGGCTCTCCCCACTGGGGAAGAGGCTTTGTGCGAGGGCTGGGTCCGAGCCAGTCACCCGACACCCTGCTGCAGGCAGCTCGGAGGGAAGGGTGCAGCTTCCTTCACACCTCTGAAGCTGGTCTAAACTGCTCTGGGCAAACCTCACCCGCCCAAACCAGCCCTGCAACCTGACACCCCTAAATCCTGGGCCCACAGCCAGGGCCCGGGGGCTGGGCGGGAGAACAGAGCTTTGCCAGCACTGGCTGAAAGGGTCCGCTTCCTTCGCAGGAAGGTCAGCAGGGTCACCTCCGGGTCCACAGCCCGCTCTGTCACCTGTCGGGAGAGGTCAGCGTGGATGGGGTGGCCCCAGCACTGCTGTCCTGTGCTCCGGGCGACCTTTGAGCCATTCCCCGGGCAGAGGCTCTTCTGTGGATGCCCCTGGCCTGGGCCCTGCACGCTTGCACCACTGTCCACCTTGAGGAGACTTCAGCTCTGTCCCCTGTGCTCCCCAGAGCCCTCAAATCCGGGAGGGCCGTGGAGTGCGCTGTGTGCTTGTGCACGTGCCTGTGTAAGGAAGGGGCCTGTAGGGTACAAAGCCCGGGGACTTGGGTGTCTCTGAGACCTCTGGGGGAGCACTTTGGGTGACATCAGGGTCTCCAGGGCTCACGCAGGGCAGGGAGGTGGGAGAGGGGCCGCACCCCAGGGGTGCCTGCCCGTGCTCCATGGCAGCATGGCCACTGTGAGCCAGGCCATGGTGAGCCAGGAGGAGGCCGGGCAGGTGGGGCCGGAGAGCTGTGTCGCCCCCTCCAGGCCAGGTCATGCCTCCGGGAGGTCCCACGCCTGAGCGCCCAAGCGGCAGTGCAGCTCCAGTGGAAGGGGTGCCAGAACACCAGGGTGCCCGTGGCCTGTGTGCAGGGACGTGGGACAGGAGGGCGATGGCCCATCACAGGCCCCGGAGCTAGCACCCTGGGAGGGGCCCGGGTCCCTCCTGGGACTGACTCAGCCGGTCCTGCAGAGCGGCGCCGGGCAGAGAGGAGGCGCAGAGGCTCTGCTCATGAGTTCCTGGGTGTGACCTGGATGGGTCCCGGGAAACCTTCCTGCTTGAGCCTGACTCTGAGCATGGGCCCGACCGGGCAGCCCACCAGTGGGCCTGGCCACAGCCACAGCTCCTGGCCTGCACAGCGCTTACCTTCCTCCCATTCACGAAGAAAATCAGCTCGTCAGAGCCCAGTGGGGGAGGCATGGCCTGGGCTGTGTGTGTTCTCACCACAGGAGGAGTGGAGAGCGATGGGAGGTGACGGCCGGGCTGAGCGGGGGTGTTGGAGCCGGTGGGCAGCAGGCAGGCAGTGTGATACCCGGCGCCTGGCTTTTAAGCTGGGGCCTGGCCCAGCCTCTGCCCCCCGCCCTGGGCTGGCACTGGGCCTGGCACAGAGCACAGAGCACCTGACTCGGGCTCCCTGCAGCTGGCAGGGGGAGTGTGGGAAGCACAGGTGCCAGTGTAAACTCACCGTCTGGTGAGCTCATGGGGTCAGCCCAAGGGCCCTCCGTGCCCGCTGCCCTCCTCCGCTGGCTCAGCAAGCAGAAAAGCACGGCCCAAAGGTGGCATGGGGGCGAGGGTGCCAGTCTGTGGGGCGGTGGGGCTGGGTCGCTCCTCGAAGGGGCAGCCGCCAGCTGCAGGAGGACACGGCCAGAGAGACCGCAGCCCCTCCAGCGCATCCCTCCTGCAGTGGGGCCTGGCCAGGGAACAGTGCCTGTGCTGTCGGGCTCATGGCCCCTCTGTGCCCCGCCGGAGGCAGCTGTCATGGGAGGACAGGCATGCAGGGTGGGAGTGACAGACACGGGTGTCCTCCCGCCTGGCCAGCCGAGGGGACCCTTCCTCTTGCCACCTTCCGCCACAGCGGCAGGTTCCCTCACAATGGCAGTGCCTCCGACCTCAGGCACACGGGTCTGTGTCCCCTGCAGAGCAGAGCTTGTGTTTGAGTGTGCATGTTTCACACATGCTGAGGTGGTCTGGAGCTGGGCGTGGTGGTGCAGGCCTCAATTCTAGCACTCTGGGAGGCTGAGGCAGGAGGGTACAAAGTCCAGTTCTTGCCAACTTACAGAGACCCTGTCTCAAAGTAAAGCACAAAGAAGAGCCGAGCAGGGTGTAGCTCACTGAGAAGGCTCTGGGTTCAGTCCCCAGTATCCCCAAACAAAACAGAGCCCCAGCAGCCATGGGGGAGCGGGCAGAGGCAGGCCAGGAGGGAGGCTGAGTGCACACTGCTCAAGGCCACCTGCACAGCTCTTGCTCATGGCCTGGGCCCAGCGGCAGGTGCATTCAGGTGCCTGTTTCGGAGCCCGAGTCCCCGAGGGCACAGCACCATCTCTGGCAGTGCACAGGCGCTCAGGAACATGGCCGAGCCTCAGGGAGCGTCACGGCCCCAGGCTGGAGCCCACACGGAATAAGCGCCCCTCCAGGGCTCCCGTGGTGGACAGGGGTCTCTGAGTCTGCGTCTACCCCTTCAACTCACTTGACACCCTCCTCACCCAGCACCAGAAACGGCTCCAGGCCCACTGGGCTCCTCTCTCAGCTTCACCTTCAGTTACAAACCAGGCCAGGGACAGAGGCCCCACCAGGAGGCCATGGGCTGAATGCAGGCTGGGGGGCGCCGTGCTCTGGGCATCGGTGGACAGTGACGTTGGCCTCGCACCAGGGGCTGAGGCACAGGGGAAGCAGCCACCACTGCTGTTTCTCCAGAGTTTAAGGTTTCCTAGGGCAATCAAGTGCAGGAAAACGTTTATGCCTTTCAGAGGAACTCCCAAATCTGGGGACAAAGATGGGACAGCAACAGGCATAGGCCTGGAGGGGGGTGGGCGTCCATTCCTGGGCGCCTGGAGTCAGGGGAGGAGTGGGGAGCCCAGGCCTTTCCAGTGGTCGCTTTGGTCACAGGGAAGCAGCTGGCCTTGCGTTCAGACCCACTGCCTGTCCCCCACCGCTGTTCCCTGTGAAAGAGGCCCCCAGGCACAGTGGCTGAGCAAGTGTGAGCCACGAGGTCTCAAGCAGATCAGCACAAACACTTCAGTGTGGACGGGAGGCAGGGTGCTGGACACTGGAGCTGACTGTACAGGTGCTGGGATTAGGAGCCAGGGGCAGGCTTGGGAACCGGTTTGTGCAGGAAGCACTTGTGGGAACGGAGTGTAAACAGATCATGCCAAGGTGCCGTGCAGCTGAGGGGCCAGTGAGGTTGGAGCCCCAGCCCCCGCAGCGCAGAGGAGAGCCTGCCGAGACGAGGGTGGGAGGCAGCTCCTGCCCGAGTCCTGGCTCTTGCACCCTACTTAGGACAGTGCAGAGAAGCAGTGACTTTAGTTTTCTGATTTTCTTTAATGACAAAGGAGGAGAAAATGTGTGCACTCTTGGATGACAGCTCTCGCGCCCTCCTGGCCTCTTCACCAGCTCCCAGTGCTGGGAGCCTCCCTGCCTCCCATGTCTCGCGCCCCGGTGAGGCCCTGTGTCCCCTGTGTTGTTCCTCACAGCCCGGTGCTCCCATGGGGGCCCAGGGGCAGGCTGCCATTACACAACAGGCCAGAGTCCCGCCAGCTCTGTTAGTGAGCTGGCCACGGGCGAGCGACACCAGTCAGACAACCCCGCCCTCTCCCGCGGGCACACAGACCTGTCTGGAAAACCCGGCAAGTTGCCCTGCTGGTTCTCAGAACTGAAAAAGTGTGGTGGGGGCTTTGCTGCCTTCCAGCACCCAGGTGGGCTGTTTGGACCCCAAGGTGGAGCACAGTCTGCAGATGGAGGGGCTCTCCAGGTTGGCCTGGGCAGTCACCAAACCTGGCCATGAGCCCTCTGCTCCTCCCTGCCCTGCTGCAACCTTTCTGCCAGGACCGGGAGTCTGGGCTCTGAGCACGGGGGTTCTGACACTAGTACTCCCAAAACCAGTGGTGGGGGCGGGGAAGAGACTAGTCCTGGGGAGGGTGGGGGTTGTTACTGGGCAGCTGAGCTCCTCCTGCCCAGGGCTGGGGAGTGTGCAGAGGCGAGAGAGTCCTAGGCCCGGGCTTCCACCTCTACTGAGGGTGTGGATCGGGGCACTGCCCGCTTCCACCTGCAGAGGTGTCCCTAGGGCCCTGGACTTAAGCTGGAGTTGCCTGGCAGTGGGTGGGTTACAGACCCCTGGGGGGGCAGGGCCTGGCTGACTGGTCCCTGGTCTTCCCTGGGGCTTGGGTCTCTGCAGACTAATCAGGTTAAGGTGAGATTCTGGGGGAGCAGGGCACTCTGCACCCCTCACTGTGCCATCTAAGGACAGGGACCTGGGAGCCGGCAGAGGCTCAGGAGGGAGGAGGACACAGGTGGCGGGAGCTGAGCCAAGGTGCAGCATCCACAGGCCCAGGCCCTGGTCCTCCAGCCAGAGGGGTGCAGGCGGGCTCTTCCCACGGCCCCTGGCATCCAGGCCTGTGACTCCGGCCTAGAGGGAGGAAGGCGCTGCCACTGCTGCCAGCCATGCGGCCCTGGGGACTGCCAGGACACACCCAGTGCAGGAGTGCTGAGGGGATGCTGTCTGCCTGGGGCGTCACACTGCTCCCCCAGAACACTGCGTGGAGAGAGACAGACCACCGGGAGAGAGCAGGAGAGGATGGTCAAGGCTGAAACCCGGGGAGCAATGTGGACACAGGTGTCGCCACATTCTGCATGGTCACACAGGAGTGGGAGCCACAGGGCACAGGCCTTGAGATGTGGGACTAAACACAAGAGGCCATGCATGGCAGGGGGGAGAAAGGAGATGCATCACTGAGCTCAGGAGCTTTCTGTGTGCGAGGCTGCCCTGAGTCCTGCTGGAGAGGAGGACACCCAGCTGCTTCACCCAACACCCTCCCCATGGTCTATCTTCAGGGGCAGGAGAGCAAGTCTGATGAAGGAAACAGAATCAGCTCAGCAGCAGGCGTTCGGGCTACACAGTGGACGCCAGAGGGCGCTTCCAGCATAGCAGGGCTGAGGGCCAGAGGGTGCCGGAAATCCACAGATGCGGTGATGCTGTCCACCCAGGGAGAGGAGAAAGCACAGGAAGGCCAGGGAAGGGCCACCGAGTCCCAGGTAGAGTCCCAGGAGGGCACTCGGTCGTCCCACTCTCCAGTGGGCCAGGGCTGGTGACGGGAGAGCTCCGGGATGCCCTTGGGGGTGAGGGGACACAGAGACATACGTGTGTCTGTAGGTAAATGAAGACTTAGGGTTGGGGTCTGGATGTCCCCCAAAGCGTCACACGGTCAGAGGTGGCTGAATCTGGAGTGAGATTTAGGGCGTGTGGTTATAAACCACTTCCTGTGAGGGAGTGAATAGGAGCGCCCTAAGCCCCGTGGTCTGGATGGGATAAAAGAGGCAGAAAGTCTCAGGTCCTTGTTGCCTCTGCTGCCAGATGGGTGCCATGTTGTTCGTCCTCTGTGACAACCTCTGCTGTGCCAGCATCCAGCCTTGGAGCGGCTGACAGCGTATGGAAGCTCTGTGAGCTTCGAGCCAAATACACCCCTCCCCTCTGATGTCGGGTGTCGGATATTTTGTCTCAGCAACGAGAGAAAAATAACTAACACAGAGATGAATAACGAAAGGTGCAGCTGAACTTCCAAATGAACAAAATATATATTACATTATGGAGTAAATTATATACTATATAAGATATGATAGGTATTAAGTAAAACATTAAAACTTTCATTATATGAAATTTGCGTGAAATTAATTCTGTGATTGAAAAATAATGATTAGCAGATTAGATTAGAAAAGAAAGCCCTAAACATAGATATGTATTATTTACAAGAAAACATTTACAGTGTTAAAAGGGAGGAGGAAAACTACAGAGGGGTTGGAGAGCTAACACCCAATGAGACAGCTTATGACCGATGAGGGTTTTGAGAACAAAGACCCAAAAGCACATGGATTTATAGACGAATTCTGTGTAATTGTTAAAATAAGGCAATACTATTTAAACTCTCCATGACATACATAAGTAGAAATTCTGCCCAATTCATCTTATAAAGCTAAAAAACTTAATACCAAACCCAGTATCAATAGTAGAAAAAATTGTGCACAAGTTCCATTTGTGAATATAAATGCAAAAATTCTAAGTAAAATAATAGCAAAATAGAATCCAGTAATGTTTCGTGGGATAACATACCAAAATAAGATTGTTTCTGACAAAGCAGGGCGGCTCAATATCAGATATGGATCACATAAAAATCTAACTTTGTATATTGCATTAAAAAACAAAGAAGGCAAACTGATCAGATCAGTGGTGACTAAGTCAAAATCTAAGTCAGAGAAAATGAAGAGAGAGCACTGGTGAAGCAAGACGACTTGGAAAAACCAGTAACAGTACTGGCCACAAAGTAAGAAAGACTTCAATTAAAATCCGGGCGTAGACAGGATGGCCATTCTCCATAGTTAGCTAGCATCGCCTAGGAGGTTGGAACAGATGAACCGATGAAGAAGTGAGAAAGCAGATTAATATAAACCTTGCTGGAGAAGGAAACAGTAGTGATTGATGTAACAGACATATTGAAAAATGCATAGTTTTTGCTATTACCTCAATAAATAGATAAAAATGGAAGTGGAAAAAATTTCCATTCGCAGTAGTTCCAAAACACAGAGTACTTAAAGTCAAATTCAACCCCTGGTCCTTGCCCCTTCTCATGGAACAAACTCTAGGAACCAGAAGGCATGGTGCACCCAGAGGAGCAGGACAGGCCCATGCCAGGCCCAAGCCTGCTGCGCGTGGCTGCACTCGGGAGGCCCAGAGAAGCCCAGCTCCCCCGCAGCAGCGTTTTAAAGCCAGACGGTGGCAGGTGTTTATCTAAATTAATAACACGGATTGAGAGTGCGACATAACAGACGCTATACATTAAAATTCATCCTGTATCTGTGGCTTGCTCTCCTATTTCATTTTTATCTAGGTTTTTGTGGTACCAAGGATGGAACCCAGGGACAACCGGCCCTTGAGATCCTTTAATGTGTGCTTTTTTTTTTTTTTTTTTGGTACCGGGGATCGAACTTGGGACCTTGTGCTTCAGAGGCAGGCGGTGGAACCACTGAACCAAATTCCCGGCCCTAATGCGTGCTACTTTTGTGAGCTCTTCCCCGTTTCCTGTCCTCAGTTAATGACAAGACTGCTGGGATGACGAGTGCGATTTCTGCCTCACTGAGGCCTTGCCCTGCCCGCCTGCGAAGCATAGCGCTTCTGTGATTAACGCACGGATGTGGTGCAGTCCCACGTGACTGCAGGAAACCTACCAGCGCGCCGGGCGTCGTTCTGTCTGACGCAGTGTGTGCGAGTTAGGGTGCAGATTACCAGGGAATTCACACACACACACACACACACACCCCTCTTACAGTGGCGGACGCTGACTGCTGAGCCTGCTCTCAGGAAGGACCCCTTGCTTTCTCCTGCTGGCTTTCTCCTCTCTGGCCTCACTGACGCATGAGTGCTGCTACACACGTTCCCCACCAGTCACATCCACAGGGAGGCTTGCAGGCCTGGCCAGCACTGTGTTTTCAAGCCTTGCCCGGACTGCCGTCTTCTCCACCACGAGGCTGCGTTTCTGCAGGAGCCCGTGAGGCAGGACAGCCGGGAAGAACCGAGCAGGCGTCGAGAACTCTGCCACTTCGATGGCCAAGGGGAGAAACCCCGGCTCCACCTCCGACTTGAGGCCGAGGCAAGGGCCCCAGAGTCATCTGAGGTCTCCATCGGTGTGTGTGCGGCCACAGCGGACGAGGGGGCATTGGGGGTTCAGTCTGTTTTGTGGCACTTCAAGGCAATGCCCGGGGGCTGGGCACTTTGTGAGGACGAGAGGTTTATTCTGACTCAGTTTCAGACTCGGGGTCAGATGACCACACCTGTGTCAGGTCAGCCTGCCCTTGGGCAGCGATCCCTTCTGCACTCTGAGCCCGATTGCCAGGCCCCAGCTCTCCAGCCCCCAGCACCTGGGCCAGCCTCCCTCAGGCACCTTGGGGACCACCGTTCGAGGCTCCTGGAGGCTCCTGTGCACCGGCTGGGGGTGGCTGAGGCTCAGGCCGGAGGGGGCTGAACTGTGGTGTCAGCAGCGCCACCCTGCACAGCGCTGAGTGCTGCTCCACTGCAGAGATCCGCCAGAGTGCCTGGGAATCGGAACGTGGGCACACTTACACACGGGACTTGTGAGCGCTGCACATTGGTGCTAATAGCTCACTGCGGGTATGGGGGACCGGGTCCTGAGAATTTCGGGGTGGGCACTTTTACAGAACCTTGAGCAGGTTTCTGAAGAACAAATCACACAGAGTCTGTTCCAGGCTAAGAGGAACTATTACGCTTCAAAATAACAATGCTGTAGATTTTCAGGATGATGCTAACAAAATCAGATTGTTTTTTACGGCACTGGACATTGAGCCAGAGTCTTTGCACTGTGCTACATCCATAGCCCTTTTAACATCTTTTATTTCGAGACAGGATCTCACCAATTGCTAAGGTGCTGAAGCTGGGCTTGAACTTTCAATCCTCCTGCCTCAGCCTCCCACAGCACTGGGATGACAGGTATGCACCACCACACTTGGCTTAAAATTAGAATTTCTAAGTTTTATTACACTCGTAAAAATTTGCATCATAAAACATAATCATGCAGTAACCTAAACCACAGAATAATTAAAAACTGCTAAAATCACCCTTGCCAGTTAAGTCACTCTATTTGCGCTGGTCTGAGACTCTAAGGGCGACCGGGTCGCCGCATTTCCTAGAAAACCCAGGGTTAGGACACGCGGGTGGCCCACGGTGTAAACGCTGAAGGGTCATCCCAGGGAATCTGGAAGAGATCGAGAGGAGGAAGACATTACTAACCTACTCCACTGTGACAGCGTTGCAGTGCAGAGACAGATTGTGGTTTTAGAGGAAAGACCAAGCAGTGGGCGCTTCGCTCTTATCAGATGGTGACTTTCACGTTTCCCTCCTGCAGTCACAAATCTCTCCTCAAGCACACGTTGGTCTGCTTGCCCTCTGGAGCCGGGGCTGAGCAGGGGCTCCAGAACGCGAGCGAGAGCTCGCTCAACCTGGGGGGACTCAGCGGGGCGGGGCGGCGCCTGCGCAGACGGTCGGGCGGCAAGCAGGCTCACACCACGCGGCGCAGCTCTCACAGGCCGTGTGCGCAGCAGGAGTGGAGCCGCGTTCTCCGCGTCAGGTTCTGGCGTGAAGGGCGTGCCCAGGCCTGCTAGCTCCGCCCACACTAGCACTGTTGCTTCCTTAGCAAGAACTTTCCCTGCGATTAGCCAGATTAGATGGCTGGGTAATTTAACTTGGTTACCCAGGTTATCAAAATGGCATGTCAAGCCCACGTGGTGGCGCACGCCTGTGATCCCAGCACTCGGGAGGCCAAGGCAGGAGGATCGCTGAGAGTTCGAGGCTAGCCTGGACCATACAGTGAGACCTTGTCTTCAATAAAACAAAACTAAAAACAAAGACAAAACCCAACGTGGGCTGTCAACTGCATTTTCTTAAAACGGAGGAAGCAGCCTTCCGCGGCCTTTCGTGAGCAGCCCCGCTCAGTGAGCTTCCTCTGGGTCTGAGACCGAAGCCCCAGGTGTGTGGGGTGTCGCTCACTTCGGAGCCACAGGAGGACCGCGTGCCGTAGGGAGAGCCGGAGCTGGGCGCCAGCGGGGCCTTACCATGTCGGTGAACTGGTCCACGCACGACATCCGGATCCACTCTGGGCTCGCCGGGCTGCTCAGGGTGAAGGTCCTGTCCAGGCCCCTCTCCCTGCGGGCGGCGGCCACGGCATCGGCGATGGCGAACAGCACCGAGCTGCCCAGGAACATCCCCGCCTCGCCCAGGCCCTGAGGAGGCGCAGGGCCGAGATGCAAGATCTGGGGCTGACCTGTGTGGGCACACACACACACGCACGCACACTCAGACACCCACACACCAGACATACACAGGCATCCATTCACACATGTTCTCACACACACATTACATACACCCATACACTCACATACACACTCATTTACCACACACTCAGACACTCACATAGAACATGCATTCACACAATGCTCTCAGACAGACACAGATGCACACACCCACATACACATCCGCATTCTCACAGGCACACACAGACGCACACTCACTGGCCTCTTCCCGCCCCGTCACCCCCAAGTGGACTGTGGCGGGTCCCCCAAACCTTGCTACCCCTCAGTCTTTCCTGGCCTGAGCTGCAGGCCCCTCCAGCTGGTCCCACCTCAGAGCAGAGGTTGGGGAGGGCCAGGCTGGAGCCTGCTGATGGGGTGGAGAGGAGGAGGCGCTCTGGGTGGATGGGCTTTGCCTGCCAGCTCAGGCACCCCAGAGCCTCAGTGTTTGGAAGATGAGGACTGGGGCGTGTAACTGGCTTGCTGCAGGAGGTGAGGCCTGGTTGGAGGTTGCTGGGCGTGGCCCAGATGTGTTGGTCTCCCTCCAGGCTCCTCCCTCACACCCTACTTCCTGCCACCAAGAGGCCAGCAGCTCTCCTCTGCCAGACCTTTCCCCAGGCCACTTCCCTGGAGCCTGCTGACTTTGCAAGGACTGAACCTTCTAACATGTGAGTCCAGACAAACCTCTCCTTCAGAGCTGCAGGCGTTTTGTCCCGGCAGCAAGGGAAGTGACTGAGACACAGCCCTGGCCGGCCAACACTGATGCCCAGGCTTACCTTGGAGGAGTAGATGGCTATGGGGTTTCGGGAGTGCACTAGGGTGACGTGGAACTCTTCTGGTATCTCGGAGACGGTGGGGATTTTGTAGTCATTTGTGCCCCGAGAATGCAGCATGCCTTCTGGGGAGTATTTCAGTTCTTCCGTGGTGTACAGTCCCATTCCCTGGACAAAGGCCCCCTCGATCTGCAGCCAGACATTTTGCAGTTACAGGCATGGCCACCGCCCAGCTGATTTCCAGACTACTGTATTATGCTCTAGGAGAAGGCCCCCTTTAAAGGGTGTCTGCCTGGACGTTATAAATGTTGAAGGAGAGTCACAGCTTGTGTTTTGTTGCAACTTCAAGTTTTAAAATAAGGTAAGCAAAGTTAAATGCTAAATCAGAAGATGACAGGGCTTGTCCCTAAAGGAAAGGATCACAGGCCAGGATTCGTCTAACATCACCAGTTTTCCTTCCTTTTCTAGTGGAGTTTTCAGGTGGAGGGTTTCCTGGTCAGAGTGCCCAGGCCTTGTTCCTCTGCATCAGCAAGGCAGAGGCAGGGTCAGCTGGGAGGAGGCAGAGCATGGGCCACTGCAGCCATCAGCTGTACAGATTTAGGACCCACTTGGGGCAGATTCCAAGTCCCAGCCAGCAGGGCCTGAGTTGGGCCTGGGGACTTGCATTCCCAAGCGCACTGCAGGGGCTCCCGGCCAGCAGGTGGGGGGCGGATCAGGTCCTGTGCTGAGAAACAAGGCAGCACTGCCCCATGAGTGGGACAAACTCTAAATTTGAAAACTCTCGGGGAGTTAATTTTATTTATGATGTAATAATCAGAATTAAATTCAGTGAAAGGGGAAAGTTGTGTTTAAGCATTTCTTGTTCTCTGATATGCCTCTAAATCGTGAAGTCTGTTTAAATTCAATGTTAATACAAGCATCAGTGTAACTGTCCCTGTGCATCTGTGTACTGTTCTAAATGCGAACACAGTGTCCACTGAAGGGAAATTAGGAAGCAGAGAATGAATGATAAGGCAGAATAGATCACTGTTCCCGCCATGCAGACGCCTGTTGTTAACTTTCCCCTGACCTTTCTGCATCTGTCCAGGAGTGTGTGCATGCACATGTGTGCATGCGTGTGTAACAGGCAACAGTGTGAACATGCAGGGTGCTGGCCTCTGAGCCCCCAGCTGCCTGGTGGCGCTGACCATGGCCCCAGGGAGGGAAAGTCCTGGAGTCACCCACCTGCCCGATGTCTACGGCGGGGTTGATGCTGAAGGCGGCATCCATGAAGATGTCAGTCCTCAGGAGCTGCGTGGAGAGAGGACAGCGTCACATGCTGAGACTGACCGCCGGGCTGTGCCTGCCCAGGTTCTCTGGGCTGTGGGTTTGTGGCGAGGGCCCACGTGTGGCTGCACCTTGTGGGCCCCGGAGAGGCAGTCGACCTCGACCTCGGTGCAGGCTGCTCCGTACACGTAGTAGGGGAAGGCGTCGCCCTGCTCCCTGTCCCAGTCCATGTTGGTCTGGTAGCCTCTGCAGAGGACCCAGGGTCAGGCAGGCGTCGCCTGGTGTGGCCTGGGCTGGTGGGTGGGGGGTGGCAAGGCGAGGGCTGGCAGTGTCCCCATGGGAGGATCCGTGGCCAAGGCAGGCGCTGGGGCCCGGGCTGCAGTAGCACCCGGTCGTAGTCACGGCCGCAGGGCTGGGGGTGTGCAGGCAGCAAGTCCCCCGCATGGCCGGGCCCCCTCTCTTTGCCAGCCCGAGACCTTTGGATGAGGATCCTGCCTGCACCCTCCCTGCCCAGGTGAGGAAGCCCCAGCCAGCACCCTTCACCTGAAATATCCGGTGGCCGAGAGGCTGATGGATTCCTCGAAGGCCTTTTTGATCTGAAAGAGATGACTGGTTAGAGGAAGCAGGAGTTCTGGGAAGGTGGGAAAATGGCTTCCGGCCACGCTGGCCTTTGGTCCATGTCAGTTGGCAGCTGCATGGCCTCCTGTGAGTCTCCCGTGGGGGCCGAGGGCCTGTGGCAGCTGCCAGCCGTGCCAGGCTCTGTCTGCAGGTGGTGCTGTGTGAAATGGCTGCTTTTCACATCTCATCTGTTAAACGGGGAGGGGGCTTATTTACACACGTGTGTACTCGGTGTGCACATGGGGCGGACACAGGCAGGTCCCAGGGTGAACACTGTCAGCACATACTGCCCGCGGTACTAGTCAGAGGGAAGATGAGGAAAAGTCCAAGCATAGGAGGGTGCTGTGTCTTTCCACCTGCGCGTCGCACAGATTTGATTGCCTGTTTCCACCCTGCGAGATGCGGGAGTAGGCAGGGCAACAACAACAACACGACGGTGCCTGCAGCATTGGCTGGAGAAACAGCGTGGCCCTTTGGTCCGGGCTGTGTCTGCCGGGGCAGGTGAGAAGCCGAGGCCGGCTGGTCCCTGGGACTTGCTCTGTACAGCCTCCATCCACACAGACACTGCCTCTGCCTTGGGAAAGTGGAAATGCTTCCCCAGAGTTCTGGAAGCCTTTGGCCACTTACCCACTCCTCCCAGGTCCCTCGAGGGTTTCTCCTGATGACGGGCTGAAGACGGCCCATGAGGGTTTGGCAGGCATTCTAGAAATAAATGACATCAGAAGTGAAAGGCACACGGAACAGGAGGGCTTTCCCCCTGTACTGGGGGTTGAACCTGGGCTGCTGCACCACAGAGCTCATCCCCAGCTCTGTTTATTTTTCATTTTGAGAGAAAATCTCCCTAAGTTTCTCAGGCTGGCCTTAGACTTACAGTCCTCCTGCCTCAGCCTCTGGACTTGCTGGGATTACAGGTGTGCGGCACCATGCACCATCAGCACTTATTCCAGTATTTTCCTGCCTCCACACAGACACTATAAGCATTAACTCTCGGCCTCCAGGAGTAAGGGGAGAGGGACAGGCTGGGCAGAGCCCTGGCCTGCTCAGAGGCGTCTCTGAGATGCTCACATGGTGTCCACAGGAAGGAGCTGGGTCGCAGGGATGCCGGCAAACACAAGCTCACTGCCTGTGTCCCAGCCACTCTCCTTGGACTTTGGCGGGAAAGCTCTGGGGAGGGAGGCGGCATCAGGCCTTGGGGATGGGATGCTGGTGCTGGAGGTAGAGTTTTTGCTGACCCTAACTGTCCTGTGAGGTTGTGGGGCTTGTGCCCCTGGCTCTGCAGAAGAGGGACAGATTCTCGGGGAGGTTGGTGCCGGCCCAGGCTCGCCGTGGGCCAAGCTGGCACCACCCTGTGCTGCTCTGGTGTGAAGGATGCGAGAGGATGTCTTCCTGAGAGAGGAAGTGAACGGGAGAAGTCACCTGCACGGCCTTCCCATTGACATCTGTGCCCATGGAGCCTGCAGTGAGGACAGCGTTGGGCACCGTCACGGTGCTGGTTTCCGAGAGGTGGATGTAGGATGTGGGGATGCCCAGCTCCCGGCTGGCCACCTGTCGGGGGAAACGTGCCAGTTTCATCAGCCTCGAGGCCCTTTCTGAGTGAAAATCTTTGTGTTCTCGCTGGAACTGATTATGAAGCTCAGCTGTCCTGCCTCTGACAAAGATTGAGGCTGGGTTCAGACGGCACCACGAAAGACACTTCTTTTCTGGGGCATGCGGTCACCTACTCTGCACTGCCAGGGATGCCATGGGCAGCTAGGTGCCGTGCGACCCCAGACAGTAGGCCTGCGTGACTTAACAGGTATTTTCCCCTCACTGGGTTTGGGTGTAAAGTCACAGTATGTTCAAAAAGGCCCTGTCGAGTTTTGTGATTTCCTAATTCCAAGAACTCTGCTATTAAATAATATTCCTTCCATAAAGAATCTTCTATTTCTCATCGAGAGAGAGGCTTTGTTTCACGTATATGCTTTTGTTTTTGGTACTGGGGATTGAACTCTGGTCCTTGCGCTTGCAAGGCAAGCGATGGAACCACTCAGCTAAATCCCCAGCTCACGTATATGCTTTTGATTCAAATGTCTTATTCAAAAAATTCTTATTTCACATTGAAAGAAGGGAAATGTTCCTACTGTACTAACTCCTTGTTTGTCAACAGTACACACTTCTTGGAATCAGCACACGTGACGGCCATTCTGTGAAGTGCAATCCTGAGTAGATGGTGAACCTGAGAGCACAATTTTGCATCTGATTAAACACATTTGTGTCTCCTTGAGAATCTGGATGGACACATTATTGCTCTGAGCAATTGTCACAAAGTTGTGCAGCATTGTATCTTTGAGAACTTGAGCTGTGTTTTTGAGCAGACCTGCGTACTGGGCTCCTTCTTGTGCAGGGGAGCAGTGTCTTTCCTCAGCTCTGATCCCCACGTTTCTTGCCCTCCCTGGGATGTCTGCGCCCCTGGATCCAGGATGAGCCTTTCAGTTGAGTTGTGCATTTAGTGAGATTCGGTTTCTCCCGATCAAGAAAGGAAGGGCTTGTGTGCTCCTCCTCAGCGGAGCACGTGGCAGGCCCATCTCACCTGGATCATTTTGGTGTGCAGGCCTTGTCCAAGTTCACAGCCGCTGTGAGTCAGCAAGACTGAGCCATCCAGGTAGATGTGGACCAGAGCCGCTGCCTGGAGGAAGCAACCCCAAGACAGTCTGGGATGGGCTGCGGCTGAGCATTGCTGTGAGGTCAGCTCAGGGTGCTGGGCAGACAGTTTTTCATTGACCCAACCTCTCTTTTTTCTACTCAGAAGAAAGCCATTATTGGTGGCTACCAACAGAAACCCCCAGCCTGACAGCCATGGAGGTGAAAGTGCTGTCTCCTCCCCTGGCCTGCTGTGTATGTACCAGGCCTGGTGGTTGCCAGGAGCCGACTTCCCAAAGCTTCCACCCGTATAGCTCTTGCTCTTCCCTCCTGGATGTGGAAATGAATTTAAAGCCAAAGGAACCCGCATGAGTCTGTTTCCAGCACACTTCTCCTGGTTGTTAGAGGAACCAGGAGAACCTGAGGTCTCTAATGTATCTAGACCCTGTCTTTCAGGTCATGGTGCAGAAGGGTGGGGCGGGGCCCAGCCTGGAAGTTCCAGTTCAGCGTCTGACACAGGTGAGCCTGGGTGCTTGTGTTTTCAGCTCCCAGCTGACCTTGATGACTGGCTGGTTTGGGACCCACTGACCTGGTCCAGATTGTTCTCGAGTACACTGGGAAAGAGAAGCCTAGAGACTTGGCCAGATCCGGCTGCCCCGTGGGTGGCAAGGTAGGCCTGGGACCCACAACTCCTGACTGGAGCCACACCACCTCTTTGGATCCACCTCGTGTCCTTCCCCGGGGCAGGTTTTTCTCATGGAAGGGGGCACTGGATGTGCACAGGACAGGAGGCTGGGGTGCATGGGTCTGTGATTTGCTGGGACTCTTCTTCTGCAGCAGCCACCCTGGGACCCTGACTCCACTAATGAGACAGAGGCCAAGGCCTATGTTTAGCCACACCCAGAATGCATCACTGGAAAGCAGACACTACCTAAAGCGATCTCCATACCAGCAACAGTCTTTCTAGGATAACTCACCCACAACCCTCAGCACACGCGTGCACACACACACACACACACACACACTAAATATGAGAAAACAAGGCAACAAAATATCTCCCAAGACTCCTAGCTTCCCAAAGCTGACCCAGCGGATGTCAATGGGGAGGGAATCAAAAGCTAAACAACTGAATTATATGAAGTGGTAAAAGAGGAGACAAAGAAAAAAAAAAGAAACAGATTAATAAGGTGCTTGGCAAGCTCAAACATGATCTAACTAAACAGATAATGAGCTCAATAAAATGATCAGTGAGGTTATGGAAGACATTGATAAAAAGCTAGCTAAGCTAAACAAAACAATGAAAAGCAAGAATGATCACATTAGCAAAGAAGTAGAGACCACTAAAGGTACCAAACAGAAATCCAGGGATAAAAAGTTCTGTTGAAAGCACAGAAGGGACCAATGTGAAGACAGCGTCAGAACTAGAAGACAGGGCTGGTGCAGGTGTCCGTATTCTCAGAGACACCTTAACAAAAATGAAAATGCAGAAAATGGGTCAACAGTTGCTAGATGATACAAATAAGTCTAAGATGACTCAGAATTAGTGAAAGAGCAGAAGACAGCACATATGACATAAAAAACCTGTTACAGAAATAATAGCAGAAAACTGTCCAAATATGGGAAAAGAATTTAATGTACAGAGAAGCAAGGCATAGAACAGCAAAGAGCCAAGATCAGAAAAAAACTTCTCCATGATGCATCATAGTCAGAATCCTGTAAGTCCAACACGAGAACAGAATCTTAAAAGCTGTTAGAGAAAGGGAATAACTTTCAAAGATAAACCCATTAGAATTACAGCTTACTTCTCAACACAAACCTTAAAGGCCAAGAGAGCCTGGAGTGAAGTGTTTTGAGTTCTTAAAAAAAAAAACAGCTTCCAAATCATGTTAATATATCTTGAAAAACTGTTTTTCAAAACTGATGGAGAAATATGGTCTTTTCATGACAAAGAGCACCTTAAGAAATTCATGACCACCAAAAAATTCTCAAGGATAATTTAGATAATGAAGTCAACAGTGCCAAAAACATAATGGAATGAATATGTTAGGTAGGGTCAGCAGTTAAACAGAAGGGGAAGGGATAAGCAACAGAAAAATAATACAATGACAGGTATGAGTTAGTGCCTATCAGTACTAACTCCTAATGTGAATGGTCTCAACTCCTCAAACTAAAGACAGATTGGATGACTTGATCAAAAAACAAAACCCAGGGCCAGGGATTTAGCTCAGTGGTTCCAGGGCCTGCCTCGCAAGCACAAGGACTCGAGTTCGATCCTTGGTACCAACAAAACAAAACAAAACAAAACAAACAAACAAAACAAAACCCAGGGCTGGGGATTTAGCTCAGTGGTTCCACCACCTGTCCCGCAAGTGCAAGGACCCAAGTTCAATCCCCAGTCCAAAAAAACCAAAACAAAACCCAGGGCTGGGGATTTAGCTCAGTGGTGCAGCCTCCTGCCTCAAAAGCGCAAAGTCCCAAGTTTGATCCCCAGTACCAAAACAAACAAAAAACCCCAACAGTATTCTGTATATATGAAATATATTTAATCCAAAAGGAAATTAATAGACTAAAAATTAAAGGATGAAAAACAACATTCCATAGCATGGAAGCCCCAAACAAGCAAGAGCAGCTGCTCTGTTTTCAGGCAAAGTGGACTTCAAGCCAAAACTGATCAGAAAAACACAGAAGGTCACTATATATATATACACACATATACATACATTATATATACATACCAAACACTGGCACACCCAGCTTTGTAAAACAAACACTCCTGGACATAAACATCAAAACAATCATAGTGAGGAATTGCAATATCTCACTATCACAAATAGATCAGATAAAACACAAATATCAGAGTTGAACCACACCTTAGAACAGATGGACTTAATAGATATTCATAGAATGCTCCATCCAACAACAGAATACATGTTCTGCTTAGCAGTACATAAAATTTTCTCCAAAATAGATCACATATTAGCCTATAAAGCGTGCTTACATAAATATAAAAGAATTAAAATTATTCCATGCATATTATCAGATCAGAGTGCAATGAAACTACAAATCAATGACAGAAGAAATCATAGAAATTATGCAAACACATGGAGATTAAACAGTACCCTCTTGAATAGTCAAGGGGTCACAGGAGAAAACAAGGAAGCAATTAGACAGTTCCTATGATCAAATGATAATTTCAGTGTAATATACCAGAACTTACAGGACCCAATTACAGCAGTCAATCCTAACAGTAAACTTTATAGCTTTGAATGCCCACATCAGAAAAACAGAGTGAGCCCAAATAACCTAATGATGGATCTAAACATGCTAGACAAACAAGAACAGTCCAAATCTAAAGCTAGTAGAAGGAAATAATAATGATCAGAGCAGAAATTAATGAAATTGAGAGTAAAAAAAAAATCAATGAATCAAAGAGCTAGTTCTTTGAAAGAATATATAAAATAGATAAACCTTTAAACAATCTTAGCAAAAAAAGGAAAGAAAAAATCCAAATCAATACAGTTAGAAACAAAAAAAATGACATCACAACACTGTCAAAATCCAGAATGTTATTAGTAACTATTTTGAAAACCTGTTCTGCAATACATTGGAGAATCCAGAAGAAATTGATATATTCATATATATATATATATATATATATATATATATACACACACACACACACATATATATTTTCAAAACTATACCAAAAAGACATAAAACCCCTGAATAATCCAGTAAAAGAAATTACAGCAGTAATAAAAGCCTATCGACTAAGAAAATTCCAGGAACTGATGGATTCACTACTGAGTTCTACAAGAACTTCAGGATGATGATGCCAATACTTCTCAAATTCTTCAGTGAAATGGAAAGGGAAGGAGTACTGCCAAACTCATTCCTAGAAGCTAGAATTACCTTGATTCCAAAACCAGACAGGGACTCAACTGAAAAAGAAAACTACAGGCCAATCTCTTTGATAAAGATAGATGCAAAAATCCTCAACAAGATGCTAGCATCTTTAATGCAGCAAAGCATTAAAAAGATCATACATCATGACTAAGTAGACTTCATCCCAGGAATGCAAGGATGGTTCAACATACACAAATCAATAAATGTAATACATCACATTAACAGAAGCAAGGACAAAAATCACATGATCATCTCAATAGATACAGAAAAAACATTTGACAAAATCCAACATCTATTCATGATGAAAACCCTGAAGAAAACAGGTACAGAAGGACCTTATCTCTATATGGTAAAAGCCATTTACAACAAATCTACTGCCAACATCAAATTAAATGGGAAAAACTGAAAGCTCTCCTCCTAAAATCAGGAACAAGACAAGGATGAATGCTACCACCACTCCTGTTCAATAGAGTACTCTAGTGGTCAGAACAATCAGGTGAGAGAAAGAAATAAAAGGGATATGGATAGCAAAGGAAGAAGTCTGACTATCCTTATTGCCAGATGACATGGTCCTCTGCAGAGAAGACTCAAAAAATCCATGGCAGAGACCTCTATACTAATAAATAAATTCAGTAGTGTAACAGGATACAAAATCAACACACAGAGATCAACAGTGCTCATGTATACCAATAAGTATCTCACCCAGTATCTATTTCCTAAAACAATTAGGAAATAGATACTATTCACAATTGTCAGAGACTCCTGCAATAAGTCTCTAGTCTCCACCTGTCTAATATGTGATGCAAGGCTGAAGAAAAGCTTAAGACAGAATTAAAGATAAAGTGTGAACTGGGATGGCCAATGCTTCTTTGGCAAAAGGCACTGGCCTGTCTCTTCCACTTAATTTTATTATTTATCAATCAGGGTAAAGGTATATGTATAGATGTATAGTATGTGAAATTACCATAGAAATTAATGTAGGCAAGGCTTTAAAGAGAAGTAAAAGCATTTTTAAATTAGAAGCAAGATAGACAAAATATATGGTTATAATTAAAGCATTGTCCTTCAAGCTATGAAGGCACTAATTGTGGGAATGGAATTTGGGTGTGATTACTCTGACCTCAGCTATGGATGTTAACTTGTATCAGCCCCACAGCTTCATAGGCCATTACTCTGGCCTCACCTGTGGCTGATAGCAAGGAAGTCATATTGACCTGCACACTACTGCATTGTTTATGAGATACTTTAATGAGTCACATAGCTTTAGTCAGACTCACTTCTTAAAGTAAGCCAATTGATGGATTTAATTCTTTGCACCCTGCACTGCTTACAGCATATTTTGGGCATAATCAATATTGTGGGTTCTGGCACACAATAGTTTCAAGAAAAATTAAATGCTTAGAAATTAACCTATCCAAGAAGCAAAAGACCTCTACAACAAAAACTACAGTACTCTTAAAACAGGAAACCCAAAAAGGACATCAGAAAATGGAAAGATATCCCCTGTTCCCAAATAGGCAGAACCAATGTTGTCAAAATGGCCATACTTCCAATGGCTTATATAAATTTAATGCAATCCCAATTTAAATACCAAGAGCATTCCTCACAGAACTAGAGAAAACAAACCCAAATTTCATATGGAACCAGAAGCAACTCACAATACCAAAAGCAGTCCTGGGCCACAAGAGCAAAGTAGGAGACATCACAATCCCAGATTTGAAATTAAATTCAAAGCTACTGTAATAAAAACAGCATGGTACTGGCACAGAAAAAGACATGGGGATCAATGGAACAGAACAGAGGACATAGGAACTACCTCATGCACATTCAGCCATCTGATCTTTGACAAAGAAGCCAAAAACACATGCTGATGGAAAGACAGCCTCTTCAATAAACTGTGCCAGGAAAACCAGCTATCCACATGTGGAAGGTTGAAGCTAGACCCATATCTCTCACAATGTATTAAACTAAGATCAAAATGGCTCAATGACCTAAATATTAAAGCATGAACACTTACTCTACTGGAAGATTAGGTAAAACTCCTGAAGACATAAGCATGGCAAGGACTTTCTGAACAGAACCTCAATTACACAAGAAATAATATGAAGAATCAACAAATGAGATTAAATCAAATCAAAAAACTTCTGCACAGCAAAGGAAACCACCAAGAGAGTGAAGAGATGACCTACTGAAGGGGAAAATTTTTTTGCCAGCTACTCCTGCAATAGAGGACTAAAATTTGAATATACATTTTAAAAAGGACTCTTCAAAATAAAAGATCCAATCAAAAAACAGGCATCCAAAATGAATAGACACTTCTCAGAAAAAGAAGTACAAGTGACCAATAAATATTTGAAAAAATGTTCCACATTTCTGGTCATCGGAGAAATGCAAATTAAAGCAACACTGAGATTCCATCTTATTCCAGGAGGAATGGCCATCATCAATAAGTCAAATAACAACAAATGCTTGTGAGGCTGTGGACATTGTTGGTTGGAAAGTAAACTAATACAACCACTATGGAAGTCAGTATGGAGATTCCTCAAAAACCTAAAACTAGAAGTTCCACTCGATACAGCTGTTCCCTTTCTAGGCATTTTCCTGAAAGAGTTAAAGACATCATTCTACACTGATCCATGCATATCTATGTTTATAGCAGCACAATTCATAACACTAAATCTTAGAAGCAGTCTATATGTCCATCAACAGATAAATGGATGAAGAAAATATGGTGTTTACACACAATGGAGCACTACTGTGCCATAAAGAAGGATAATCTTGAGCCATGTGTGGGAAAATGGATGCACCTTGAGACCATAACGTTAAGTGAAACAAGTCAGACACACAGCTTATGTCATGAATATCACATAGTTTCCCTTATATAAGAAACCCAAATTATAAATAAAGAGCAACATAAAAGATAGATAATAGGAAACGGGACCTAGATCTTTTTGGAAAAGGGAAGGGACCCAAGAAATGGAAGGAGGGAGGCTGGGCAGGGAAAGGAAGGAAGAACAGAGCTGCGTCCTGTCCCACACCAACTGCCCACAGGATGTGACCCTTGGGTGCTGCCCTCCACCATGCCACTCAGCGTTACTGTTTGAATGACTGCTGGGTGTAGTATTGATTATGTTCACTTAATTCGCAAAGGCACACACACTGTAAGCAGCTTTGCTTTGTTCGGTTAAATAACAAACAGTAAATAACGCCACTGACTGACGTCCACAGACTCTGTCCTCGGGAGTCGGCTCCTGGGGACCCTGCTTGGCACCACCCTCTGCCCCAGGGGCCTACTCTCACATGGGGGCTGTGCTCCTCCCTGGCCCGAGGCATGAGTTCGGGTAGGGGACGTCCCAGAGGTTCACTGGGCCCTTGAGAGCTGGTCCTATGACGTTGTGAGGAGCCTCAGTGGTCACCGTGCCTCCACGGGCCACATTTCTCTGTGATGTGGGTGCTCTGTCCGGCCTCAGGTTTGGAAAGCTCTGCGCCAGGGACGGGACCACTGGAGGAAGGGTCCTCTTGTTCCCCTGCCGTGGTCTCTCATGGACTTGGACTTTAGACACAAACCCAGATGCCCGTGTTTGCTCCCCTGAGCTGGGCCTCGCTGGTGATGCCCTCCGCCCTCAGTCTGCATCCCCCTGGGCCTGTCTGACACCAGCGGCCCTTGAGCCTTCCCTAAGCCCAGTTTGTGCCCGCAGGCAACACCCCAGGCCTTGGAGAGGGGCTTTGGGGCAATGCACCCCACTCACCTGATGGTAGTAGGCTATGGGGATGCCGATGGTGAACTTCATGGGGACCGCAGCGAGCCCTCTCTTCTTCCAGTAGCTGCACCCGTTGAAGTCCTCAGCAGCCTGTTTCCGGGCGTGGAAAGAGGACTGCTCCAGACACTCCACCCAGCACCGGCGCAGGGGCTCAGGGTTGAATGTCTGCTTGTAGGCTGTCTGACTCGTCCTCTTGTACATGTTTATTTCTCTCACCTGAAAGACGAGAACCCACACGGGTCTCAGGATGGATCCGTTCCATCGTGAAGCAGGCCTGATGCAGGGGGTCTTTCTAAACAGAAAGCAGCTGTCTAGCAGCCACAGTGATATAGGTGCAGAGTGTGTGTGCAAAACAACCGAAAATAAGAACAGCAATGGAAACCGCTACCACTGCTCCGCGTGCTTCCGGCTGTAGGCCCAGGGTTTCTCTCAAGCTGTGTGGGGCACCCTGAGACCCAGCCAGCAGGTACCCATCTCAGGGTTGTGGTGAGACCAAGTGCTCCTGGCCAGAATCCCCTTGCCTCACACAGTGCAGCCTCACGCCAAGCCCTTCAACGTCTTGAGTTAGGGTCCAGCATTTCACACTGCTAATCACCAGTCCCCTGCATCTTGGTCCTGGGTGCTGTCACCGGGCTCTGGGGTCAGCCTGGTGCCTCAGACCTTGCCACCTTCTTGCTGTGCTCGGGACCGGACCTCGGGAGTCCTCCTGCCTTGGGGCTGAGGGCTCAGACCTCAAGCTTTCCCACTGAGGGACCATGGGACACAGCAGCCCGACCAGCCGGGACCAAAGAGCTCCAGAGGCAGAGCCGCTAACCCACAAAGAAGTGAGGAATGCAACATCACTGTTTTAGCCTCCTGGGCGTCGCTGGCTTCCTGCAGCCGCCTAGGGCAGCAGACCCGGGAGCAGTGCCTTCTCTGAACCCACACTGGGCTCAAGGCACACTTGGGCTGGCGCCGCAGGGCCCTGAGTGTTCACCTCTTCAGGGAGCAGGCCACAGTGAGCTGCCACCGAGGCCATGTAGGCCTCCACCACCACGGTGGCCTGGGGGAAGCCGAAGCCCCGGAAGGCAGTGTTGGACGGGAGGTTTGTTTTGCAGGCCCTGCCCCGGCACCGGAAGTTGGGGATGTAATATGCGTTTTCCGATTTCAGCACGATGAACTCCAGCACCTGCACGAAGCAAAGCAGTACAGCTTCACATCTGTCCAACTCAAAGACATGAACTGAACTGTATTTTTAACTCAAACCCCTAAAACCACTGTCGGATCTGTAAGGAGGCTCCCAAGCGAGTAGAGCCTGGCACGGACTCCACCCCAGGGCAGCAGTGGGAGGGAGCTTTCTGCTCACCAGCTGGGATTCATCCGGGGTGCAGCCACCATTGATGTAGAACTGCACGTCCGCAGCCTTGATCAGCCCACTCTTCATGAAGCCGATCTGCAAGGGAGAGTGGGGAGCAGGTTTCCTTCACAGCCCACCCTGAGGCACAACACGCTGGCTCACACGCCTGTGGCCGACTGCTGGTCCCTGCAGGAACGTTATGGATGGCCCAGGTAGAAAGTGAGTTTTAGGCAGCACCCAGCTGTCCCTTTGGAGAGCGTGGAACCCAGCAACTGTCTTCGCTGCGGGCCGGTCAATGCAGGACAATGCCCAGCATCCGCTGGGCTCTGGGTCTCACCTTGTATCTTCCGAGGAGTGGATGGCGGCCGGCCGTGATCAGCATGTCATCGCCCCGCTCCAGCACGAACCGGATTGGGTGGCCAGTCCTGCGGGAAAGGTGCTCATGAGCGGAAGGTACCACCTCTCTGAGACCTGGGTGGGGAAGGGGCGGAAGGTCTTCCCTGAGTGGTTCTCCCCGGGGTGGGGCCGTAACAAACCTCACAGGACACCTGAAGCTGTAGGGGCGCTAAAGTTAACAAATGCATTTTCTGCCCAGTCAAGCTTGAATTTCCCGTGTTGCATGGTTGCATTGTTTGGTTACGAATGATTTCCCCTTATTCCTTTTTCATACTGCATTGCAGAGTTAGTTGCATGATCATTTTGCAATGAGGTGTAGAATTCTCTTATGAATTCACTTTGGTAATAAAGGGGACGGTCAAACACTGCCCCCAGGAGATGTGGGGCAGAAAGCTTGAGCCCAGCCTGGGTCCTGCGCTTGCACTCCGCTTCGGTCAAGTCTGCCCCAAAGTTGAGGTTTCCCATTTATCGTGCCAGCCTGCACGCCTGCTGCTCATGAGGCTTCCCGGTTAGAATGACCCATAACCCTGCCCAGGCCAGTGATGCTCATCCTCGGGGGCCTGTGTGTGGCCAGGCCAGAGCAGGCACAGCCAGGTGGGCAGGGCCCCAGGTTGGTGATGACAAGGCCCATGGGCCGGCGCAGCTGCTGCCTGGGCTGTGGGACCACGATTCGTACTTGTGGGCGGCCACAGCAGCGACGGCGGCCAGCAGGGCCGGCTTGGTCACCTTGCCCCCAAATGCTCCTCCAGCTCTCCGCATGTGGCAGGCGATTCTGCTCCTCGGGACATTTAGAGCTGCGGCCACGAACTCCTGCAAGAGGGAGGCCCCGGGCGCTGAGTGCAGGCTGGCAGCTGTGCTGCCCCAGGTACCTCCCGTCCACACAGGGAAGGGACCCATCGAGGGACGCATTCTGCTGTTACACAGCTGTGCACATATCTCCATGATCTGGTCTTGGAACATCCCGTGAGAGACCTTGCATCCCTCAGGCAGCCCCTCCTGTCCTGTACCCTCCCAGCCCTGGGCTCAGATCTACTTCCTATCTCTGCAATTTGCCCGTTCTGGATGTCTCAGGAAAAGGAATTATACAACAGGTGGTCTCTGGTGACTGGCTCTTTTCACAGGTGATGCCTGCAGGTAACCCCTGCTGTGGCGTGTACACTGCTGTTCAGGGCCAGGGAACACTCCCTGCACGGCTGTACCAGCTCTCGCCCGTCTGCTCTCCGGTCCGTGCACATGGGGCTGTCTCCCCTGCGGCTGTTCTGAGTGAAGCTGTTGTGGACACGGTAGAGGTCTTCCTGTGGCTGCGTCTTCCTTTTTCTTGGCAGAGACTCAGCGGAGGAGCTGCTGAGTTGAGGTCACTCTCCATACCAGCCTGAGGAGCTACCCCTGCTTTCCCCGGGGTGCCACGTTCCCCACCCATCAGCCGTGCCCAAAGGGCCCAGCTTCACTGTCTCTACCACCACGGCTGTAGCCTGTCCTTGGGATTCTGGCTGCTCTGCAGGGTGTGAAGCAGCATCTCCTCACTCTGATTTGCATTTCCACGGTTGCGAGTGACGGTGAGCTCGCCACCCTTACATGCTCTTTGGAGGATGGCAGACTCCATTCTTCAGGGAGCTGCTGCTCAGGCTCTGGGCGGTGGTGGGATGGAGCCCAGGCCCTGCCACTCTGGGAAGGCAGAGTGCGGCCCCCAGGTCGCATGGGGAGACTCAGCGCAGCTGCCCAGGCCATGTGTGCGCGTGCGGGTCCTGAGGCGAGCCACAGGTGCAGTGTTTGTTGTGGGTAAGTGGGCCTGGCGCCCTGCTCTAGAGGCCGCGACCTTGTTCCCCGGTTACTGTGAGGGTCGTGCCCTACCCTGTCCCCGGCACTTGTTACCTGCACGTGGGTGGGAAACTGGGTGCCCAGGTGCAACACCATTTCCTTGTCCTCGTCCCCCGGGATGGCCAGGATGCTCTGCGTCTCCATGTAGAAGTGCTCCTGGCCCTCCACGTGTACCTCGCCTGGCAGCACAAGAGGACTCAGCCACGCTGCCCACGGCCCGCAGGGGCTTTGTTTGCAGAGTGAGCTCTGGGCTTTACAGCCCCAAGCCAGACACTTCTGACCTGCATGTGCCTGGCCGGCCTGGTGACCCGGGCTACGATTCGCCCTGCCAGCCCGGTTTCCTTGCCCAGGTCGTGAGGTGTGGGACCCCGAGCCCAGCCCAGCCTCCTCCTGGCTTGGTGGCCACAGCCAGGGTCCTGACCAAGTCCTTCAGTGTGAGACAAGAGGTGAGCCCTGTGCTCTCAGGCCCGGGGCTGGGCTTGCTCCGCACTCCCTACCACGAACAGGCTGCACTCAAGGGGCACCGGGCGCTACTTTAGGGTATTTTTGCTTTATAGTTACCTGAGGGACCTGTTCAAATAAGTGAATTGCCTTGCCAAAGTCAAAGGATCTTAGAATTGTTTCTTAGGATAATAGGAAATGAGTCATGCCAACACCCCCACTGGAAATATATGCTTAATTTACTCTAAACTCGAGTCAATCAATTTTCAGTACTGGAGCATGAACCCAGGGCCTTGTACTGAGCTGTGTCCCCAGCCCCTTTTACTTTTTTATTCTGAGACAAAGTCTCACTAAGTGGTCCAGTCTGGGTTCAAACTTACAATCATCCTGCCTCAGCCTCCTGAGTAGCTGGGATTACATGAATGTGCTACATACCCAGCCTAAAAGCAAATTAATTTTTTTGCTTAAAATTTTTTTAAATAAGAGAAAAGTTTTATTTCATATACATATAGGGGGTTGGTCCCAGGAATGAAAAGAAAAACCTAAGGCCTGAAAATCTGTATGCTTTTTTAACAAGAGGCAATATAGTTTTGAATTTGTTTTTGTTTTTTTGGTACCAGGGATTGAACTCAGGTCCTTATGCTTGCAAGGCAGGCGCGGTGCTACTGAGCTAAATCCCCAGCCCGAGGCAACATGTTTTTGGAGCAGTGATAAATAAATGAAGAGTTTTGAGCTTCTAGTTAAAGGTGGAAAGATAGATGTATGGAGGAAACTAAAAGAGGATGTGGTTTAGTTTAGGAAGGTTTGTGACACAGATTCCTCTCAGCGCTGTCTCTGACTGGGGGGGCCTGGAGCTGTCTCCTGTTCTGTGCCTCCAGGTATGGAGGGCACCTTCACAGGGAGACACCTCTATCCTCTATCTATCTCTCATCTCTCTCTCTATCATCTAACTTATCTGTTAATCTATGTATCTTGTGGTACTAGGGACTGAATCCAGGGCCTTTCATTCCGCTGTATTCTCAACCCTTTTTTATTTTTTGAGACAGAGTCTTGGTAGGTCACTAAGTTGTCCAGGCTAAGTTCAAACTTGCAGTCGGGCTGCCTCAGCCTCCCAGAGTTCTGGGATTACAAGCGAGCACCCCCATACCCCACTTCCTTTTAGGTAAAGAGGGGAAAGGTAGCTTTCTTTGTGCCTGCTATTTCTCAGTTGGCTTCAGGTCAAAATAATACTTACGCTACAGTGGCATATTTTTAAGCCCACATTTATTTATTTAACAATTATATAGTCCTTACAATACACTACTTAATTTTCTATAATTTTCTAAAGCTTAGCACTCTACAGACAATTTAATCTTTACACCAATGTGATGAGCCATGTCCTGTCACCTATGTCATGCCAGGGTGGGGGCTGAGACAGGGGAAGGTTATGTCAGCTGCCCAAGGTCATGGAAGCTCAGTGGCACGCTGCAATTCAGACCTGGGCAACCTGACCTCAAGATCACACTTTTGTTTTGTTTTTGGTAGCGGGGATTGAACTTGGGTCCTTGTGCTTGCGCAACAGGTGACAAAACCACTGAGCTAAATCCCTGGCCCCAAGATCACACTTTTAACCACCACACTGTACCCCTTCTCCATGCTGGATGCCCTGAGACTCTTAGTCATTCCTGCCCAACTGCTTGCATGATTTAAACTTCCTGTTGTGCCAACAATCTGAACTCTCACAATTGCCATCATCCCAATGGCAAAGATCCCAAATGACACTGCATCAATCTGCTGCCTTTTAGGCGAGAATAAAAATCAAAATTGTTTCCCATCATCAGTCATCTAGTTAAAAAAATCCAATTAAAACTCAACAAGGCTTCAATACACATGTTTTTTAGTTTGCACCTAGAGTCCTCCCAAAACCTCATCCACTACTTGGTGAGGGCTTAGGGAGGTGACTGGATCATGGGTGTGATACTCATTAGTGGACTAATCCACTAGAGTTTGTATCTAAGTGTGATATAAAGTGAAGCCTGGTTGGAGGAGGTGGTCACTGTGGCATGCCCTGGAAGGGTCTATCTCCCTCTTCCTCCTTGATCTCTCCCTGCTTCCTGCCTGCAATGCCATGGACTGTTTGCTCTCTACCACGCTGGCCTGCCTTGGAGTCAGCCAATTATGGACCGGAACCTCTTCAAAACTGTGAGCCAAAATTACCCTTTTCTCCTTATAGTCATGGATGTTGGGAATTGTGACTCAGTCCCAAGAAAGTAACTAAGACAACACCTATCAAGGGCCAGGGATTTAGCTCAATGGCACCATCCCTGCCTCAAAAGAACAAGGTACTGAGTTTGATCCCCCCCTACTGGGAGGGAAAAAAAGATAATACCTATCAGATTAGATAAAACTAAAAGGGTAGCAATATCAATGGAACTCCCTTAACTGCTAACAGGAGTACATTCATACAAACTTTATTGTTATTTAAAAATATTTGGTGTAGTGCTTGGTTCGGCAGCACATATACTAAAAATATTTGGTGTAAACTACTCAAGCTAAGCATATAAATATGCTATTATTTAGCAATTCACTCTTGGGTGTATTTCATTAGAAAGAAGTGCTATGTTCACTTAAGGACAAGCATCATGGTGTGTACAGAAACTATGCAGAAAAGTACCAAACCGGCAACAACCGAAACATCCCGTTAGCAGAAAGGAGAAGTAAACTATAGAATTTGTGTGCAGTGGGTACCACTGGACAATGGAGAGGGGTGTGGGTCTAGGAGACAGTGTGGACAAGCCTTCCACACATAGTGTTAAGTGACAGGCACAGAAGGGCTACACTGTAAGATTTATTTATTTATTTATGGAACTCAGGACCGTGTGAGGCAGGCGCGGCACCACTGAACTAAATCCCTGGCCCTGTAAGATTTTTTTTTTGGTCTCGGGGATCGAACTCAGGACCTTGTGCTTGCAAGGCAGGCAATGGAACCACTAAGCTAAATCCCCGGCCCTGTAAGATTCATTTTAATAGGAAGTTCAAAGCTGGTGAGACAAACCCACAGTGGCTGAAGTTAGGTGACATTAACCTGTAGCAGTAGCTCAGATAATACATTGGACCCTTGACCTACAAACTCAATTCGTTCCTGAGGGATGGTTATAATTCAAGTTGGTCAATGAAGGCTCAGGCTCCTCTACACAGCCTTCAAAGTCTCTCTCCTGTGCACAGGCAGATCTCAGTGTCCTTAGAGAGACACTGGCCCAGGATTTCTCAGTGAACCCCACACAGGAGAGAATGCTGTACTGTTCCTTAGAACTCTCTTAAGGGTTAAATCTGTATCTGAGACCATCTGGAACCACAAGCGGCCGGCATTCGGGTCATAACTCAAGACTTTGTTCATAAGTTGAAACTAAAATTCTGGTTGTAACCCAAATTGTTCGCATGTCAGGCTGGTCGTGACTTGAGGGTCCACTGCACTTTGAGGGTACAGGCGGCTGAGGGAAGAGCTGTGTGTTGGGCAGATGTTCTCTCTTGCTGTGGGTGGCACCACACGGGCTCCTCAGCTACAGAAATGCACCCAGCAGCATCATGCTTCTCAGCTGTTCTTTAACAACCCCCAGGCTACTGGAACCCTCCCTAGGTTTCACTGTACCCAGCAGAGGGCTGGAATGAGCCTTCGACTCTGTAACTTTTCCTCTCTGGCCCAGGTGCTGTGCTCACCTTCAATGATTTGGTCCACGTGTTTAAAGGCCCACTCCACATTTCCTTGCTCGATTTTCCTCTCAGGAGAAAGAAACGAATTGTGCTCTAGGGCTTGCTGCAGGGAAAAACAAACAAACCAAAACAAAATAAGCCTGTTTTTTTTTGCATTCTAAGAAGACATTTGTCTCCATAGGAAGCTAAGGGCCTGCTATCGAATCTCCACACACTGGACAATGGGAGCCCGGTGGGTGAAGAGCTTGGACACTGGTTTCAGTGGGGCCGGGGTTGGCAGCTCATTCTGCTCAGGGCTGAGGGGACGCGGGGGTGAATAGCCCGGCCCTGCCTGTGACGCTGAGTGGCTGTCCGGGCTGTGAGGTAATGAGGTGCCACCTCTGGGGCGAGGGGACAAGATAAAGGGAAGGCAAGAAGGAGGAGGCCACGGCCTGGGATGCTCAGCATGGCCTCTCGTTGGCTTCTGGAAGGGGACTCTGAGCCGCCTGCAGTCAGGGACACCACAGAGCAACAGCTTGGGGTGGAAAACAAGGGGGCAGCCAACCCGAGGACGGGCGCCTGGCTGGGCGGGAGGATTTCTACCAGGAAGAGCAGAGGATGGGCCCGGGGAGGTGGACAGAAGCTGGGCTGAGGAGGACCCTGGCGAGGACCTGGGCTGGGGACACTGCGGGGCAGGAGGACAGCGACCACCTCGAGGCCCAAGAGCGTGTGGTGGGAGACGACAGCCTTTGGGGGGCACTGAGGACTGGGCCGGACGAGCGAGGAGGGAAAAAGATCACGTGGAGAGGAAATCTGGAGGGACGAGCTGTGGGCAGACAGGGGAGCCGAAGGGGACAGAGGGGGCCTCCTCCTCATCCATCCGCCTGTCCGTCTCCCTGCTGTCCGTCCGCCTCAGCACAGGTACTGTGCACGGAGCCTGCAACACGGACCCGGCAGCACAGCCTCGCCCTGAGCAGCCCTGGCGACAGCGCGGCACCCAGTGTTCACCTGACGCACGCCTGTGCCCCGTGCAGGCCCAGGCACTGTGCTTGGATTCTCCCACTTGGACCTCACAATGACCCTTTGGTGTGGATTCCTCGTGTTCCTACTTTACAGATGTGGAAACGGAGGCGGGAGGCGTTTCTGTAACTCTCGAAGCCTTCGGTTAGAGCGCAGAGTGGGACTGTGAGTGCCCGTCTGCCTCGGAGCTTGGAGGGCGGCAGGGAGCGCCGTGAGGCCGCTGCTCTGTACTGGGCCTTGGCGGGAGGCTGAGGCTGCCTTTCCACAGGCCCCGGGAAGCGCTCTGTCTGGGGTGCAGACTGCCGGAGCCTTTGCTTTCTTCTGAGCGTGCAAACACCGGTGCTCACCCGCGCTGTGCCCGGCCCCACCCCATCCCCGGCTGCCAGGCCCCAACCACCTCGACTGTGACGATCCTGGGCTCTATGTCCTCGTACTCGATCTGCACTCTCTTAGCTGCCTCCCTGGCGTGCGCGTAGGTGTCGGCGGCCACGGTGCACACGATCTGACCCACGCAGATCACCTGTTCAGGGCGGATGCAGGGGCGTCAGCGCGGAACCACTCCCACACCCCACGTTCAGCACTGGGCTCTGAGGCCGAAAGGAAGTCAATTTTCTGCCTACAAAAGTGGATTTGAAACAGGCCCGAGAGGATGGGGGCAGGAGGACTGCGTGTGGAGCTTGGTGGCCCAGCGTGACGACCTCCCTCGTCTGCTGCACGCTCCTCGCGCAGCAGCACACGGGGAGAGTCCACACGGATCCGCCTTCCTTCGGGGTCCCGTGTGCCCCACGGTCTAGAGCCCTCCTCAGCAGGACTTTGGGCTTCGCCCGACCTCAGATGGACCCGTGACTCGGGAGCGGTGTGGAGGATCACAGGGTGGGGCCTGGCATCCCAGCGAGACTCTGAAGCGGACATGGCGCTGTGGTGCTAGAGCTGCGCAGCGCTTACTCCGCCCCCAGCAGTGTGGCTAACAAGCCACGGGCGGGCGAGCCGCGCACCTCACTCTGTGCGTAGAAAATCTCTCCCTGGTGGTTGTTCTTCCCGGGAACGTCCTCTGCTGTTATCACCGCGACCACTCCTGGGAGCGCCAGGGCTTCTGCGGTGTCAATGGATCTAGGCGGGAACACAGACCCAGAGGTGACAGCGGAGGGTGAGCTCAGGGGCAATCTGAGAGGTTCCCGCGAGGGACAAACTGGAGTGGGCGTCAGAACCCAGCGGGCCAGGGCCATGCCGAAGAGTGGAAGAGCGGAAGAGCGTTAGTGTTCACCAGGGGGCGCTCTGGGCCTCGACGCCTTGGTAACTATGCTTCCCCCGTGACCCGAAGAGGAACTGTGTGTGCGCTACACTGCAAGCACATGCGCAAACGCACACGAGCACGGATACAGCACAGAGAGGCAGCTTCTAAACAGCGCCCGCTATGGAACAGCTTCAGTTTGGGTATGAAACCGAAAACCTCTCAGCAGCACCCAGGACGCCTTTGTCCCCTTACGTGACTTTGGCGTGAGCCCTGGTGCTGGTGACCACGGCCAGGGACAGTTCTCGGTCCAGGGGAGGCATGTCGTCCACAAACACCGCTTCCCCCGTGGCGTGCTTCAGGGCCGACTGGTGCATGACTGGGTGGCCGACTGGGTCTCGCAGGGGCTGGCGGGGGTCCACGCACTGGCAACGAACACAGCGTTATTTTACACCACGGGTCACCCACCTGGAAAACTGCTCTCTTACAAGTGGCTTACTCACAAGTCGGAAAACATTGGCAGGGTGGCGAGCCTGGGGCACGGGTGTGCGGCATGCTCCAGAGCCCTCTCTGTCGGCATGTGAGCCAAGACACCCCGGCAGCTGGGCATCGGGTAACAGTTTTTTCTAAACTAAAAATCTCAGTATTGGGCTGGGGATTTAGCTCAGTGGTTCCGCCGCCTGCCTCGAAAGCGCAAGGACCCGAGTTCGATCCCCGGTACCAAAAAAAAAAAAAAAAAGAAAGAAAAATCTCAATATTCAGGTTTAGTTTCAGTGTTGGCACTTGGTGATAAATAAGTGGGTTTTGGATAGCAGTTTGAGCACTTGGTTCCTAAAAGGTTCACCCTCTGTTATAGGTGGAATAATCCTCTACCTGTGAGTCTAGGTTAAAAACATCCATGGAGGTATATTTTGGTTAAATCCAACCCCTCCCTGCCCAAAGAAGACGTTGTTTCAATCATCGGAGACACACACCCACACACACTAGGTAATGCGATCTACCTCACATAACAGCAAAGAGTAATGCTGACAGCCGGCGGGAGCAGGGAAAGCACACTGGCTCCCTGCAGAGGCAGCAGGACTGGGTAGAGGGGGAGTGTCCAGCCACCTTGGAAAGGACAGACATTGGTGGGACAAGGGGGAGACGACAGGCAGCAACCAAGAGCGCAAGGAGGGAGAGTTGGAGCCCAGCTCTGCGTCCTGAGAGAAGCAAGCAAGCAGAGCTACAGTAGGCCTCACCCGCCGACCTCTGGAGACTATGCCGTGCCCGTAATAAGCACACAGCTATCGGAGAGCGAGATGCAGGGCCACTTGAACATCTGGAGGCACAGACAGGTGGCCCTCACCCACCTGGAACATCTGGATTCCTTGGGGCGTTACTATGGGGAAATCTTCCAGCGCACTCATGAACTGTTCTGGGATATCAGGAAACTTCTGTGGATCCTGCAGAAATGATTTCACATTTGATTTTTGCAATCTAAGCTAGTTGCTCTGAAAATACGTCCAAATACCACTGCCCAGTCTCTTCTCCAAGACCATAGTCTGGAGTTCTGTGGGGAGAAAGCCCAGGCTTCAGTTTCCTGAGGAGCAGCACTTGTTTCCAGAATACCAGCTACACGCATTCATGCACACACAAAAGTACATGGTAAACATGGTGTGGTGACGCACATCTGCAAGCCCAGCACTCGAGAGGCTGAGGCAGGAAGATCACCTGGAATTTGAGGCCAGCTTGTGCTATGCAATGAATTCAAGGACAGTCTGCACTACATAGGGAGACCCTCTCAAAAAATCAGAACAAGGGCCGGGGATTTAGCTCAGAGGTTCTGCCGCCTGCCTCAAAAGCGCAAGGACCTGAGTTTGATCCCTGGTACCAAAAAAAAAAAATCAGAAAAAAGAAGTACACGTTATCCCCAGGAAGCAAAGGTCTTTTGAATGAGTGGAAGTACATGCAGTTCTACACAGTGGCTGTGGTTTCTAATCCAGGCTGAGCTTCCAGACACAAATCCTAAAGAAACAATCAAGGGATATGCAAATGTTAATTTACAAGGATGTTCAATTGCAGATTATTTGTGACTGAATTAAAGTAAATATTGAGCAGTAGGGAAGTGGCCGAACAAATCATGGTACATTCAGACACACTATTCTGCAACCATGCAAAAGATTTTGTAGTAGTCTACTTGTTGATGCTGAAAAAAATATATTTTAAGAACATAGCTAAAAAAAAGGGTTTCAAAAATTTATGTGCAGGACTGGGGATTTAGCTCAGTGGCTCCATGCCTGCCTCACAAGCACAAGGTCCTGAGTTCCATCCCTGGTACAAAAAACAAATTAAGCATATACTCAGCCACCTTAACTTTGAGAAAGGAGCCAAACACCTTCACTGGAAGGCAGATACCCTCTTTAATAAATGGTGCTGGGAAAACTAGCTTTCCACATGCTGAAGACTGGAATTTGACCCATATCTCTCACCATGCACTAAACTAAAATAGAAATGGATCAAAGACCTAAATATTAAAACAGAAACACTTAATCTGCTGGAAGATAGGATAAGTAGAACTCTTGAAGACATTGGTGCAGCCAAAAGCTTTATGAACAAAACCCCAATAGCACAGGAAATATCACAACTGGGATCTCATCTTATTAAAAAGCTTTTGCACAGCAAGAGAAACCACCAACAGAGTGAAGAGACAACTCACAGTGTGGGAAAAGATTTTTGCCAATTGTTTCTCAGACAAAGGACTAATATCTAGAATATATAGAATTCAAAAAAATCAGACTCCCCCAAATTTAAAGACTCAATCCAAAAATGGGCATCTGAAATGAGTATACACTTCTCAGATGAAGTAGAAAAATGGCAAGTAAATATTTGAAAAAATATTCAACATCACTGGTCATTCGTGAGATGCAAATTAAAACAACAGTGAGATTCCACCTCACCCCAGAAAGAATGGCTGCTATCAAGAAATCAACCAATAACAAATGCTGTGGGGCTGTGGGGGAAAAAGGAACCTTGCTCCATTGTTGGTGGGAGTGTAGACTGGTGCAACCACTGTGAAAATCAGTGTGGAGATTCCTCAAAAAGCTAAAACTAGAGGTTCCATTTGACCCAGCTATTCCCTTTCCTGATATCTTCTTGAAAGAATTAAAAGCATTAGGGCCGGGGATTTAGCTCAGTGGTTCCAGCGCCTGCCTCACAAGTGCAAGGTCCTGAGTTTGATCGTGGTACCAAAAAAATAAATAAAAGCATCATACCACAGTGATATATGCACACCCATGTTTATAGCAGCACAGTTTGTAATAGCTAAATCTTGGAAACAGCCCAAATGCCCATCAACTGACAAGTGGATAAAGAAGATGTGGTTTTTTTTATGCAACGGAGTACTACTCTGCCATAAAGAAGGATGAGCTTCAGACATTTCTAGCTAAATGGATGCATCTTGAGACCAAACTCTTAAGTGAAATAAATCTAACACACATGTTTAAATATTGCATTGTTTCTCTGGTGTGAGAAACTGAAAGTGGAAATAAGGACTGAAATGTATAATAGAGATTGGAAAATGGGAAGGAAATGTTCAAATGGGAAGGGGAACAATGGAGGGGGAGGGAGGAAGGAAGGGACAAGGAAAAAGTGAAAATAGAGGGAAAAAATGGAAACAAAGCTTTGTACATAGGGAGGGGAGGGGGGTCAGGGGAGGGGATGGGAAAGAAGAAGGGGTCAGATACACCATATACAGATGCAAATTCCCTGTGATGAGTGCTATCCTTATGTTATCTGAAATGGACCAATAAAGGTTTATATCTGTATATAACTATCTGTATGTAGATAAGGAGATATATGTATTGTTTATAAAATTTATTAAAAGTTTCCTATAATCTGGTAAAAATGTATGTACAATATGATTCTCATTTTGTGGAAAAAATAGAAAATTATAAAAGTAAATATTCCAAAATGCTACTAATAGTTAAGGTAGGATTATCCGATTATAGTTGATTTAAAAAATGTTTGCTTCTCTGCAGTTTGAATTCTTCTGTAATGCTAGAATATGTAATACACAAGAGAACATATAATAATGAATAATAGATATGAAAATAATACATTTGCTGAGTTATACATTAGATATGATTATGTATTTATATACTGAATCTATTATGTAAATAGTATATAATAGAATATATGAATAATTGCAGAGGACCACAATAGCGATTATGTCCAAGGCAGGCTGTGCAGAGCTAACCCCACAGTCGACTTGTTTATAGCAGTGAGTCCAGCCGAAGCCTACATGCCGAGGTCAGAGTAACTCAAACCCAGATTCCATTCCCACAGCTAAACCTTCAGATTAGAAGGACAACGTTCTAATTACAACCATATTTTGTCTATTCTGTTCCTAATTCAAGAATGCTTTCTCTTGTTCTTTATGAGCCTTGTTTACATTAATTTCCACAGAAACTGCATGGAGCTCGCCTTTACCCCCCTTGTCTGCTGTTAAAGTCTGTGCCTGGGCCCGGCCAGGGCCTTTGTCAGTTGCAGTGGCACTGGTCTCCTGGCTCCCACTTTCTCTCCTGGTTCTGTCTCTTAGTGTATTTATTTCTCAGCCTGCATCATATACTGGGCAGGGTGCTGGAACCTAACTGCAGGGGTCTCTGGTAAACAATGAAACCAATTTAAATAATGTCCATAAAATAATAGAAAGAACTGCTGAACTCACAGAGCAAAGCTCTCAGAGCAAAAGAGGCCCTGGTGAAGCCCTCTGCCCGCAGCTTGGCCCTTTGTGGCTTCTCAAGGGGGTGCTCAGGGCACGGAGTCCATTCTAAGAAACACTTCGGCGGAGGTTGTTTAAACTAGGGTGGGTAAGAAAAATAAGTAACAGAAAAACTGGAAATGAATGTCTAGCAATTAAGAGTGGATGCAATCCTGGGCTGCACCAGCCACCCAAGTATGCTACACAGGCTCGTGTCACAGCCCTGCTAATGAGTGTGATGGCGCTGAAGATGCTGCTACCAGGAGAAGGAAGCCTCGATGAAACTGTACCCACCTGTACCCCTCTGCAAAGAAGGTTTGGACATTTTTTTTCTTTTTTTGAAACAAGGTCTTACTGTGTAGCCCAGGCTGGCCTTGAACTAGAAGCGATCCTCCTGCCTCAGCCTCCCAAGTGCTGGGATTACAAGCATGTGCCACCACACCCGGCTTAGAAAATTTTGATAGTGGTTGAATATGGGTGATGGGAGTACAGATAATCTTTCCTCTTTTTTGGCTTAATTCACATTTTCTAAATACTAAAGTATTATTTGGATAAGAAAAGTTTCTTTAAGAAAGGACTGTCCACTGTGACTCACTCACTGAGGCTTCTCACTGCCACTGGCCGCCGCTGGCCGCCTCTGGCTGCAGTCCAGCTCTGACTCCGGGCGACCAGGCACCAGGAGGATGCTGTCCCCTGCGAGGGAAAGGCCAGGCAGAAGCGGGGCTCCCCGCCACTCACCAGTCTGCTCAGTCCCCGCCGCACGCTCAGGTAGAACTTGAAGAGCAGGCTGAGCAGCAGCGTGCGCCGGAACTGCACCTGGCCACCGGGGGCGTTGGGGGGCAGGTGGACCTCGCCCAGGATCCCTTGGCAGGCCTCCCCCAGTGTCTGGTCGTCCCACTGCCTGGGGAGAGGACAGACAGCTGCAGAGGGCTGGGCAGGCCGCGCTCACCCTGCTGAGCCCGTGAGCCCTGAGCCTGCCTGCTGTCTCTGATGTGAATAGCTTCAAGGGCTGCTGGATGCAAGGCGGCCCAGCCACCTCTGTCCGGCCATCCTGCCTGGCCTTCCTTACCGTGCTCTGGGCTGCACCTCTGGACCAAGCCCCAACACACCCTCCTGCTCAGGCACAGACGCTGCCCCTGCTGGCCTGCAGCGCCCGCCAGGCTGCACAGCACACTCAGAAGCTGCACAGCTTCCCGAGGCGGGGGACACAGCTCCTAAGCTTCCCTTGCGGACTCCTCCTGCATTACTGGTTCCACCTTCCTGGGCTGGGAGTATCCATTCACCTCCAACTGCTCGAACTGCTAGAGCCAAGGAAATGATCTCGAAATTTGGTGACTGGGCAAACCACTGAAGATAGTTGTAAAATATGTCATAAGTGAAAGGTTTGCAATGTGGATTTATTTTAGTATCTGAGGAAAAACCTGTAGTAAGTCCTAGTTATTAACAATGAGAATAATGGGAAATAAAAATGATACAAGGAGTAGTTGGAAGAACTCCTTTTTTCCTCTCTCTCTCTTTGAGACAGGGTCTTGCTCTATAGTCTAGCCTGGCCTTGAACTCAAGATGATCCTCCTGCCTCAGCCTCTGGAGTGCTGGGATTCCAGGCAGGTGCCACCACACCCGGCCTAGTTGGGAGAATTTTAGAAACTCACTTTCCAAGTGCTGCAAGCTGTGGGTGTGATAAGAGGAAGCTTTGTGAAGATCTAATCCTCTCTGGTGACTCCAGGAGATTTTCAGCTATCCTAAGACCCAGTGCATTTGCTAACTTTGCCAGTTAGCCTGAGAAGTGCTAGTGGCTCAGACCTCGTCCCTTGTGCACTAATCTTATTACAGAAACCTGCAACACAGGAGTCATAGCCTCCAAGGGCTGGCTTCCGAGTAGCTCGCACTTTCTGTTCTTTTCTGTAGGAGCTTACATTCGCTAGATGGTTCTTTATTCCAAACCAGAAACGACTCTGTCAGTGCTGTTTCCACTAAGAAGTTGCAGCAGGAAGGCCTGCTGTCCCGGCCCCGCCAGTGCCCCACCTGCCAACCAGCTGCCTGCAGGTGCGGCTCGCGGAGACCACCGTGGGCCCCACGCCGCCGTAGAACAGCTGCAGGTCTTGGATGGTGCTGGTGCCGTCCTCAAACTGCACGCTCATCCCGGCGTTGACGATAGCCATGGAGTTCTCATGCCGCTGGGCCTGCCGGAGCCCCGACACGAACTGCCACTGCAGAGATGCCAGATGCTCGTGCCCACTCCTGCCGCAGGGCACAGGAGGGAGCCCGAGCTGTGCACTGGCCCCTGCAGCCACGACTGCTGGGTGGTGGAGCCCCACTTGGAGCACCCCCTTTCTGTGCCTACCCAGCCCCCACTCCCTCTGCACATGCAGGTGGGGCCCTGGCTCAGCTCTCTGGCCTGCAAGTGGCCCACTGCATCGTGCACACAATCGCTGCCCTGGAAACTAGGCCTTTCCTCTTGCTAGGTCAAGCTCTTCCTGCCAGGGTTACAGAGCCTCGAGGATGGGACCTGATGCCCCTCCCTCTCTCTCTCCCTCTCTCTCCCTGTCTCTCTCTCTCTCCATTTTGGGGATGGAATCCAGGGCCTTTGCACTCAGCTACACCCCCAGTTCTTTTTGTTCTTCATTTTTTTGTTTTGTTTTGTTTTTTTGGTACCAGGGATCGAACTCTGGTCCTTGCACTTGCAAGGCAAGCGATGGAACCACTGACCTAAATCCCTGGCCCTTTTTGTTCTTCATTTTGAGACAGGATCTCACTAAGTTCCCGAGGCTGGGCCTGAACTTGGAATTCTCCTGCCTCAGCCTCCCAAGTAGCTGGGATCACAGGTGCGTGCTACCACACCTGCCCCTAATTAACTCTGGTAGTGTCTTCCAGGTTTAGCACTGTGCAGTGGAGTGGCAGGTGGTTAATGCAACCATAATTTCATTTAAACAGCAGGCTAATAATTATCATTTAACTCAGAGGCACTTTTATGCTAATATATTTTCAGTTAATCAGAAACTCCCCATAGCCTACATTGACTACAAATGTTCTCTATCTCAGCTAAGATGCACATTCATCAAAAGCCCAAGTTCCACTCCCACAAAAGCTTTTCCTTAGGGACCCTCGGGAATGCCCTGTTTATAATGTATCTTAAAACCCAAAGCAAGAAATGAGCATCACAGTGATGAAGTTCATCTCCACATGAAGATGGTCACCGCAGACCTCTCACTTCACGCTATGAAGGAAGGGAGCCCTGATGGTGGAAGTGCCATGGCCGGAAGTCGCAAGGTGGTGGCCGGGAATGTGGGCCCCTGTGTCCCCACCCTGCCTTCGGCTCAGGCTCCTGGCGGGGCTGGCCCAGGGCTCACCTGAGTGGAGTAGGGGATGGAGACAGACAGCACGACCTCTCCTGGCTGCAGGCTGGCCTCGGGGGACCCCTCGAGGAAGGCACTGTCCAGAGGGATCTGCCGCTCCCCTTCTGTGGGAGAAGAGGCCGGATGGGCACAGGGAGGGGTGGGGGTGCGGGAGCTGGGGCAGTGGCACAGAAGCCCAGCCAGGCCGAGGCATAGCAGGGTGGGCCCTGGTCTCAGGCAGAGCACACTGACCACTGATGCGCTGGCCCCGCGGGGAGCTGGGGTCACAGGGAGGCCGAAATCCGTGAGCACCACAGGTCCCGGAGAGGAGGCCGCTTATCTACCAGGCTGTGTGCACCACAGAGTGGGGGCCTTGGCTGGTCCTGGGGCTTACAGAACTTTAAAGTTCCTGGAAACAACCTGCTACAATGCACGTATTTCACAAACTGTAAACTGGGGTCCAGGGAGGCTGAATGAGCTTTCCAAAGTCCAGAGGTGGGCAGGGCCAAGTGGTTTCCGGCTGCACACTCACCTTTTGATTAGAATCACACAGAATGCATGTGTATCCACACATGGCCCTTTCTGAAACAGCTTCTCATATTCTCTTGTTAGTTGGTCCTTTTTATTTTATTTATTTTAATTTGTTTTATTATTATTTTTTGGCACCAGGGATCGAACTGGTGGTCCTTTTTAAATAGGCAATCTTAATCAAAGCAAACGTGGTTTATATCAGTAGCCCTAGAAATAACATGCATAAGTTTGAGTCATTTCCCACCACAAAGCTCAAAGTGTTTTCGCAGACAGAGAGGCGGGAAGGAACCGCCCAAAACCTCGATTTCAAGTGCAGAGTCCTGTAAGAAAAATCCCCATCTTCAAGGGACTCTAGTGTGAAAGCTGCCAGAAGCTTCTGAAGCAGGAAGAGAACTCTCATTAAGGTTTTTCTTCACCTGCTTCAGTACTAATTTGGGCTGCTCATAGCTGGCGAGTTTTAGGAAAAACACTCAGGTGCAGCAAATCATCGGATCTTCACGATCAGAACCCCGGAGTGTGGACAGCTCCTGAAGCTCCCTCCTCAGCTCGGGTAACAGACTCGGCCTGGGGGTGCCCAGCCCTCGGCCGCCGGCGGGCTCTCACCCTTGGATATCAGGTGGATGGTCGCCTTCCCTGCTGCCAGGATGGGGTTCAGGTCGGAAATGGTAGCCCGGGTCGCCACATGTCCTCCTAAAGTCTGAAGAAGGAGCGGCGCTGTTATTGGACAAATAAGGAGTTGCGTGTAACGTTTTAATTCTCTTCCCGGCTTCACGCGAAGATCTGGCAGAATCTGGAGCAGCTGCACGGACTCCGACAGCGCACCGTGCACGGTTCCCACCCCGGCTGCGCCTCCGGCCGGGGGAGTGCGCCTCTTCGCGCGGGAGGCCCCCAGGCCTGCTGTGTGGGCGCTCCGGTAGAAAGCAGAGGAGGGCAATGGGAATCTGGGGGCTGGGGCGACAGGTCAGGGAGGGGAGGGGAGGGGAGGGCGCGGGCCAGGCGGGCAGCTGACCTGACCTGCAGTGAGGGCGCCCCACACCCAAGTCCCAGGCCGTCCTGTGTGGGACAGGAAGGCTGAGCCAGTTCCCCTGAACCTTCAGCGAGGAGGAGCCGGCCAAGCTCCGCGGGGACACGACCGGAAGCTTAGAAGCCAGCCAGGCCCGTGGGAGGGCAGCGCCGGGGCCTCGGACCTCGCGGGACGCAGGAGCGCGCGCGGCTGGCCTAGTGCCAAACACCGCGGGCTTCCGGGGGTCGCAGCGCTCCCGGGCCGGGCCTCAATCCGGACCTCGGCCTGCAAGGCTCCTCAGGGGACACACACAGAACTCACGCTCGCCCCTCCGCGCCCCATCGCCCCACCCCGGGCTTGCGCCCCACCCCGGGCTTGCGCCCCACGCACCGCCATGCTCCTGATCTGCGCCCCGGCCAGCGTCCTCAGGGCCGTCAGCAGCGCGCGGCAGGTCTGCGTCTTCTCGGGCGGTTGTTCGGAAACAATGGACCGCAGGGCGTCACTCAGCTGGGCCAGGCTGTGTCCCGCGCCTACGATCACCCCTGCAAGTGAGGGCGCGGCGGGAGCTGGCGTGAGCTCCCCGAGAGGAGGCCGCGACCGCAGTCCGCGTGCCCACGGCGCACGCGCAGCCGCCCCTGGCGGTGGGCTTCGCTCCCCGGGAGCAGCACAGCCCCCAGTCCGCTCGCGGGGCCTGGGTTTGGGCGCACGTCCGACTGCGGTATCTGAGACCCAGTGCTTCCCTACTTTCCTTGACTAAATCCACCGGGAATGGAAACTCCAGCCAGGGTCTCAGGCTGTTTTCAAAGCTCATTCAGCCTCAGTGGGAACTGACTGCCGCCTGCCCTCCCGGCCACCGCTCCCTGCGGCTCCCTGGGCGGAAGACGACAGGACGGCCCCTGTCCGAGCCCGGCCCAGCTGCAGGCCTGCGCGTGTCTGGTGCCCAGCACCGGTACATACACGTGCACGAGAGGCGCCCACGGCTGCTCTGTCCTCAACTTCCCAGGGGCCGGGCAGGGGCACGGGGCCTGCTGCTCCCGGGGAGGCCGAGGCAGGACGCCGAGGACCACTGCGGCCACGGGGCACTCCGCACCCTCCCGCCCCCTGGCCATCGGTGCAGATCCCCAGCAGGTGGAAAACAAGTGCTCAGGATGAGCGGACGGCGGCTGGGGGGACTCTGGGCCTCCCGCTCACCTAGCTGCTGCCTGCTCCTGGGGAGGACCCTCCCTATGGGTGTGGCCTCCCGACCGTGAACACGAAGCCTTTGGGTGGTGAGGGGACGGGGTTCAGAGCGCCCCCAGGCGGGGTGCTCTGGGTGCGAAGACCCAGGCCCAGCTCAGACCGGCCTTGGATCTGTGTCCCCTGTGGGACAACGCAATGCCAGGCTTCCGACTCCATCCGCCCCCAGGGTGGCGAGGACGGACCCGGGGGCTGGGAGTGCTTGCCAGACTGTGAGGAGAGCGGGGTGCGCAAAGCTCAGCCTTCCAGCCTCCTCTTACCTCTGTGGCCGCCACCAAGTAGTGAGTGCGTGTGCAAGTGTGTGCGTGCACGCGGACGGGTGTGGGACGAACTTGGGACGCTTCCAGGACCCGGGAGCGGTCCCACCCTCGCACCCCGACACCGCCATGTGTCCCGTGCAGCGAAGCCCTCAGCAACCAGGCGCGCAGCCCAGAGAGCTCAGCAGAAACTGAGCAGGGACTCGCTCAGCCCCGGGAGCCTCGGAAGGGCGGCCCGTCCCGTCCCTGGTTCTGCAGCCGCGAGAGGCCGTGCTCACCACCGTCCTCGGAATTCACCAGGCGGAGCTCCGGAAGCCCAGCAGCGGAGATGAACACCGGGTAGAATTCACCTTTGAACTTGATGTCGGGGCCTTAAAGCGAAAGGCATTTAGGGCATCAGGGCCAGGCGCCGCTGCGGCTGCAGGTGCCTCTGACTAACTGGGAGGAGTGCTAGCCGTGACCACCCCTCACTTGGAGAACAAAACAACAAGGCATCTCAAGAGCTGTGCACGTCATTGCTAAAAGTGCAGGGCGCGGGTGAAGCGTGTAGAAGGGCACACGCCTGGGTCCCCCTCCAGGGACAGGAAGCACCCACCCACGGTCGTGTTCCCCATGACCAGCGGGGCGTGGGGGAAGTCGGCTCTCAGCTGCAGGAGGTCCTGCAAGGTCACGGCGGCAAGCCAGGTGGTCCTCGCACCCTGGAACGTCAGCCTCCTCTTGCTGGGGTCCTCAGCCATCCTCTGCGGGAAGGAAGCCAGCGCGCTCCGTGAGGCTCGGGCCCACCCCGCCCGGGCTCTGCCGGGTTCGGTGTCTGAGGCCTGAGGCCAGGAGGGGGCTGCTGGAGACCGTGGCTGCCCTGGTGCTCCGTCCTGCTGTCGGGCACAGGCAGGGCATCTCGGGCCCCTGGACAGCGAGCCGCACACGCTCATCTGTCGGGACACCACCGAGGAGGCACAGGTGGAGAGGGGACCATATGCATGGAGCGGCAGCATCAGCCCTGGGTCCTCATCCTGCCCTGTGGGGACCCGGAGGGGGCCGGCTTTGGGGATTAGGTCTTTTGTAGGACAAAACCCACTTATAAGAAGCAGCCCTGAGTCTCTCAGCAGGTACAGAGGAAGTGGACAGTCTACAACCCCCTCCCTATGTTCCATCCTACGTGTCTATCTGTGTTCACACGTACATGAGACCAGACTTTTTGAGAGGTGTGTGGGGACCAGGACCACCCCGCACCATGCTGCTCATGACTCTGCCCCTCCTCCCAACTGAGATCACAGAGGTCACCGTGACTCTCACTTGCCTCTGGCTTCGCTGTTTTACAGTTTCGAGGCCATCTCAGTGCACACTGCAGGTGACCCTGGGCCCTTGGGCTCCCCTGGGGGTCTTCGCCTATGGGGTCGCTGCCTGCGTCAGTGACCTGTGATTGGAGCCGACACGCGCTCCCCTGGGGGAGCTGGGAACCACTCCCCCTTTTAATGTGAGCTGAGGCATGCGGCTTGGGGAGGGTCTTACTATCAGCTCCGGGGGGAAGATGGGCTCCTGGGAGGGGTCCAGTGGCTGGAACTCGTCCCTGTCGTACAGCTTGGTGCACATCTCGACAGAACATAGTGGACACAGCCCCTTCAGAGGCGCTGTGGGCCCCACCCAAGTGAGGCCCCCTCCCCACCCAGGACGCCTCTCCCCACACTTGCTGGGCTCATTCCCTGCTTAGGGCTGTGTGCTCTGGCGCTGGCCCAGGTCCCTGGTGGGCGTTGCCCTGGTGTGGGAGAGAAGCTGCCCTCGCTCAGTGCCCCTGCCCGGGCTCCGGCCTGGAAGTCCTCGTGCTTCCGAGGATGGCATCTGCAGGACCAGCCTCCCAGGTCACGGGCTCCTCTTTCCGGAGCTCTTTCAGGCTTTTTATGACCTGAATTCAGTTGCTCTGCACTGTATTCACCCACAAGAACAGGAAACTTGCACACACGCAGATTTAGTGGTGTTTCTGGGGGCAGGCAAAGCCTGGCACTCACCTTCTCCCGCAGGTGTGGGGAGCCTGGCTCCTCCTCCTCCTCTTGCTCCAGGCAGCACCTTCCCGACCCCTTTGCTGGGCAGGCAGTGGGCTCCTGGGGAGCAATGAGCTGAGGTTGACTTGGACCCTCGGGTTCTGTAGGTGCTGCCCAAGCCCCTGGCGGTGAGGCCACAGCCTCCCAGCCCTGTGAGATCAGAGCGTGGGGCCTGGCTCCGGGGGCAGGGTTGGGCCAGGGTTGGAGCAGCGTCTTCCTCCCGGGGGTGCGTGTGGTCACATGGGGCAGCAGGGGTCCTCCAGTGCCTCTGACTTTCCACACCACCAGAAACAAACCGGCACCGAGCTTCCTTGGATGCTGCTGGCAGCTTTCTTCTCCTTCGGGTGGCTCAAGCCCCAGAGCGTTTGGCTGAGCTCCAGGGCTCTTCCTGGGGACTGTGTTCGGTCTTTGGCCCAAGTTCACCCAAAATGCCTCTTGGATGCTCGTGAGGCTTTCCTGGGCAGCACTGCCCCAGTGTAGGCAGCTGTTCTTTGCCCCGGAGGCCGAGGGCTGGATCCAGCTCCTGTGTGAGCTCAGCCAGATGCCAGATGGGAATCGGATCCAAGCGGGAGCAAGGTGGCCGCTGTCTGACCCCAAAGAGTGCAGTGCGAGTGCTAGCAGGTCACTCAGAGGGAAGAGGGACACGAACGTGGGGGCACCTGAGACGCACTGTACCCACGGGGGCAACTGCACGGGGCTGGACACAGGGCCCAGCATGCGGGAGGGGCAGCACCTCCCTCCACTCTTCTGCATAGCTGTCGTCCCGGGAAGCAGCCACCTAGTGCCTGGCTGAGCAACGAGACCAGATGGGAAGCGGTGGAGTCCGGCTGCTCATGCTGCTCAGCAAGTGCAGTGCCATGCCCAGGGACCCGAGGACAGCCTTTAGCTGGCCTCTAGACTTCTGGAAATTCTTTCGTCCTGACATAAAAGGTATCTTTTCAAAGATTTTACACTACTAGAAATGAATGGGAGTGAAGACCCTTTACCCTGACAATCTATTATATTTTAATGTATATGTGAATGTATTGAAAAAAATTTTTTTCTTGGTTTTTGTTTTGCTTTCAGCCTCTATGTGCTAGGATCACAGAAAGACTTTGTAAGGGTGGTTTAAATTCTCCTGCAAGGTTTAATTTGTTATCATGTAAATATTCCAAAGCAGGCTGCCTTGTGGTTTTGGCCAGCCCTGTGCTCTGTTGATAAGATTGATTTACTGCTTAAAATCACTTTACTTTATCCAATTTTTACTCAACTTTTTATGTAAAAAATAAAATGAATTAAAGAACTTGGGAAAAAAGAAATGAATGGGAGTACCTTGAATTGTTTCTGGCCAACAAAAACTATATAAAATTAAGCTGGTGCAGTGGTGCAAGCCCATAGTCCCCACTGCCTGGGAAGCTGAAGCAGAGGCATTGCAAGTTCAGGTCTAGTCTGGGGAACTTAGTGAGTCCCAGTCTCAGAACAGATAATACAAAGGGCTGGGGAAGTCAGCTCAGTGCAAGGCCCGTGTTCAATCCCCAGTGCCACAAAAACAAACAAACAGAACAGCCTACCATCTCTGTAACCACGTTACAGTCCACCAATCCTCATCGTGGACGGCAGTCGCGGCGGATAGGTGCCCTTGTGGAAACTCAGGAGTGCATTCACCTCCTGAAGACACTCAGCCCCTCACCACCTCCTCCTCCTCCTCCCAGCCTTCGTGGTCTCTGCTTCCCACTGCTGAGGTGGCCTGGACCCTTGCCCACCGCCCGTAACTGTCTGTGGCCGCCCCAGCCCTCCACGTGGCAGTCACACTGCACCGGGGGCCTGCTGCTGCACACTGTGCTCCCCTGTGGATTCGCCTGCTCATCCTTCCTGCAGCAGGAGCCAGCGTCTGGCCGCTCCAGGTCGGCATGGGGTCCCAGCTCTGAGACCAGCTCTCTGCTCACGAAGCAGGTTCACACTCGTCAGTGGCTCATTTCCTTCCCATCCATGCTCTTACTTGGAACCTCTGAGCCCCTCACTGGCGCTCCATTCTGTCTCTGCCTTAGGACCCCCATGGAGCTCCCTGCTCCCTGCTGGATGTGTCCCCTCCTCGCCTCTCTGATTCCCTACCATTCCTCCAATAGCCTGCAGGCGCATGGCACAGCTGAGTGCCCGGCCTCTCCTCTGCTTTTCCAGTGTCTGCTCTGCCTGTTTTAGTCCAGCCACGCAATGTATTTCCTGTGTCTTAGTTCAGTGCCAAATTAGGCCTATCAGCAAGATAGATGATAAAGGTTTGCTTTGAAAAATACAAAGCAGGCAACTCAAACTTTCAGTGGTTTGGAAGGGCCACAGGGGTTATTTGAGAGGTTATTGAATGGAATAGATTATTTCATATAAAAGTTCACTGTATATTAAGTCAATAGAATGAATGTTCTTTTTTCAAACTTACCACACAGAAGGTTTTTCCACTTTCTACAATCGGCCGGTATCCAGTGCAGCGGCACAAATTACCTGGTTAATGCGGAATAGAGTTTTAGGGAGTAACAGAAACATTGCATATCTCTGCTATGTTTTCAGTGAAATAGTGGTTTTAATAATTAGATTCCTTTTTGTTCCCTAAGCCCAGCCACATTCTTTTTGCGCAAAATTTCTCCCCTGGAGATATTCTGTTTTTCTTTTTGGTACCAGGGATTGAATTTGGGACCTTGGGTGTGTGAGGCAGGCGACTGAACCACTGAGCTAAATCCCCGGCCCGAGATATTCTTTGAAAACAGACCCTGTGATTGTGTTTTCTTTCTCCATAGCTTCCCCTGACTCTTCCGGCTTGATTCCCGCCCTATCCTAACTGCCCACATGGCAGGTGTGAGCCTTTGCTGGCCTCTCTCACAGGCCCTTCCCGAGCTGCTCTCTAGGGACAGGGGACAGCACAGCTGGTGGGTGGTGTCCCCACCCTCAGGAAGTGGGGGTGGCAGGGAGCTGGTGACTGAAAGGGGCAGAGAGCCTCCCTGTATCGTTCTGAGTGTCTGTAAGTAGCTTTCTCCCAACAGCTAGTGACCTGGAAACTAGGCAGTTTCATTCCAGAAAACTACATCTGTGTGCAAGCCTTTTGGGGGGCAGAAATGATGGTATTTGTAAACTTAAATCTGGTAGCTATTGGTTATAAAATAACGAATTGCTCACTAAGTTTGTTTGTGATAACGAATTGTTTATAGTCTCTTTGGTCTTTTTGTTTTGTTTTGTTTTGTACTGGGGATCGAACTCCGGACCTTGTGCATGCACGGCAGACACCAGAACCACTGAGCTAAATCCCCAGCCTCCTTGGTCTTTTATTACAAACCAGCCAGGACATAAAGACATGGAGGATCTGAAAGTCTTTCTTCTTTGCAAAAATTAATTTTAGTGTCATAATTTTTTTTTATTTTGGTACCAGGGATCAAACTCGGGACCTTGTGCTTTCGAGGCAGGTGGCAGAACCACTGGGCTAAATCCCCAGCCCCTGTTTTAGTAAGTAATGTTAATGCATGGATCCAGCAGACTAATTAAACTCCAGACAGCTAAATCTTGCTCTTTTACCCTTGGTAAGGGTTGTATGAACACTTGAGGCCCCAGCAGAGTGAGCCAGGCTCCAGGAAAGGAAAGGTTTTGCTCTGGTTCCTGGTATTGCCCGGGCCTGACCAGCCAGCCCTTCCTGGAGGGGACTTGGATGAAGACAGCAGAGGAGGCCATCATGGGGTCCATGCCCGGCTTCACCCCGGTGGCCTCCCCGTGGGTCCCCTCGGCCCAGGCTCACCTCCCAGGGCCTCGGTGACCTGCTCCGGCGTCGGGTTCGGGTGGTTCCGAAGCAGTGTGTAGATGGACATCACCATGCCGGGGCTGCAGAACCCGCACTGCGTGCCGTGGCACTTGGCAAGTCTCTCCTGGGGACAAGCACAGGTCCAAGGCACCCTGAGTCAGTGACTTACAGGAGCTTTCTCAGTCTTTAAAATCAGGATAATAAGGCACCAGCAGGACAGGAGTAAGCTAATGACCCACAGAGTCCCTGGCAAGTCCTGTCTGTGCTGGTCTCCATCTGTATTGCAGTTTCCGACAGACTGAGTGGCAAAGCCTAGGAGAACTTTGAGGGGTGCCACCGTGCGTTGCTGCTCGTGTATTTAATTTGCACACACTCAGTACCAGGCAACAAGCAGGACAGCCAGCGGGGCGGGAAATGACCCCTTCCTCTGTTTGCTCCCCTGAGGGGATGAGGTTCCATGCAGACCTGTCTCACTCTGCAGGCACCGGCTGGTGGGGTTGATCCTGATGCCCACAGGGCGAAGCTCCCAGAACGGAAGCAAAGGCCTCCCTGTGCCCGGGGAAGTGGCAGGTGCTGCTCTGGCACTGGGGGCAGCGTGGCCAGGCTGGGTCTGGGCTTCAGACTCGGCCCGTGGAGCTGGCCGTGCTATTCATGCCCAGTGCCTTGGGGAAAGCCCTGATTCAGATCAGACCTTCCAACTTCTGTAGTACACATGCTTCTGCTATCATGGCAGACACGACTCCCTAAATTCGGTAACTGGTTTGTACAGTTTTACTCATTTACTTCTGGGGCAACCAAACCAGGGCTGGCACCTGTGAGTCGAGGTGCCCCGAGCTGCACTGCAGCTTAATCTTCCTCAGGGCTGCCCTCAAAGACTTGTGAAATCCTGCAGATACAACTCTTGGCTCTCACAGGCTGCTCCAGGGCACTTTTGAGAGAAAGATCTGCAGAGGACGTGATACTGATCATGCCCAAGGTGGGCTGTGCAGAGCTAACCCCACAACTGGCTTGTTTATAGCGGTGAGTCTGGCGGAAGCCCAAGGGCCGAGGTCAGAGTGACACGCACCCAGATTCCCTTCCCACAGCTAAACCTTCAGACTAGAAGGACAGTGTCTAATTACAATCATATATTTTGTCTATTCTGTTCCTGATTTGAGAATGCTTTGTCTTGTCCTTTACGAGCCTTGTTTGCATTAATTTCCATAGAAAACACTTGTCACCTTTAACCCAGTTGATTGCCACTAGAGGTCAGTGCCTGGGCCTGGCCAGGGCCTTGGTCGGTTGCATCAGCATTGGTCGTCCTGGCCCTGGCTTTCTCTTGGTTCTGTCTCTGAGAGTATTTTTTCTCAGGCCTGCGTCCCACACTGGGCAAGTGGGGGCTGGAACCTGACTGCAGGGCCTCCGGCAGAGCTGTCAACAGCAGCAGAGGCACTTGCTAATTAGGTCGTGAGTCAAGTGTGCACAAAGCCATTAGGCGGGTGGTGGAAGACAAGCCTGTTAGCCAGTGCTGCCCGAATCGGCGCCTGCGCACCCCAGCCTCAGCCCGCAAGGGCAGCGAGGCAGGGGCACCTGCAGAAGCATGTGCTCTGTAGGAAGACAGCACTCCTCTACCGCAGTCTCTGACCCGTGCGGCCCTGTTACTGTAGGTGTTCACTGTGCACCTGCAAGTGGGGAGCGTGTGCAGCGTCTTCCTGCACAGCTGGCTTCTCTGTCAGGACTCAGTAATTTTGAGATTCGGGGGATGAGCTAGTGTCTTCTGTAAACCTCCCATTTCCCATCTCTTTTCTTCTCTTACCAGCTTGGACTTTTCTTTTAGGGCAGCAATGGGGCTGGGAGGAGCTTGTGGGGTCATGAAGTATTGCAGTCAGTGAGAAGGTCCTTAAAAGCACAAGGGGAGGATGTGAAAGCCAGCACACTGGGGTTACACAGGCCTTGGGGTGCCCACTCTCACCTGCACTGGGTGGATCCTGCTTCTGATGCTCCCCACGCCCTCCACGGTGGTGACAGCCGCCCCGTGCAGAGAGCACACGGGCACCAGGCACGCAGTGGCTGGGTAGTGGCTATGAGGAGGAGTGTGTCAAGGGGTCAGACTGGCACCCCAGGAACAGGTGGGGACTCAGGTAGGGCATCAGCCCCAGAGAGCTGCGAGTTGCAAGAACACGTCCTTTGGGGACTGAGACACCCTGGTTGTCTCCCTAAGCGTGAAGAAGGATTCAGTGCACTTGGTACCAATGACAGAGGGGATTGGAAAGAAGCATGGCACTTTCCGTGTAGGGCCTTGAGGGGGCCTTCTCATTCCTAGTTTATTTCCCCTCGTTCCAGGGGAAGGAAGCCTGCCGATGATGCATTTGCTCATGAGAAGCCCATTGGGTGTTTAGCCCAGCGATTCTCAACCCCGGGTCCTTGCCCTGGTGAGCTCGGCCCGGGGCTGGGAGGAGCTGGCCTCGCTGAGCTGGAGGAGCCCTTGTCAGGTCACACTCAGCGGGTCTCTGCTTACCTTCCCCAGTTCCTTCCCCTGAAGTCTTCCTGGGGCTTCGCTCCCTTCACCCCAGTGACACTGCCCCTGCTCACTGCTCCCCTTGGCCTTACCCTGCGCCTCATCCCAGGAGGAGAGGCTGAGACATCCGGCCCCACAGGCTCCCACTTCCATGGCCCCTGTGCTGCTGTCTCCACAGGGCCCCACCACGAGGCGCCTCACTGACTTGCACTTAGAAACAAAGCTGTGTTTGCTATGATCAAAACAGCACAACAAAACTCCACATCTCTCCCAGCGTTGGCCCATCTTTCTTCCCTTTGTCAAGTTTCGCCAAAAGCTGCCCACAGCTTCCCTGCCTTCCAGTCTCCTGCCAGTGGCCCCATCCGCCTGCTGACCTGGGAGTGACTCAGAGTACCTGGCCCCTGCTGGAGTTTCATGCTGGTGACCTGTTGGCTTGCAGCTCTTCCTTTGGCCCCCATGCTCCCTGCTGTTCCTGCCCTCTTTGGTCTGGTGCCTCACACCCTGAGCTTCCTCCAGTCCTACTGCCTTCCAGGTGGCCTGGGCTGAAAAGCTGCCTTGATTGCCAACTCGTTATTTAAACCTATTAAGTTCAATTTCCTCTTTCTGAAAGGTCACCGACAGTACTGCCTATCTGAAGTTGCTTGGCAAAGTGAATGTGATAATACATAAGCTACTTTCAACAGGGCCTGATGTGCAGTAAATAGCGATAGCTGCTGGCCGGTTATTGTTCCTGTTCACAGCCTCTGATGGACCACAGCTCCAGAGGAGGCTGCTCCCCGCCCGTGGCAGCTGCCTGCTGGGTGCCTGCTGGACGTCCAGGGCCCACGGTGAATCGCCCCAGTGCTACGTATCCTCGGCCCCTGCGTTCCTCCCCTTCCCAGTTCCCTGGTGGAGCCCTGCATCACTGTCACCACACAAACCTCGGGGCCTATTGGACGTCCCCTTGGCCTTTGCCTCCAGGGCGAAGCTGGCACAGCTGCTGGGCAGAGGACTCTTGGTGTGTGGAGACCCTGTTCCCCCAGGACGCTCACTGCTGTCCACGACCCACTCCCTGCCGAAAGGCCTCCCATTCCGAAGCAGAGGAGGCCGGGCGTGTGCACAGGGTGGGATCTGCTGCATGGAGAACACCCCGGGGCCCAGCAGCGTGTGTGTTGGCTGCCTGGGGTGAGCAGGGGCCACACAAAGGATACTGGATCTCCTTGCTCATGGCGTTGTATCTGGACACCATGACGGTGCAGGCGCCACAGCCACCTTCTCCACAGGCGAATTTCGTGCCTGTGAGACGCACTGGAGGGAAGGAGTCAAGGAAAGGGGCCCCGGCAACTGGAGCAGGCACACGATTCCAGATCTGGTGCCCAGTTGGCACTGTTTCTTGCTTAGAGAGATTGTTCAGCCTTTTGGGTATAGATGAGGGCATGAGTGAAGTAAATCAGACAGGCAAGCTAGGCTACCCAGGGTTTCTCTTAAATGAGAAACCCAAAGTATAAGTAAATTAAAGAGCAAAAGAAAAGATAGATGACAGGAAACAGGGAGATAGAACTTTTGCAAATGGGGAGGAGACCAAGGGATGTGAGAAGGAGGGAGGAGAGGGAGGGGAGCGAGAAGCATGAAGCCGCGTGATGCCCGTGCACCAACTACCACACTCCCAGGCCTGTGACTGTTATGTCCTGCAAACCTGGACTGATAAAAATTTGAAAATGAGCTCATTGAGGAAAGATGAGAACTCCACAGTCACCTTTGCCTATCTGAAAACCTCAGACCCAGATTCATTTCTGATGATAAAATTTTTCAGATTTTAGAGAGGTCATAAGGTGGCATTCCCAGGGGGGCAGGGCAGCACCTTGAAGCCAAGCCGTTCGCATCGCACAGGGAGTGGCCTGCAGATTTGCCTACATGGGAGAGCGAAGGCTTTGGAGCCTCGCATCACTGGGGCCAGGTGAGCAGCGCCGCTAGCAGCCCGCAGCTGTCGCCAGAGCTCGGCCTCGCTGTGGATGATGGAGCTGAACCTGGAGGGATCCCACCATGGAGCCGGGGAAGGGGCTTGTGGAGGACTTGGGAAAATCCCCAGGGAGACTGAACTTTCAATGGTGCAGCACCACAAGGCTCTCACCTTTCATGGGTTTAATAAATGCTAATGGGATACCTGTGCCTCCTGAGCTGGCAAAGTCTACAGTCACTGTCTTCTTCCAGTAAGATATTTGCATATTTTCATGAAGGGCGAACAAATATTATGCAAATCCTCCACCTCAAGTTCTACTGGAACTGCATCCAAGAGTTGACTGAAATTTGCTTGGGACATTTTCTGGGTGAAGCCTAAGGAGGATTTCATGGGTGGAGCTCATTACTCACTTGGGTGGAGCTGGAGGCTGAGGGTAATTCTCATTTTGAAGATCAATGGCCAGCAGGAGGTGAGGAAGAGTCAGGGCGCCCTTGGTTGCTGCAGTGAGGAGCTGAGTTCTCTGCAGAACCCAGAAGGGCTGCACGCACGCCTGCCCCACACCAAGGGCCCTGACTGCCCCGTCGGGCCAGACCTTCCACCCGAGTCCTGTGGGGTGTCCCTCTGGGTGCTCCATTGATTTGGGTGTGAAGGGCAGCAAAGCCTTAGTCTCTGCTTTTGGCATCCTGTCACTTCCAAGTGAAGGAGCCAGGTTTCTTCTGGCTGGTGGACAGGGTCTCTAGTCACTCTGTCAGTGCTGAGGACAGTTCTGCGATGTGCATTTTAGGGCTGTTGTGGGCGAGAAGGGAGAATCTGGCTCAGTTGGCTCCTCTGTCCTCTGGACACAGCGCACCCTGACTCCTAGGCCCAGCAGGTCCTTCTGTGTCCTGTTAGCTCATCCTGAGGCTCACTTTTAGGCAGAGTTGTCACATAAAACGTAGGATCCTCAGTTAAATTTGAATTTCAGAAAAACAATGGATACTATTTGAGTATAAATATGTCCTGTGCATTCAAATTCAAATTTAACTGGGTGGACTGCACTTTTTATATGTGAAATACAGAAACCCTTACTCTGGTCAAAACAAGCAGTACATCTTAGCTTATTTTTTGGTCCCTTACGAAGATGAGCTTTCTCAGGGTTCTAAAGAATATCCAGAAGTTTCCCTGAGACTATGGGGGCAGCCAGCATGGCAGGCATTGTGATGTTAGAGCCAGGCCTGGTCTTTTGCTGGGTTTCCTTCACTTCCTGTCACATCCTCCCATTCTCACCTTCAACTTTTCACATCAGTCAGGACAAACTTCTTTCCGTCCCTCAAGAGCACTGTATTCTTTTGCCTCTGGGCAGCTGCTGCTGACTGACCCCAAGGCTCGCTTTGCCCTGAGAACTACTCAACCCTGGCCTTTTGCTTCCTCCCCAGCCTATTCCTCCCCTCTCTGGCCCCAACGTGGTGCACCTGTCTGCTTTCAAGATGGCGCCCTCTGCCTCCAACATGGCTCCCATCACACTTCCTCCTCTCTAGGCTAAGGGCAGAGGCCGGGTGTGTCTAGGCTATTCTGAACACCTGGGCCCAACAGGATTTGTTAGGTGAATAACATAAGAATTATAAGAACTGCAGGTGACAGCAGGGCTGTGGTGGAAGTTAATTGGGGTGCGTCTGAGACAACCCTAGCTTTGTCCTAGAGCCAGGATCTCAGGGAGATTAACAACTCTAAGAAGCTGTGTGTGCAGCCCCAAGTAGCCACCAGCCATTCACTCTGACTTGTTATTTGGGCTGCACATCAGATTGCTTAAACTGACAGAGACGCAGAGGGAAGAGTGACAGGATCGATGCCCAGGCAGGTCTGGGCAGGGCAGTCGGCCTCCGTGGGATCCCTGACTGTGGGCAGGGGAAGGGAAACGGGGACATCTCCAGACACATTCTGCTCCTTGTGTGGGTGCATCTCAGTCTGGGATGACTCCTAAGCCAGAGGCTAAGTCAGCAGGAAATTGGGGTTTTCAGGAGCCTGAAGCTGACACCACATGGAAGATACAACTTAAGGGGAAAACTATAGACCTGTAGAACTATTTCAGCTAAATCTCCACAGCTGCTCAGAGCCTTGGGAACAGTACAGACCATCCTGTGGACCCATCGCCCAGCGTCCCCAACTGATGGCACCCACATGCCTGCAGGACGGCACTGAGCCAGGAGCCGTGTCAGTGCAAAACTGAATGCCAGAGCACAGCCTGCTGCACCCGTCCTTGCACATGTGGGATGCAGCTGAACCGTGGACTAGTGTGGTCTCTGACACAGCCACTCCTCCGCACTGAACGTCTGCGTGAGGGTTTGGAGGAGCGGGCATCCAGGCCAGAGCTGAGAGCTGGGAGCACACTGGCTACACTTGGAACTGGAGATCTGTGAATGACACTGTGCACTCTGATAAGAACTGTGCAAGGGCGAGGGCCAAATCGTAAAATGTCTTGTGGGCTGCTAAGCTCGGTGACCGTGCCCTGAACACCTGGCTGGATGCAGTGGGCGGGACGCGTTTCCATCCACACGCCTGAATGTGGAATCGTCATCAGGGTGGGCTTGGGGTTCAAAAGTTGAAATGGTTTCTCTAAAATGAGTGTACTCATAGGTGGCTTTTGGTTTTGTGCAGAGGACCGTAATATCAATTATGCCCAAGGCAGGCTGTGCAGAGCTAGCCCCACAACTGGCTTGTTTATAGCAGTGAGTCTGGCTGAAGCCCACATGCCGAGGTCAGAGTAACTTGAACCCAGATTCCATTCCCACAGCTAAACCTTCAGACTAGAAGGACAACGTTCTAATTACAACCATATATTTTGTCTATTCTGTTCCTGATTTGAGAATGCTTTGTCTTGGCCTTTATGAGCCCTGTTTACATTAATTTCCATAGAAACCACATGGCGCCTTTACCCCCATTGATTGCCAATAAAGTCCGTGCCTGGGCCTGGCCAGCGCCTTTGTCGGGTACCCCAGCATTGGTTGTTTCTGCACCCCACTTTCTCTCTCTTAGTTCTGTCTTTTAGCGTATTTCTTGTCAGGCCGGCATCGTATGTTGGGCAGGTGGGGACTGGACACTTACTGCGGGAGTCTCTGGCACTTTTGTTCAGTGGAAAAATACAGCAAACGGCATGGACGAATACATGTGGCCTCTGGCTCTGAGTGGACCCTACAGATGGACAGGAAGTTACTTATCTAGACCACAGGTGACTCCCTTGGTTGCTCCTAGAACGTTCACATTCTGCCACCCAGCGTGGAGGGGTCACAGTACAGCAAAAGGATACAGACTCTCCGCAAGTAGAACAGCAGGCTGACCTCAGGGTCGGGCTTCTGCTCCACCACCTGCCAGAGACAGGAGAGGGTTCAGATGTGGCCACCGAAGGCAGCCATGCCGCTGCTGTCCAGACACCTTCCAGACAGTGCTGGCTCTGTGAGGAGAAAGCAACACAGACAGCTTCCCAAACACCTGAACCAGAGCTGTAGAGCAGTGGGGAGACACTATTTCAATGTCTCTGGATTTCCTACCTCCATGGTGATTATTCCCCGACTCACCTGGAAATTGACGAGAATGGTCACAGCAGAGGCAATTGTGAAAGGCTGGCCAGAGAAGGTTTCCTGGAGTCTGGGGCTTGCAGCCCCCGCCTGCTGCTGACTCACTCTGCCCCCCGGAATCGGAGCCCCAGCGAGGGAAAGCAGGCGCCTGGCAGCTCTGCCCCCCCGCCCCCCGGCTCAGGGTGCTCGGGGTGTCGTTGCCAATGGGCACAGCCACCTGCCTTCTCAGCCCTACAGGGCACAGCCAGGCTCCCCAGGGACAGCCGGGCCAGGAGAGGGGCGTGTTGGAAAGACACCTGCCCGAGAGCAGGGACACCGTTCCCCTGCAGAGGGCTGAACCCTCCCAGGAACACGGCAGCCAGCCCCGCTGTCCTTCCCCTGCTGCCTCCTCTTCCAGGCCTCCTCTCATGCCATAGATTTATGATGCTGAGCATGAGCTCAGTGCCTCGAGCCGTGACTCTTGGTGTGCACAGACTGAGAGTGGAGACACCGGGGAGGCAGCGGAGCAAGGGGACGCTTTGCTGACACTGCACATTTGTGTGGCTGTGGAAATCGTTCCCAGGTGGGAAGAAGAGCAAAGGCAGGGTGGCCGGCACCTGCTTCTGTGTCCCAGTATTCTTGGCATGTGGCCTGATGGTGGAGGACTGGGTTCTCTGGAGCAACTTTCCAAGGCAACAGTGAACAATACCAAGCACCCGGCAGCCTGCCAGGGCCGCCTGGCCCGTGCTGTCCCCTCCAGCACGACTCTGCCTCAGGTCCCCAGAGCATACAACAGAGCAGTGATCCCCACAAAGGGGACGGGATGAAAGTCTGCAGCTGCAACTTGGACTTGGCGAGCATTTAACTACTGTGGGAAGCGCGTGAGGAGACAGTGCCTCTGTTGGTCTGTGAGGAAGAGAACTCGCTAGGGGACAGAGATGCCAGTACACAGCCTCGGATGAACAAGACTGAGAGCCTCTGGTGGCCGAACAGGCGTGCCTGTCTCAGCAAGGACCCACCCCTGTGCTGTGAAGCAGGGCACTGTGGCTTGTGTGGGCTCTGGAAAGCCTCCGGCAGGACCCACAGAATCTGCTTCCTGGGAACTGGAAGCACCCTGTGCCAGCACGGGAGCACACTGCAGCCCGGAGCACTGTGAGCTCAGCATTTGGAGTGAAGCACGGACCCCAAAGCCAGGGCAGAGTCACCAAAGAGACGAAGGAGGCTCAGCCCACAGCATCATCCGTGTCCGCTGTGGTTCATACATTTGTGCACAAGCACCTGTATTTCTAGAAGGCCACATAGGAAGTAGATGGGCAAGATAGATTCAAAACGCACAAGAGTGGGTGCTTGTGGAAGAGAATGCAGAAAATAGAGAAAAACTGCAGTTCTGGGCCTTGGAAGGCTGTGCCAGGGTGTGGCTCCGTCAGGCAGCACCTGTCAGCGGGCCTGCGCCCCAAGTCTAGGGCGGATGGGTGGCCAGTCATAGCCACCGAGAGTGGTCCCTGGGCTGGGGTGGCTCCCTGCACAAGTCCCTGCCTAGTGCCTCACATTCCCACAGCCCTGGGTTCGAGCCCCAGCCCTGCAGGAAGAAAACAAAAGCGAAACCCTAAATCAACCCTGCCCCAGACTCAGGGTCAGCCAGCAGCGTTATGACTCTCCCTCTTTTGCCATCTGTAGCATCCTAAAAATTTGTGAAATAGAAAGAGCTAAAAACACCAAAATATGGGCTCTGGTTTCCAAAGACTGGCACACTGGAGAGGGATGACAGTTGCACCATGGCGAAGGAGAGTGAGCGTGGACGAGGCCCAGCAGTGAGGCCGCCACTCATGCAGGACGTCCCGGCTGGGAGACCGCAGGTGGTCCCTCAGCGACTGCCTGTGACTGCCGCCCGGCTGTCCCTACCCAGGTCCTGTGCCCCCCCCCTCGTGTTTGGGAGCCTGGTTTCTTTGTTCCTGCTGTTTGAGGGCAGAGCTGCCCAGGCTCTGGGCCTCCTGCGAAGCTGTTTCCTCCTTCAGAGAGGACGCGGGCATCAGCACAACTGAGGAGTGAGGGGCAAAACCTTGCAACATATCACTTTCTCACATCACTTTCTGCTTTATTATTTTGCTGGTTTTTGCTAATTGCCCAGAATAGTCAGCCCCGCCCCTGGGCCACAGTTGCTCTCCGCTGCAGGGGACAGAGTCACCCACTGCTGCTGCAGGCAGGAACTTAGTAAGGCCAAGCAAAACCATCCTTGGGTCCTTTGCTACCACCATCTTCTGTGTCAGCAATGCTGCCTGCTCCAAAGCTCTGGTGACCTGACCTCCCTGTGCAGGAAGGATGGCAGTTTCTCACCCCGCAAAAACCAGAAAACAAACCTGATGAAATAAGAGAATTTCCTCCTTACTGACTCCAAAAGAAAAATAAGAATTAAGTAGAGGTCCCCATGTTTTGAAAAATTGGCACTAAAACTTGAATTAAAGACTCATGCTCAAGTTCATACCCTCACATATGACTTGAAAAAGATGAGAGAGGGAGAGAGGGAGAGAGAGGGAGGCTAAAGGAATAAGAAATGGTGTCCCAGTGGGGCGAAGGTTGGCTCTTATGGAATTCATGTTAATGAATATACGAAAATTCCTACGGATCACATCACCAACATACCTTTCTCCCATTCACAAAGAAAATCAGCTCGTCAGAACTGGAGAGGGGCAGCATCTCGCCAGACAACCCCAGGGGAACAGCTGTGTCTTCTCAGCAGGTCTGGCAGAGCCGCACCTCGGGGAAGCCCACGCTGCCAGAGCAGCACACACAGCAGGATTTATAGTCGCCCAGTGCCCAAGCATGGCACGGAGCTGAGCTCCACCCATTCGGCCCAGCTCCCGGCACTGATCCGGGCAGGCCCATGCCTTCCGTCCCGCATGGAGCCAGTCAGCTCTTCCTGTGCTCCTTGGAGTCTGAGCCAGGAGGAAAAGCAGGCCATTGTGATGGAGAAATTGGCGAATGCTTTGCTGCCAACAGTGCGACGGACTCTTGCTGAGGTGAGGTGCTTAGGGGCAGAGGAGGTCGCACCTCACACCTCAGGAAAGACCTGAGGAAACACAGCTTCAGAGCTCGACCACACTGACAGCTCTGAGGACTATTCTTCCCTGATCTTTGCACTTGCTTGTTACTTTTCAAATAAGGGCTGAAGACATGGAATTGGGCTACACTGCCGACCCACACACGGGCAGGGCAGGACTCCTTCCATCCTCTCACACGGAGGGAGAAACAGAGGTGCAGAGAGGTCTATGCCACTCATCCAACATTGTTCCTGTTCTTTGGGGCAAAGCACCCAGCTCTGGGGTCCCCTAGACTGAGTTCTGCCCCTACCCCAAGGTGCCATTGCAGAGCAGGTGGAGGGGAGGCAGGAGGAGGGGTTTGGTTCGGAGCAGGGGCTGCCACCACCCAAGCTCCAGGTCAGGAGACAGGACCAGAGAATGCACGGCCCAGCAGTCTTGGATGGCTGGGTCCCAGGATGGGCCAGGCCAGCCGTGCTGGAGAGGTGACGGGTGCCTTGCCCGGGTGGCTCCCACACCTCACAGGGGGTTTGTTGACCAGATCTGTCCTTCTCGGAGTCCAGGGTGACTGCCAGGGACGGTGATTCCGAACAGAGATGCCACCTGTCTGTCCTGCCTCAGCCTCCTACAGACACCTGCTGCCAGCCAGGGAATGGCCTGTGCTCTGGGCTAAAGCAGCCTTGGGTGCCTGTGGTGAGGTCACATGGTCAGAGGGGTTGTGCAGACTGGGAGTGTGTGTGTGGGGGTGAGAGGCACCAAGCTTTAGGACTAGCAGCTGGGGTGCAGGCTTTGGAGGTGCTGAAAAGCAGGCATGCACATGAACGGGGCACCGCAGGCTGCTGTACTGCTGTCTGTCTGAGTCTGCGAGGGCCCAGACCCCGATCGCCCTGCTGCCACCGGCTCCTCTGTCTTGCTAGTTCCCAGGCTCCCCCTCTGAGTGCTGAGCAGGGCTTTAAAGGACGAAGAGGACTTCGCAAGAAAAACGAAGAAAGGGCATTTTTTTGGTAGAGGGAACTGAGGTAGGATAGAAGAAATAAGGATAGAAGACAGGAGATAAGGAAATTGTGACTTAGAGAAAGTAATTTTGAAGAAGCTGTAGATTTAAAAACTTCCAAATCTTCTAGACTAGCCAAAGTGGCCTGGGGTTCCAAAGCTTTTTACTCCCTATGCCTGTTGTTCTTCCAGGCTCCTGAACTTCTAAGAGCTCTAAAAATATAAAATAAATCCACAAAATTGCATTGTATTTTTCTTCCAGTGATATAAATCCACAAGTCGCAAAGATTTCTACTCTTAAACAGCACTACTGACTGGGTACCATATCTCTAAATGCCAAGCACCTGCAAATGATTGGCATTTTAAATGAGGTGAGGAAGTCCGTCCTAGTCCAGTCCACTAGTGTGCAACCTGACCTCAAAGAAGAAGATGCTGGATAAATGACCTGAACGACATCAAAGGACCCTGGAACCCTGACCCTAACCCCAACAGCATTCACATCATGCTGAATTTGAAAGAGGACAAACATGGCACCGAGGTCCTCAGGGAGCAGCGTGGCCCCACCCCCACCCAAGGGCGCCTCTGGGCCCAGCCCTGACCTCAGCGTCCCTGGCTCCCAAGCGCCTGTCCTCCAGGCCCCAGCACCCCAGCGTCCTCTCTCGAAGGGTCCCTGGCGTCCTTTCAGCCTTAGCAGCTCTTCTGTGGTCAAACCCGGAGAATCCTGGGCCCGAGCCTGGTCCGAACTGGGCAGACCGAGAATGCCCGTTCTGCGTGGCCGTGCGTGTGTCTCTGTCGCTGCCTTCCGTGCCTGAGCTGCGTCCTGTGGTTCTCTAAAGTCACGCAGGGGCCTGGGGCTCTGTGGGCTCCGGGCAGTGGAGGAGCTGGCCGGTGGGCAGAGGCGCGGCATCGGCATCCGGGTCCCTTCTGCGGCAGCAGCCCCAGGGCGAGCCTAGCGCCCGTGTGACACCCCCCACTTCCTGCCCCGTGCAGCTGCCCACTCTCTCCTGCGCTGGATTTCACAGCGAGACGTGAGGGGAGCAAAGTGACCCGAAAAGGATTTACTGAATTGAGTGGACATAGCGTGCCGTGGGCAAAACCATGGCCCTGAAATGTTGCATATGAAAAACTGGACAGAAAGGTTTGTTACCGTGTGCTGCTCAGTATTTGTACACTTGAGTTAGAGTACTGCAGAGAGGACGACTTTTGCCTGTGTCAAATACTGAAAATACTGAGGCTTTATACTTTCTGAACCGAATTCACAGGCATGTTGACGGTAGCCATTTGGCTGTTTTCAACCAAATACAGGTTGATTTTGGGTCATCAAATGTAAACAATCTTCATTTTGAACAGACTTAGGGGAAAAATTTAATGAACAGAATGAGCCTGAAAGTTGTGTGTATGTCACTGGGGTGAATATTTCCGCACTTGCATGAAATTTCAGTTCCTCGGATTGTGCCGAAACTCATGTCAGGAGGCAATGGCCTGCTTCAGCCTCTCACCACGTGATCAGGGTTCTCAGCACCAGAGCCATGGTAGAGCGATCGCCAGCAAAGCTGCGCTGAAACAGGGACATTTACTTCGCGTCACCAAGATTCACACTGGCGCGCACGCCCCAGGTAGTGAGTGGGGACCAGTGCTAACAGACGGTGAAGATCCTTCTGGGCCCAGCATCTTAAATAACAAACTCCACAAGCTTCAAGCAAAGAACCACAAAATCCTTTCTGTTTTCTCGTTTTTCCTCAGAATAAGAACATTAAGGTCTAAGCTTTAGTTCATAAAAGCAGTGCAGAAGAATTGCACACAAATTGAAAAAATACTGTCAGTTATATTGAATTAAATATCACACTTAATTGTTCATATTCTAGAAACATCTTTGCTTGTATGTGTCATTGGGGATTACAAGATAATTTGCAAATATGATAGATGAAAATTTAAGAATTCCCCTTGATTTTCCAAATATTTTAGATAAATCTATCAGAAAATCAACCTTTGTTCATGAACCTTAAGTATCAGAGAGCCAGGAAAGACAGGGCTCACAGCACTCAGCATCAGTTTGGAGGATCTAAAAGACAAACTCCGAAAACTGATTAAAGAATATGGTTTAAAAATAGAAAAAAGATTTAAAACTATTCACACAGCAGCAAAATAATTTCTAAAAAGACATTAAATCTTTTTATCTTTCAAAAATTATTTGACTTGTATAAGCTTGTTTTCTATCTTTCCAAGAAGAGATTCTTTTTTTTTTTTGATAAATAGAAAAGAATTTCTAATTTGTTGACAAACTGGAACAGTCTGAGGTACACAAGATCTACTCCACCTGGAAAGAAACAAAAAGGTGGGTTTATAACACAGCAGCAAATATGGGGCATGATTTGAAAATGTTTTCTACATCTAATCTTCTATTTTAGATCCTCAGACCTTAGTAGTATTTTCTGAGGTCCAGTCAGCAGGAGTACACTGCAGCCAGGATAGAAACAGATATTCTTGATTTAGGTGGGAAGTAAACTCTGATCAAAACTGAAGTAAAGCCCAGCGTCATTGTGCATACCTGTAATCCCAGCATTCAGGAGGCTAAGGCAGGAGGATCGTGTGAGTTTGAGGCCAGCTTGGGCTACATAGGGAGGGCCTGTCTCAGTAAAACAGAAAAAAATTTTAAAAAGCACCTACCGGACTTTGGAACCTGAAAGAGGATAAATATGCAGCAAGAGGGGGGAAAAGCTAAACACCAAGTGAAACAGAATCCACATATGCATCATCCAATTTGTCTTCAGAGATCTTTCATCTGAAAGAGAAAATTCGCAGATAGATGCTGGAGCCCACTGGTATTTATCTAAGAGGCCGATTCTTTACTGCACAAAACAGAGCCCTACGCCCGCTTAGCTATACCCTCTCGGCGCTCTGTGCCTGACGCCCTGACGGAGTAGCTGTGTGGGCCGGGGTGAGGTCTGGCTCCCTCTCTCCCACGCAGTGCGGGGACATCGAGTGACAGGAGGCGCAGAGGGCCAGAGGCTCACATCTTGCCATGTGTGCGTGTGTGCGTGTGTGTGTGTGTGCGCGCGCGCGCATGCCCGCGCCTGAGCGGTGTAGGGCTTGTCCATAGAGCTCCAGGCTCCCCGAGGGGTCACAGGTCCCCACCCCACCTGTCGGGAATGGAAAGCGAGTCCTGTCCTCCGCCCTGGGCTCCCCCGGGGCTGGGTCTGCAGGTCCTCGAGTCTGGGGCTGTGCACGTCCCCCGTGAGGCCCCAGCTCAGGGTCCCCGCTGTGCTGTGGATGTGCAGAGGCGGGGCCGTCACAGAGGGCCTGGGAGCCAGGGCGCCCCTCCTGGCTGGGTGACCCCACGCTGTGTGTGGGGCTCTGGGGCCCGAAGCTGTCCCCCGGCGGCCGCACAGGCCTGGGTTAGGGTTAAGGTTACTGCCTCCCCACCCCCAACCCACCCCCGCCCTGCAGGTCTCCGGGACTCCATCACTACTTTGCTCTCCTGACTCACCCGCCTGCCCCCGCCTCTGCGCGCCGTGTGTTGAACGAGGCCCCGGTCAGGCTCCCTCTTTGGAGTCTGTCCCCCCATCGCCACCAGCAGGGCGCAGCTGCTTCCCTCCGTGGATCCAAGCCCAGGTCCTCCTCCACCCCCGGAGTGTCCATGCCTGGGTGTCGCCTCCTCTTCGCCCCTCGGGAGTCCTCTGCCCAGTGCCCGGCAAGGTGCCCAGACCAGGGGTGCTGAGTCCCGAGCCCCGCCCATCTCCCCAGTGCCCTGCCTGCCTCGACCACGCGCCTGAGCCGCCCTGGTCTCTCCTGTCCTGACCCTGGAGGGGAAATGGGTTTAAGTCACACACGCATGCGCACGCACACGCATAGGCACGCATAGCCCTGGGATCCACCCTGGCAGCTGCCGCACCCTGGCAGCTGCCGCACCCTGGCAGCTGCCGCACCCTGGCAGCTGCCGCACCCTGGCAGCTGCCGCACCCTGGCAGCTGCCGCACCCCGGCCGGGGTCTTCCCTGCCCCCGTGCGCTGTCGGGCTTCAGACTGGCCCCTTTCAGCACGGTCGGAACGTCTGTGTGCGTCCAGCCTGCTGCGACTGCTGCCAGCTAAGGACATCAGCACCCCCCGGGGCCGGAAACAAGCGTGGGGATGATGGCGATGCCCGTCGTCCCCCAATAGTGGTTAGCACCTTCTGGGGCAGCCCTGGAGCGGAGCGGCCAGGGCTTCTGGACACAACCCGCTGAGGTCGCTCCGATGCCGAGGGTGGCTGAGCCCAGTCAGTCCTGCTCCTGCCACTCCTGCGAGAGCCAGGCCCCAGGAGCTGGCGCTGGGTGGTGGAGCTGCAGGGGTGGGGCCTGGGCTCCCCTGCCAGGCACACGCGGACAGAGAGGCTGCTGGGTGTCCCCAGTGCAGGCCGTGTGTGCACCACCCGCATCCACCTCCCACCTCACTGACCTTAGTCTGGGGCAGCACCGCCCTGTGTGCAGTGGGCGCCTGAACAGACTTGGGGGCAGCGCCAGGCGGATGAATTGGGGTCTGAGAGCACAGACATCAGAGTCACGGGTCAGTGGACTGGGGCCGCTGGAAGCGTCCAGGGAGGAGGGGGACACGAGGGGCCTCCCCTGTCCTCCTCTCCTTTTGCTACTTTCTGGATCTTTCGATTTTTTTCATTACTGAGATTGAACCCAGAGACTTTCACGCAGAGCTACATTGCCAGCCCTTTCTATTTTGAGACAGCGTCTCAGTAAATTGCCCAGGTGGGGCTGCAACTTGGAATCCTCCTGCCTCAGCCTCCCAGAGTGCTGGGACTACAGGTGTGTGCAACATTTCCTCCTGAAAGTTTATTTTTTAAGCAATTACAGGACAGATCTCCTCCTTTGGCACCCCACAACTCTCAAACCCTTTTCATCCGCAAGTGCCTCCAGGTTTCTGTTTCTCCTCCAGGCGGGATATGAAAGGGAACACAGGAGCTCAGGGTTGGAGCTGGGGTGTGTGGAGGAGATGAAGGAAGGAGGATTGGCGGAGCCTGGCCCTGACGCGCAGCCTGAGGGAGCTGATGCAGGAGCGTCCACACCTCCCACAGTGTGCAGAGGCCTGGCCACGCGCTGGGCCCTGAGCAGCTCCGGGTGGCTGTGGCTGGGCCTGCTGTCTGGGCCACATGGGTCCATACACGTGCCTGCCCCACTGAGCCGCATGGGTGCTGCTACCCCGGCTCCCCTGTTCCGAGCACTCCCCGGATGGCACCGGGCCTGGACACTGCCCCATCTCAGGTTGAGCCACGCATGACTGTGCAGACAGTGTGGAGCCCTCTGCCTGTGCCGACACATCCAGGTGGGCGTGGCAAGGCTGTGCTGGTCACTTTGAGTTAAGAAAACAAAACAGGCTTTAAAGCTTTCCCAAGACACAAATGAGAGCATGGGGATTGGTCAGAGCTCGCTGGAGGACACCGTGCACCTTGAGAGCTGCTCTTGGCCCATGCTGTGACCTCCCCAGGGACCAGGGCAACAGCCAAGGCCAGGCAGACCAGGCCAGCTGGGAGGAGCTGAGCCCACTGGGCACTGAGTGAGACAGGGCTGGGCCCTTCGGCCGCAGCTCCTCTGACACCACCACCCCCGTTTTGGGCTGCTGGTGTCAGAGGCACCAAATAGCACCGCAGGTGGGGGTCGGGCGAGGTGTCAGGAATGGCCGAGTGTGCTCCGCCCAGCCCTGCTGTCCTTCCTGGCCCTGGGCCCAGGTCCCTGGCCGTGCTGGTGACCATGTGGGCTGCAGTCTGATGCTTGGCCCTGGGCCCCACAGGAGACTCAGCTGGCCAAGGCTCCAGGGGAAGATTGCCACCATAGGGCGCTGCTGTCCCTGGCGGCCCCTGGGGTGACCTTGGGTGGCCGACACTGGACCGTCCCTGTCAGGGACACTGCACCCTGTCCTGCCCGCATCCCATCACTGGGCCTGATCCTGGGGCACGGCCACCTGTGCCAAGGCCCGGCACAGCTGGGGCCGCCCTGCTGGTGACACACAGCATGGCGCCCATGTGAGCACTGAGGGCTGAGGCAGTGCCAGCCAGCAGGAGGGCAGGGGAACCCGGCTGAGGGACAGCAAGACGCCGTGTGTGCCAGGTGGCCAGGCCGGGCACCAGCTGATTACCGCAGAGTCCCGGGCTGCTGTGAGGATGCGCATGCTGTGTGATCAGCACCAGCAGCTGCAGACGTGAGGAGCAAGGGGTCCTGCCGCCATGAAGCCCTCGGAGCTGAAACAGAGCCGACTCCAGGAAGAAGGGCCTGTGAGACCACCGTCCACACAGCCGGGGGCCGGCCCCTCAGACAAGCCCGTGAGGATGCACACACCAAGACACCTCCGTGGGTTCTGCTTCACTGGGGAACCCTGATGGGTGCAGGGGACGTGGTGAAGTCCTGGGGAGGTCACCTGGGGCTGCATGGAGCTGGAGGCCATGAGGTCTGAGTGCCAAAGCCACGTGCAGGTGCGATGGGAAGTCGTAGGGACCGGCAGGGCTGTGGAGCCTCACGGAGAGCTGGGTGTCATCTTGAGTGCTGGGAAGCCGGCCAGGTGTCCACTGCACAACACCCCACCCCGTGCCCAAGCTGACCCATGCTGGCTCGAGCACTGTCCGGAGCGACTGGCAGGGGCATGGTGGGCCGTGGCAGGGTGCCAGCAAGTTGTAAGACCGAGGGCCTTACCAAACGCTCTGAGGAGCTGACTGCAGTGAAGAACACCTGGGAAGGAACACACCGGACAAGTTGGAAAGTAAAACAGACCTTTATTAGTCTGGCCAGACGGCACTCCCAAAGCAAAGTAGCTTAGAGAGGCAACTGGCTCAGAGTCCGAGGCTGTTTTTATAGGGGGTCTCAGGGGAAGTTGGCAAGCAGAAATACAAAAGCGGAGGAGAGAGATAAAACAGACCTTTTACAGATTGTCCTTAAGATAACATATTCAGATATGGAGTTGGGCAAGCATGACAGAACACTACGCACACAACAGACCTTCCTGGCACAACAACAAGCACATCCCTGGAACTCGATGTCTACCTGGTGATCCATAACAGAAGCAGACAAGTTGGGGCCCTATTACAAAGATGGAGTAACTGTTGTTCAGTCTTACACAGTGGCCTGGGGTGGCCGGGCCGAGGCAGCCCCTGTCCTGCAGGCCCGAGGCCCTGCCTGCCCAGCGCTGGGTCCCGCCTGTCTTCGGCCTGGGCAGACCCGGTGCCCCCGGTGCTGTGGTGCCCAGGTGAAGTTCCCAACTCGCCCCCTTCTCTCCAATGGTTGCTGCTCAGCCTGGACTGCTCCTGAGGGCACATTGGTTCCTGGAGGAGGAGAAGTGGCCACTGGCTTGCGGGATGGGGGGCCTCCCTCAGCAGGCGTCCCTCGTGGTCTGGGATGTCCCATGGGCTCAAGGGCTCCGTGTCTGCCCCCCTTGAGTGTCTTGGCCCACAGCAGAGCCACGTGCACCTGATCACTACACGCTGCACTCTGGGAGATGCACAGAGACGACCCAGACTTGGGCCGGGCCTGCCAGAGTGAGCCTGCTCTCCCCTTTGCTGCCCTTTGGGGTGCACAGCGTCTCAGACGTCTGCTGTCCCTGTCACCTTGGCAGGCGATTCCACTTCTCCTGCCGTGCACAGCCTGTGCAGGGTAGGTGTCTGTGATGCACAGCGGTGCTAGCCCTTGCGTTCCGTGCTGTCCATGCCATGTGGCAGCGGCGCCTTGCTCTGTGTCTGCGGTGACTTGGTGTGAACGAGCCCGTGTGGCCAGGAGTAAATTCACTAGGACCTCAAGCATTGCAGTGCCACGTTCACAGCTGTGGCTGCTCAGCCCTGGGTCCCTGCATGCATTTCCTGTAACAGGTTATCATGATGCCATGGAAACACTTTCCAGCAAGGTACAATGGGGCCTGTTTACTTTTCATTTTGATGAAGTCCATTTAAAGAGGAAAAAATTTAAGTGACAAATTCTCAGTGTTTGGGTAGCCCATTCTTTCATGAAGTTATTAAAATGAAAAGATGATTTATTCTGAAACTTACTGTAGAATGTCTTTTGGTTCATGATGTCTGCCAGTCTGAACAAGGAGACTGTGTCCTGGGCTCGCACCTGTGTGGATGTGGGGCTGCCCTTGGGAGCTGAGACTCCACACTCTCCACTGTGGGGTCCGCAGGTCACGCCTCCCCATACGCTCAGCTGTGCGACACACACACACTCAGACGCTTGGGGAATGGATCCTTCTGTTTAATGCACAGAACATTTTAGTATTTTCTCCATTGCTGTATTCTACTAAACTGATGGTGGTTGTCACCTGATAAATGAATTTTATGATCTTCTATTCAGGAACTTGGCTGAGAAGTTTTACCCAAGCAGTAGCAGAGGAAGACAAAGAACTCGGTCTGGAAAGTGCAATGGTGTGGGGAACACAGGCCGAAGACGTGGGCCGGGAACCCACAGATCTGCAGAGGACTGCGACATTGATCATGCCCAAGGCGGGCTGAGAGGAGCGAACCCCACAGTCGAATTGTTTATAGCAGTGAGTCCATCTGAAGCATCCGTGCTGAGTAACTCACACCCAAATTCTGTTCCCACAACTAAAACCTTCAGACTAGAAGGACAACGTTCTACTTACAACTGTATATTTTATCTATTCTGTTCCTAATTCGAGAATGCTTTGTCTTGTCCTTTATGAGCCTTGCTTACATTAATTTCCATAGAAACCACAGATAGCTCACCTTTACCCCAATTGATTGCTAATAAAAGTCAGTGCCTGGGTCTGGTCAGGACCTCTGCCAGTTGCACCAGCATTGGTCGTCCTGGCTCTGCTTTCTCTCTCTTAGTTTGGTTTCTTAGTGTATTTATTTCTCAGGCCTGCGTTGTATACTGGGCAGGGGACTGAAACCTAACTGCAGGGGTCTCCGACACAGATCTGGTGTAATTAGAGAAGGGGGACATCAGTGAGCCTGTGAAGTGTTTAGTGTCCCCTTGCTCAGTGGCTGTTCCAGAATCAGGGGCACGGTGTGTCCTCACAGCGCCAGTAGTGGGTCAGGTGTGCAGGGGACATAGATGTTTTCTCAAGGTGCTGACAGTGTCAGATGTGGATCTTTTGTTTGTTTTTGAGACAGGGTCTCACTATGTAGCCCAGGCTGGCCTTGAACTCACTGCAATCTTCCTGCCTCAGCCTCCCCAGTGCTGGGATTACAGGCATCTGCCCCCATGACTGGCTAGATGTGGATTTTTAAAAACTATCTTGTTCAGCACTTGGTATACACTTTCAATTTAGTATCTCTTTCAATTCTAGAAAATTCCTAGCTACCATTTCTTTGCCAATATGCAAAGATACAAAACTTAGATGCAGTGAAGGGTTTCAAAGAGTGACTTTGAAAAGTTGTCTTATTTAAGACAGTCCCAGAAGAAATCTTGTAGGACTCACTTCTAGGAGAAGCCAAGCTCACAGATGCAGCGGGTGGCGTTGGGGGTGGGGAGAGGGCTGGGGATGCGGCGTCTGGTGGGCTCCAAGGGCACCAGGTCCTTCCGAGTTGGCGTATTCAGCAGCTGCTCCCCCTGCACGGCGTTTGGAAACCCGTGACCTCAGATGGAGGGACTGCACACAGGAAGTGAGTCAGCGTTGGTCGTGGGACGCTATGTGGGTGTTTGTTAGAGGAGGAACTCTGCCGGAGCCAGGCCCTCCCTGCAGAGGGCTCAGTCGGCTTGCTGAAAGGCACTTCCCTGACGTTTACCCCACACCTGCCCGGCCTCTCCGCCGCATGACACCCGTGCGCGTCCAGCGCGGCTCCTGCAGCAGCTCATGGCGAACAGATCCGCCTGCGTCGGCGGCGTCGGGCAGGAAGTGGCAGAGGCGGGCTGCGCCCGCAGGGTGCCGATCCTTCTGCTCCACAGGGTCGCTTGAATTCATTTGGCCTCTTCTGAAAAACACAGTCAAAGGCACAGCAACTCAGCACCAGCCAAAAAGATGGTTTCCAGAAGAAAGCTGTTTTGGGCTCTCCTTCTTTTCCCAATTGGACTGTAGTTTTTAAAAACAAAGCTATGTTACGAGTAAACCCTTAAAAATTCCACTTGGGAAGTGGAGCGGTCTGCATCTCGTGCTGCGGGCTGCATCTCGTGCTGCGGTGGCGGCAACAGGCCTGCGGTTGGTCCACGGACACCTCTCGGTCCGGTGTTCCAAGAGGGCACAGGGCCACTGCCGTCCCCAGGATTCCTGCCTCCCTCCATCTCTGTGAAGAAAACTTCCATCCCGAGGCTGAGACTCCTCCTCTGCTTGAGCAAACCAATCCTGACACAGCAGAGAAAAATTTCAGCGCTTTTTCCATTTTACTACAAATCACTCAAAAATGTTCAAATGCCCCCCCCCGCCCCGCCCCTGGTCTCCTGGCTGTGCTGGTACCTGGTTCCACACTACAGAGGCGCAGGGGGGCATAAAGGCCATTGTCCTGAGCTGCAGAAGTGAACAAAAGGTACAGGGCCTCTCTCAGGCTCCCTGATGAAAACTGAAGCCCACTGGAAAGGTGAAGAGAATCTCTGCACTAAAGGCACACCAGACCAGCATAGCTGGTAAGTTGGAGGGATCACCACCTCCCATTGGAACCTGGACTATCTTCAAGGGAAGGGCAGCTGGAACCTGCAGTAGAACCTTGCAGAGTTCAATGCTGCAGGAGGACAGGGAGCTCAACTTGGGTCTTGCAGCCAGAAATCTGCCTGAATCTTACGAATCTGTGACTGGCTTACTGAGACTCATTGATTTATAGCTACACACTGCTGCCCAGGTTGTCTATTGTGACAGCAGAGACATGCCCTGAAGGAGTTCCTTCATTTTTATTTTTTATTTGTTATTTTCATCATCATCATTATTATTATTATATTATTATTTTGTTCTTATTTTTCATTTTTATTTTTTTCTACTCTTCAAATTTTTATTTTTCTCTTTTTTCTTTTCTCTCTTTCTTTCTCTCTCTCTTTCTCTCTCTCTCTCTCTCTCACTCCCTTGCTGTCCCACATTGTTCTTCATCTCCCTCTGTGTTCCTATTCTGGCCCTAATTCGTATTTCTTCTTTATTTTTCTTTTCTTCTCTTTCCTTCTCTCACCTGTGTCCTCTGGTCTCACTGTTAACCTTTCCCTATCCTTCTACCTACCTATCCCTCCCTCCCCAACTCCTAACGCCCCATCCCGAAGGGTAAAGTTGCTATATTGAAGAGCTTATTCACTATAAACATATGTTGGGTTGGTCCTCGATTTTGATTTAATTGACACAGTTAAAGGTGATAGATTAATAACTACCACAAATTGTCATTTTCTAAGAGGTATTTGATGCTATGGTGTTGCTGATTGTATCACTTGGGCTAAGGTGTTGTGATTGATCTAATCAGTTGTCCTTCCTGGTATAATGAAAATG